>OZ010596.1:79394278-79439278 GCA_963932145.1 Acanthosepion lycidas
TATATATATATATATATAATTATTTATTTAAAAATATGATTCCAACACGCTACATAAGAGTTCTCATGTTTCAAAACAAAAGCCGGAAACCTCAATATAATTATTTGAATTAAATTGAATTCAAGTAAGCTCTGTTCCATCTTCAAGTGAAATTTTTTGGGGAATAACTTATTTCTGAAATTTACGTGTTTTAATAGCATATTCATTATTGAAATCAAAATTCCATGGTAATGGCTAGAGGGACTGTTTAAATAGAAAGGGGTGTAGGGTGTTAATAATTTGTATCAGTATAGAGTTACATTCACAGATATCAAGTCAGGGTAAGGTTGGGGTGTCTAAATTTAAAACGGAAGATGATTTCGACTAGTCTGGTTTACGTGTCTATGGAGATTTATTTATTTTTTTATTTTATTTTTTTCTGAAAGGGTTTTGTGTATATATATAAAAAAAACTGCCGTAACATTTGTTTTTTGACGACTTCATAAAGGGTTATCTTTTTACTATGGATTTAAAAAAAATATATTTTATTGTTTGTTTGTTTTTATGCTAATCATACAATGCAAAAATTTGATGATGTCGGCAAAAAACCGTTAACTCATGTCTATTGTTTAATAGATTTTTATTATTTAGAAACTTATATATATATATATATATATATATATATATATATATATATATTGCAATAAACACCATCACTTGATAAGGAACCGCGAGAGTGAAAATGAGAAGTGTTAAGTATGGGAAACCGTTGGTATAAACCAATGGCCGAAAGTTTAGATTGGATTAAAAACATGTATCAATATGGTAATTTTCTTTCGTCTTTCAATGATAATGTTATTAAGCTTATCAGACGTTATGATAGGAATTTGCTTAAAATAAATGAACAACACTTGTCTATATTATTTAATGAAACATGCATTAATATATATATATATATATATATATATATATATATATATATATATATATATATATAATTTATAAATTGATGAATCATTCATACAAAAAACAAATATAGACGTTAATGATTTAAATGGCGAGAATACTTCGTCGCAAACAATCTAAATAAGATACATCAACCCCAAACCTGTATATGAATGATATGATCCCCGTTTATAAATTCCAGTTGCATAAGGTCTTTTTAATTTTACAAGCTTTCGTTTGTTCCTACAGACATCATCAACTATGGAAGTAGATTTTGTTCTTGTTTTTACTTCTCAGTAACAACGAAAATAGAGATGTAATCCTAAAAAATGCTATGAGAGATGTGTTATTGTATTCGCGCCATTTAAATCATTAACCTCTATATTTGTTTTTTGTATGAATGATATATATATATACATATATATATATATATATATTAATTGATTCATCGAGTCTGATAGAAACCTCAGGAAGCACTGGATGGCCGTTTCGTCCTATATTTGGGACTCATCAGCAGTGCACATCCACTAGCGAGGGAATCGAAACCCCGACAGTTAGGTTGGCAAGCGAACACCATACCAACTGCTCCACCGGGCCTCGGTGACGAAGAGATTGCAAATCAGACTCAATGTAGCGCCGCTCACTCCCACATTCCCTGGTGGAACTCTACTGAGATTCTCTCTGACCATAGGACTGAGCCTCCTGGAGCCACGACTACACTCATCAAGCCGCTCTAACTGGAGCATTAGAAGCTGGTTCAAGCGATGATAAACACAGATAGTAATTAGGCAAGTCTTTTTTTCTTTGTTTAACTATACTAAACAACAGTTTCTATGAAAGATTTAATGAGTTAAGATTTAAGTATTACAGAAAATCTCGAATTAAAATAATTCAGGTTGATTTAAACATTTTGGTCATAGTTTATTATATATTTCTTAAATTATCAAAATAGTCGAAATAAAATAAAATATACATTGTCAACATTGTTTACTTCCTTCTACTCCCATGTTGGGATATAAATCCTAAATATTTTTACCACTTTCAGTGTAGAATATAGCTTTATCTGCCTAACTGAGTATAATTTTGTTCTACGAGGTTGTGTTTTTTTTCTTGTATTTTTTTTTTTTTTATTAAAGGAGGTCGCAGGTTTGAATTAGCGTCCCCTCTTATGTAACCACATTATAGCCCAGTATATTACATGCATTTAGACCGTACTTCCAATATATATATATATATATATATATATATATATATATATATATATTATCGATATCACCTCATACAAGGCAGTAAAGCCACTAAGACACAAGGGGTTACAGCGTGTAGAAGAATTAGAAACATAAACATTAATAATGAGCGGGAAGAGGAAAGAGTAATCAGGAGGACAGTAGATAGCGATTGACATTGCATTTAAATTTTTGTAGATCAAAGTTAGCTGGAAAATGGAGCCAGAAGGGAGTTCCACAAGCGAGAAGTGCGAGAAAAGAAACTGTTAGCATAGAATGTACAGTTGCATCTAGCCAGCTCAACTGTAAATTGATGAGATGTCGACGCCTGTCTAGTCTTGCGCTTAAATTAAAAAATATAGTCACCATTGCGAAGAGCTCATCCGAATAATTATAAGTATTTATGGAAAAGTCACAGGAAGGTAACCTTACAGCGGTGGTAAAGTAAAGCCAAGTTGCCAGATCAGGACCAATAATATTGCTGATTCTTCTTTGGATTTTATCAAGGAGCTCAAGGTAAATAGCAGGGACACCGGGCCATATGTGGCAGCAATATTCTAAGCATGGACGATTGGTAGACTTATTGATATATAAGTTAGATTCTGGATAAAAAAATTGTCTCGTTCGACACAGTGGACCAACTTTCTTAGCAGCTGACCTAGAAATGGATTCAATATAGTTTTCCACATAATGTCAGCTGAGGACGTTAGCCTGAGAAGACGCAACGAGTCACTTTCCTGGAAACCTGATGGAAAACAGCGAGGGATCTCTCAGATGATTAATGGAGATATATAATATGAAAATGCAACTGTAGTTTTCAATTTACCTTTTGAAAATCATAGCACTGTGAAATACTTGAAGACTCTAAATATAAAGTGCATGGGATATATAAAAAACTTTACTTTCTCATATATATAAAATATATATTCAGAGAAAATATTCGTCCTTTGACAGGATTCGAACCTGCATCCTATACGGAACCGCCATTTATCCGGGCGTGCCTAACCGCTCGGCCACAAAGGATCGTTCGGTAGGCAAGGTCGAATTTACTGCTTATAAACTTCAATCTTCCATGAATCTCGTACATTCATAACTGCTCATGGCGTATCAAATGTAAACAAATGACGTCATACATTAAGAAATGGACAAAGTCCGACAATTTATTTATTAAAGACATTTTTTATGTTTAACGTTCTTTTTATAGATACAAGTATTTAAGTAAATGCTCTGTTTATAATAAACAGTATTAAATTACATTTACCGGCCTATATCTATAAAAAGAACGTTAAACATAAAAAATGTTTTTAATAAATACATATATATATATATATATATATATATATATATATATATATACTTTATTTTCTTATATATATATATATATATATCTATATATATATATATATATATATATATATATAGAATTTATCCATCGTACCCTATATATATATATATATATATATATATATATATATATATATACTTTATTTTCTTATATATATATATATATATATATATATATATATATATATATATAGAGAGAGAGAGAGAGAATTTATCCATCGTACCCTATATATACATATAAATATATATATATATATATATATATATATATATATATATATATATATATATACATATATATATATACTTTATTTTCTTACACATATATATATAGAATTTATCCATCGTACCCTATATATATATACATATATATATATATATATATATATATATATATATATATATATATATATATATATATATATATATATATATATGCTGCGATGGATAAATTGTCGTCCAAATTGCCCAAAAATTAAAATAATACTGACATCTCATCTTAACGGATATATTTACCAAAATTATGTGTTCTTGGATTTTCGGATATTTTTTGGTTTTTATGATACAGGTTAATTAATTTGTATATAGCGTCTATAAAATAGGGCAGCTTGGGAATGGAATCCAATACGGAACGATATCCCATTCCATTACACATCCTGAAGATACCTTTATATAAATAACATATACCCTGATGTTACATGTTCAAATAATGTTTTCTATTTTCTGTATGTATACAAAAAAAAAGGCATGATCACTATTATAAAATATATATAAATACTAAACCTTTTGAATGATATCATTAAGATTGCTGCCCTGTATGGTCTGGAGCCCCTTCTGTTTGCCTCGGGGTTCTTGATAAGCACCAGAGGCGGATATGCAATATAATTGGCCCTGTTCTGGCATTTCGTCTACAGTCACTTTCTCACAGACGCGCAGTCGCCTCTCTCTGTCTTTTTTACAAATACTTTCATGGTAACTGCTCCAAGGAGCTGCATTCGCTGGTTTCCAGACTTCATGAGTTCAAGCGTCCTACGAGGCTGGCATCCCGCTCTCACCTTTTCACTGTCGAAACTATTAAATGTAGCCGTCTCTTCTTCTCCAATAGCTTCATGTCTCGCACCTCTCGCCTGTGGAACTCCCTTCTCTATTGTAGTTTCCCTGAGAGCTATAATTTCCAACTATTTAAATGTAATGTCAATCGACATCTCCAGTTGCCTTGATCTATCCACTACCCTTCTCCTCATCCTTTCTTCTATCACTCCTATCTGATCTTGCTCCAAATCTTCTGTAACCCCTTGCGTCCTAGTGGCTTCTCGCCTTGCTTGGGGTGAAACGCTTAAAAAAAAAAAAAAAACACCTGATAAGTAATCGACGAACGAAGGTTTTGCTGTGAGGGTCACTAACAAAAAACTGACGCCAGCGTGGCTGAGCTTTTCTTAGTGGCAAGTCAGCACCTGAAAAACTTTCGGTTTTTGGAGGTTTTCGAATTTTGGAATCAGTCTCTCTCTTAGGCTCTCCGTCATTGCTCCGTCCGTCTTCTGTGGGCTGCCAAATGAGATAGCAGTTCGATCCGCGAACTACAAGTTCTCGGGTAGAGGTATCAGAGAAACATGCCCGGTGCGGAAATGGCAGGTTGCAGATGACGCTGGCGTCGTCTCCTCTAGAGCGCTTCTCGTCTCTACCGCCTCAAAGTGCACCACTCCGGCGACGCAAAGAGACCGCCAGCCGATCCGATCCCTTGCGAGGTTCTCTAATTGTGTCGAGTCAATGTTGCAGGCGACAAGAGCACGCTTAAGATAGTCTTGGAATCGTTTCTTTGGGCCTCCACGTGGGCGGCTGCCGGTTTCGATCTCTCCGAAGAATACAATTTTGGGGGAGGCGATGGACGGGCATCCCCACAACATATCCAACCCAACGTAGAAGGCGTTGTCGGATGGTGACTTAGATGCTGTTGATTTACATTCCACATCCGTTGCCTTCAGCGAATTTTGCACGTTACTTGGAGATTCGACCTTATTTCATTTGCCTATCGCAGATTAAAAAAAATTACGATCGTATAATTTTATTTGGTTTTGGTAGAACAATTTAAGAATGGTACGCGCCTGGCGCCAGTTTCGTATTTCTTACCGTACATTAAAAAAATCATTTTTTCTTTCTTTGGGATAAAACAAAGAAATTCAGAAAAAGGACGCGTGTACTTACACCAAATTTGAAAAATTCCTTGTTTATTAATATACAGGGTGTCCATAAAGTTCATGTGCACTTTAAAAAAATTATAACTTTATTTGTATTTGCGATAAAAATAATTTGTAAAAAGGATTAGAAAGAAGTAAATCTATATTTTTTAAGGTTTTATTGAAATTTTCTTTAAGTTTCCACATGTCCTCCATCTTTAGCAATACAAAGGGTAATACGATTTTGCAGTTCACGGAAAACATTTGCCAACTGATTTACAGTAATGCCTGAAATCACATTAGTTATTTTAGCTATACTTAAAACTAGGTACATTAAACTTTAAAAAATTTTTTACAGATAATTTCTATCGCAAACACAAATAAAGTTATAAATTTTTTAAAGTGCACACGAACTTTATGGACACCCTGTATCGCGGAATACGTTTGCCTAAGATTATAATATCTATAAAATATTATTACTCTCAAACGGTTTTTGCTGGTTTTAAGACGCTCCGATGCATTAGACGCCCCTCACCAAAAAAAAAAAAAATTAAAGGAAGCAATCGGACATTTTTTTTTCTTGTATTTCATAGCCCTCCCCACTATTCCCAATTTTACTTTCTGAAAAGCATATTTCGAAATGAATACCTAATTGTAACAAATTTATCACATACCGAGAAGTAACAAATAAATTTATGGTAACTGTTAGAATGTAAAAATTACAAGAGAAGTTAGAATGCATACGACTGAAATCTAATCTTATCGCAGCCTACAATCCTCACTAATAGTGACGAATTCATCACAAACCAGAATAGAGTATTAATGTTAAATGTAAATTTGGCTACTGAAATAAGGTTAAGTTTGATTTATATGTCGGTTAAAACATACGATAGTGCCTAATACCGGTTTTATAGGTCGAAATGCTCATTACTGGTAATCTTGACATGTTTATTACAAGCACTAAGGTTACGGTGTAAAATTTACAGAAAGGAATGTTCTCACGAAATTAGGTTTGCCGTTTGATTTATGCTTTGGTTAAAAGTAAAACTTAAAACAACACACAGTCCCGGACACCACTTAACATTATCACCAACCTTCAATTTATAGGACGTGTGGTGTTTTTTGGGAGACATTTTATAGGGGAAATATGCGCCTTACTCTTATAACCAACGAGATACAATAGTTTTTAATGATGACTAGGAGACCGTCGATTAAAGCAAAACTCTCAAATAACTTCAGAGTAACAAATGAAGTTACCTCGGCGGTTAAAGGGAGACAACTTTAATTGAAAACTAAATTTATCTGAAGAAAAAAAATGTTCTATTTATCACTGGCAAAACGCAAATTGATGCGATGTCACAAAATAAACAATATTTCTATGAGTTGATATTAATTGTAATTATAATCTGTTAAGGATCATTTTATATTGATTATCAAATAACCGGGATTGAGTGTAAAAGAATAAATTTGCTGGTGTTAAAAGATTTTAAAATTTAACTCTTCTCTAATATGATTTTCTAAGCTTTTTTAGCTTATGACAGAAGGCTGGAAATATGAAGCACCCAGTGAGGATCGAACTCACCATTCAGTCGTAATTGATCTATTGAGACAAACTTGCTATTTACACCACATCAAAATGCCCCGCTTCTAATAAGTTATGAAAGACTAACCTTCTTTTTTTCTTTTTTATTTTTTTTTTAAACCATAGTAAAAACTCATTCCTCACAGGCTGCCCTAAATTTGTGGCCATGTGTTGTATATCAATTTGGTTAATTAATTTTCATAAGATTCAGTTATTTTCTATTTTTGTAATGAAAAATAGACATTTTATGACGTTATAAATGTTGTTTTAGTACCACAAACCGAAACGAAAGTATAAAAATTTTAAATGTATGTTAATGAAAAATAAAGTTTGTTTGCATGTTAAATATTTATTTAACACCACGATGATAATGCATTTTAAATTAGATTGTATGTTGATATTTAAGTTAACATAGTTCTATGCGAAATAATGATTGGTGTGACTGTGAACTACTGTGAACGCACCCATAAATCTACTATAAATCAATTTGTTTTAGTTTACGTTACTTGTCACTAGTGCGTATTGCTCAGCGGACTGGGGCACCTCGAGGCGGTGTAATGGTTGCAAGCTTGGCTCGCTAGAACAATTACGACTGAATAGTGAGTTCGATCCACACTGGGTGCCCCCTAATTTCGGCCTTGTGCCACATCTCAGCTATGCTTGGAAAACCAATATTGCTCAGCGGAACATTAGCAAATTATTGTCTAATCATCTCTTGAATATTACATTTTAATGCGAAATCAAGAAGTAATGACTGTAGTACAGCATTTCATGAGAATTGTTTCAACTAGAAATATTTACATCTCTATATATATACTGTTATCATACCGAAGCAGTTGTTAGACTACCACGATCCATCGCGCATGCATACTAGCCTAGCCTATTTGCCAGTGGCGATGCACCCCAGGATTTAAGTTTAGCTTTTGACAACTATTGTATCAGACGACCCCCTCTTTTGAGCGGCAAATTTTAAGATTTAAAGCCTAAAGGTTACCTTAGGTGCGGAAATATTCGGTAATTTTTGTTTGTATTTTTTATTTATTTTATTGAAACAGCATCGAGTTTGATTCCTGTCCATTGTACTGATAAAGATTTTAGAAAAATTCATTTGGTCGTTTTTTGTGAGATTTCACAAAAGAGAAAATGACAAGGAAAATTGCAAATGATATTTATTCAAGATTTTATACAAAAACAGAGTCAATCACCAAGAACGCAAGGGTCAACTATTTCAATCAATGTATAGTTACCAATTATTCAAAATCTATATTCTCTACACTTTCGCTTGATTTTTAAATTCAGTCCAAAGTATATAGTTGAGGTGAAGCAATAAACAAAAAGTTTTACCGTTCATGAGAAAGGACAGATAGTCTGCCGTCAGATTAAACCTGTCATAAAAGAATAAAATGCTTTAAATAATTTGTTTCTTGTAAGATAATCCTTCTTTAATGCAAACATAAAACAGAACACAGCAAGTAATTCTGATATTCTTATTCTATCATTCTCTCATTTAAATTGACATTCTTTTATTTTCATATTCTTTTTATTCTGTTATTCACATGAATGTTTTTCGTGCTTCATACTGTTATTCTGATATTCTCATAAATCATTTTTTCAAATTTATCTTGCTATGAAAATAAGAAATAAGGTGCTGACTTCTTAGCTTCTTACAAGTATGAATTTTTATTATTGATATAACTAATATAGGTGCATATATATGTGTGTGTGTGTATAAATATATATATATATATATATATATATATATATATATATAATTATTTATATATTATATGCGCGGTACTTATTAGAAAGCGCTCAATATCAGAGACAGAGCTAACAAACTCACATCAATCCAACTATATATATATATATATATATATATATATATAGTTGTATCGATGTGAGTTTGTGACCCTGGGTTTCATGCTATTTGCGATCGTCCGACAAACTGATTAATTTTTTAATTTTGGTTTTATATATGGTTGCGTATATTGGCGTTTTTAGGGGGGTGGGAGAAAAAATTGTCGTCGGGAGGCCACTCATACATACACAGACATGCATACACACACGTTCACGCATAGGTATGCAACTGGTCGCTACACAATCCAACAACTGTTGGATTGTTTAGCAATCTTCTTTCGTCAGTTGCAGTGTCAACGCACATCGTTCGTCTATTTTTGTTCGCGGAATAATGTTTTCTCGCACACACATATATACATATGCATGTGCATTCACTGACGATCGCAAACAGCGTGAAACCCAGGGACACAAACTCACATCAATCCAACTAAATTTGTTAGTACTATCAATGATATTGAGCACCAATAAGTATCGCGCATATATATATATATATATATACACACATTTTATATATATTTTAAGACATTTTTTTATGTTTATACATTCTTTTTATAGATACAAATATTTAAGTAAATGCTCTGTTTATAATAAACAGTATTAAACACCATTTACCGGCCTGAATGTCCGACAAATTTTCACACAAAATATGCCTCCTCCGACAGGATTCGAACTCTGTATCCTATACGGAACTGTCATTTAGCTTGACGTGCCTTTCCCAATTTCGGTGAAATATTGTCACAAAAATTTAATAAAAACTGAGCTTCTACTTGAATGGGAGTATCCATCAAAAATAACGTTTAAATAAAATAAATTAAATATGTCGGATTTAATCCATTTCCTAATATATATATATATATATATATATATATATATATATATATATATTTCAATCCTATGAAATCCTAAACGCATCAAAAAATATTTTTCAGATTTGTCATGCTATTTTTCTAAATACCGTCTGTTGATATATAAAACTATATAATATGATATATCATTATATATATATATATATATATATATATATATATATATATATATATATATATGCATTGATAACATTATCATCATCATTTAAATGGAAACAAGAATACTAAAAGTCAAAGTTAAAATACATTTTTTTAAATAGATTCACACATTCTATGGTGAAAGAGGAATTTAGGATTACTCAAAGAATACAGTTTCCACAGAAAGTCCTCTGCAAACCCTATACAGTAATAATCATGGCAAAGAACTAGTTGAAAGAACTAGATCTCTTGAGTGATATAACACATGTGAAAAAAAATTACACATAAAAGAAAGTACCACTTCATTTTTCCTTTTCTATTCCTTGTCTCATTGAAAAAGGGCACAGGTGTGTCCAAAAATTCCAATTTTTAAAGTTTTTCTCATCATGCTTCCATTTGGTCAAAAGGCCTACTAATATATAATAAATGTTAGTTTATTAGTTTTATTATCAATATTATTACTTTTGTTGTTTTTTTTATCCCTTGAATTTCTTTCACCTGTCTATTATATCTATCTATCTATCTCTCTCTCTATATATATTTTTATATAGATAGATAGATAGATAGATAGATAGATATCACTGATGACCTCTACTGTTGCATTTTCTAAATGTATTTTAAGAATATATGAATATAAAAACAAGAGGGAGTTTATCAAGGCAAATGTCCTTCAGATGAGGAAATGCATCGGCTAAGAATAGTTTTTCCTCTTGTCTTTTTATTCATTTTGTTCTTGTACAGATACACTCTATCTGAAAAGGATTAACACACACACACACACACATTTTTTTCCATAACCCTGCTATTATTTTAACTACCATCACTCCTCAGTTTATTGTTTTAAAAAGCAATGATTAGAATTGTAATAAAAACCAATAAATATGATGAGGTGAATTTATACAAGCCATCCTTTTCACGCTCTTTTTTTGTGGACACAATGGTCCAAGTTTACCAAATTTTTCTTGCATTTGTACAAGTTTTTTCTTTTCTGGGAATAGCGTATGTAAAAACTGTTCAAACGATCTGTGGATTCGAGCAATTTCAACTAATTAATTAGCCATTATCAAGGATGTTTTTTGTTTAACTGAATTTGTAGATATTCAAAAAATATAAAAGATAAAAAAAAATATCTAGATATTCAGTTAAACAAAAAACATCCGAAGTGATTAGTCAAAAGTGTTCAGATCCACAGATCATTTAGACAGTTTTTACATACTCGATGTCCAGAAAAGAAAATATGTCAAAGATTCTTTTTTGTGTTCATAGATACATTTTTAAAAATTTCTGCAAGTTTCCCCATTGTATTGTGAGGAGCAATTATCTCAAAATTTATGTCCTGAAATGAAAAAAATTATGTGAACACATGAGAAATTATATAAAAAACTTAACCACAGCATTTTGCCCTTCGTTTGCAAGAAAACTTGCATAAAAGTGGGACTTTTGCCCAAATACACAATATATATATATATATATATATATATATAATTTAAAAATTAGAAGAACAGTTGAATCCCCTAAAACATCCATAACTTTTGTATTATCCTCACAAATTATACCAAAATCTCAGACAGTAACAATTAATATTGTATTTATTGTCTGTGAAAATTATAGAATCTAAAAGAACTTTGATAAAAACTTATACCTACTTTTCTGACGAAAACAGTGCCATTCTGAACATTTTGGCCGCAACTGTATATATATATATATATATATATATATATATATATATATATATATATATATACCGGGTTTAACAGCAAAATTGTCCAAATCTTGTTACAGCATAATTATCCATTCTCCAAAATGTTTAATATCCCAAAAAAACGCTAAACTAATTGACTTTATTTTTTCATGCATTTCAGCTGAGATGTTTAGCCATCTTGACACCAATTTTCGTAAGAATCACTGAAAAAACTCTTTGAGTTATTCAACTAAAAAGAAAGCAGGTTCAAATTGTTTTGTGTCAGATCCACTCTCTTCCCAACTGAACAATGTTGAGAGGAAAAAAATCATTGAGGCCTTCAGTAATGGTACCAATATTCATACTCAGGCTTCCATCTTCCAAATCCATTCAAGAACCATCAAGTGAACAGCAAATAAGTTTAAAAAAAGAGGGAACAGTAGCGAGGAAAACTGGATCAGGAGGTCACAACAGGAAGAGGGGTCATCATTTTAACTTAAAGCTAAAAAGTCAGTTAGAAAAGATCCAACTCTGGACGTTTGGTATGTGAGAGGAGTTTCAGCTATGACAGTCCAAAGAGCAGTGAAAAATACTTAAAAATGAAATCATACATGAAACCTGGGAGGCACCTTGTTACTCCAAGATAGAAAGTTAGCAGGTTAGGGAAGGCAAAGATCATATTGAATAAGTTGAAAAATGATTCTGGAATAATATATATATATGTATTTAAACTTTTATTTCAATCGTTCATGAGCTTCCAATCCTTAGCTATGATTAATTACTGATGAACATGTAATTTTCGTTCATTATTGATTTCATCATGACTCTTCTGTTAAGCGTGGAGAGCAATTATACATTCTTATTGATCAATGTAGAGTTCAATAGTGTTATGAAAATCTCAGAGAATTCCAGTAAGATATCTTTAATCATTTCCAAGATACAATGGTTCAAAGCTTAATCTAACAATTGGACAATTTTGCTGTTACACGATTTGTACAATTTTGCTGTTACACATATAATTTTATATTTTTATGCGAGTGATTTTGTGTGTAGTGCCTTAGTGAAGAGAAACCCAAATTCCTAAAGGCCAAACTGTTCTTTCCATGCCTGCAGTAGATCCAACGATACCAACTTTCCACCACAGACAATAACGAGTGCAGATTTGATGCACCCAAGTTTCTCCTCTTTCTGCAGTTTCTTGATGATGTCACTGTAGATGGCTGCCAAGGTGGCACCACAAGACGGTTCCACCATCATTCGCTCATCAGCTGCAAAACATGAAAAGCAATATTATTAAAGACCAAATTTCCTCGTACATTTTGTATGTCAAAAGTATTTTCTACAGGCAAACTATTATTTCTTAAACACAGCAGCATGGACCTTAAAAGATGCCTTAGCACAAGATGATTCTGTGCGCCTGCAACAATGCAGAAGCCTGTCCAAAATTTATGTTTGTGAAGCTAAGCCATTATTAACATATAGCTCTAAAATCCTCCTTAAAATTAACATAATCCTGGTTATCTCCCTTTTTAATCCAGCATCTTATTATAACTCTGTATGTCCCTTCGTTCAGCAGAGTCATAGAAACCTATTGAATTATTAAACAGATACCGTAATTCCCCATGTATAATACGCATATTTTTTTCTTAAAAATAATAAGCTAAATTAGGGGTGCGTAATATGCACAGCTACAAAACTTTTTTTAAAAATCGGCATTTCATAGTTCGATTTCAGTTGCAAAATGACTACTCACCACAAACATATGACAATTCGATACCAACATTTGGCGATTATGACCCCATAAGGATGTCAAATACAATAATATATACCTAACAATACTTAAAAAAGTAAAATAAAATAAGAATTATCATAAAACTAAATTAGAACAATATTATTCTATGTTTAAAACCATTTTTTTTAAATAAGAGTAGGAAACAATGACTGTAATGAAATTGGAGAGGCACAATTTATAGGGTTTGATTACCAAACAAGGGGTGTGTATTATGCGTGAGTAGAAGCATTTTCCCACACTTTCAGCACAATTTTAGGGGTGCGTATTATGGATGAAGGCGTATTATACATGGAGAATTACAGTAGTATATTTATAACCTATATAAGAAGCACTAATCTGAGACAGCAAACAAATTTCAAATTTGCATAATGCAGTGAAGAACATGACACCATTTAAATATTTAGAAGCATAATAAAATAGAACTATAATATAATATATAATAATTATTATTATTATCATTATTAGTAGTAGCAGTAATATATCTACAGGGTGCAATGGATAAATTGTCGTCTAGAAAGAACAATAAAAGAACAGGATACAGGAAAACAGAAAATGGCAATTGACTTTGTATTTAAATCTTTGAAATCTGTATTTGGCAGGGAAGCTAGACATCAGAAGAGATTTACACATGTGAGAAGTGCGAGAAAAGAAAATATTACAATAGGAATTACAATAAATTTCAGTATTAAAATAATGACACCTATTAGGTTGGTGCAAAAATAATGACGTAATAACGTCAAAAACGACATTATTACGTCATTATTTTTGCACCAACCTAAGAGTAACCAACCTAGCAATGCACTCAGAGCAACTGCCATGAAAATATTTGTCGAAGAGAAAGAGGGAAGCCATGTCACAGTTGTGAAAAAGTGACTGAAGCCAAGATGCCAGGTCAGGACAAATAACATTATAGAACTTTCTTTGGATTTTATTGAGAATCTCAAGATATATAGCCAGAGAACCAGACCAGATATGACAGCAATCTCTATCTTTAAAAAGCAGGATGTGTGTGTGTGTTTGTATGTAACAAATGCACTGGCCGCAATTTTCAACGTATTTGCACCAAAATTTATATACACATGCTCCAAGTTAGTGGTGAAGGCCAAGACCGACTTTGCATTTCCCAACTCCCATCGATAGTGGAAATAATCAATTTTTTCATGCTTCTACGGCAGTTTTCATGTAGTTTGCGGCCATTTTGTACTGGCCAGAGTGAGAGCCTATAGCTGGCTGCCACGAATAGGCAGGAAGATTCTATTGGCCAGCATGAGAGCCAACAGCTGACTGACACAAACGTTAACTAACATGCAAAAGAAATCGATAGCTGCATTCATCACAAGTGGGAAAAATTTAAATCTGCATGGCACTTTACTCCAATTGGCTCATTCGCTTGCTTAAACTCAACGTTGATTCTGATCCCGCAGAAGTGGGTTGGGTGTGAAAAAGTATTTGTTGTTAACATTCTTTTTTCATTCGGTTTTTCCAGTTACGAGTCCTTTTTTTTAAAGCTGATCATTTTGTGTTCAATTTGTTTAGTTCTTTTTTCATAACAGATTTAATGTTTAGTATAGAGCTTAGCAGTGTGAGATAGGCAAGAAGTAAGGCATGTAGCAACATCAGCACGGCAAAGGGCACTCCTTTAAAGTCAAGGAAGGGCAAAAATATTTTAAGCCAAGTGATAGCAATTGCTGTATGTGTCGTACGATTTTTGAATCAAGGACAAGCAATGCCGGGCCATGCTGCTAGTATTCAATACACAGATGAATGGTAGATTTATAAAAGTGCAAGATGGAATCTGACAAGACAAATGATTTTGTACTAGACTCAATTAACTACACTGATTCCAAATCTGTTCCTGGAACTGTCCAAGACCATTATATTTTTTCAGATATGCCTACAGTATTTTCATATTTTACAGAAATATTATTTTAATAATATTTCAGTACTGTACAGAGACCGATGAATAAATTGTTGTCTAAATTACACAAAAACGAAACTAACTACTGATATCTCATTTTAACAGATATATTTAACAAAATTATACAAAAATACTTTGAAATACCAAAGAGTAAGTGGTGTGGATTCCGTGAATGGAATCCTGCACAAATAAATAAACAACGCCAGTAATTGAGATAGAAAAATAAGTGTATTAAACGTAAGAATACACACTTGAAGTGAAGATTAGTAGTCCAGGAATGCGGGTTAGTAGAAAGTATATGTACAAGTCTCTGTAAGTAAAGCTGTAAACATCTCTCCCTTTCTCTCTGGACTCTTGTATAACTCTCTGAGAACACCCTGTGTCTGTCTCCGTATCTCTCAACCTGTCTCAACGTATCTCAACAGCCGGTATTCTCTCTGTCAGTATAAGTATACTTTGGACGAGTCCATCTTATGTAAAAAGGGGTGAGCCCCACGACAGTAATTTTATTAAAAAAAAATCACCATTGGCTTCAACCATGGCTTTTTTAATAAAATCACACACAATCACTCTCAGTTAAACACACAAAATTACACAAATACACATGCACACATACACGCACACACACATAATAGTAATATAACTTTCAATAGAATGTGCAAAACACACAAGAGTCATATCAGGCCTAAAAGGGAGTACTGCTGTCATATTTGGGCAGGAGATACCCAGTCTTCACTTCCTACTTTCAATAGAGTCCAAAGGCATTTCTGCATCCTTTTAGGTAATGAATTACTTTCTACCCTGCAACTGCCCTCTCACAAATGAAACGTCATAAGGTTCTCACTGCTCTATGGCTACTTCCATGAAAAGTGTTCAGATGAACTACAATACTTAGTTCCGCCAATTCTAACTTTCACGCCTGGACCCACCATGATACACACATTATAGTGGACGACCTTCATTCCCCCTGTATTCCATCGCTGAGGAGTTAATTCCACTCCAGCAGCTTCTTCCCTTCTGTGGAACCAACTCCCAAGAGGATGTTTTTCTGAATACTACAATCTTAACCTGTTCAAGGTTAGTCATTATCTTCCCCACATATCTGCATAAACTGTGCCTCTTACTCAGTAACCCTCTCCCCAAAGTGGCTCCAGAGCCTTGCACAGGGTGAACCATATTATAAAAAAAATTTTTATTTTTAAATATATGACAAAATTTTCATATGGATTATTCTATTGAAAACAAAGAAGTTTACCCAAAAACTGTAAGCAGGCATTGATAGCCTCTTTATCTTCAACAACTACTGAGATTATATTGAACTTCTTGTAAACTTCAAGTGCAGTTTCTGCTGCAGTCAAGGCACCAAGACACTTTGCAATGCTGAAATAAATCAAAATTAGTTTAATTAATATAAAAAAATCATAATTATTATTGTTAATCATTACGTGTTGCTGCCCTTGGCAACCCTTCAACCAGAAAAGAAGAAGCTTAACCGAAAGGAGCTGAGCAGTCATTTTAGATTGGACACACGGGTTAGAGAAAAAAGGAATCAAATAAAACATTCTCTTTCCATTACATGTTCAAGCTCCTTTAACTTGAATTTCTTACACATCGTATGACATTTTAATAGTGAGAAGATTTTAGTGAGAAGAAAGGAGAATAAAAGAACAGGTTTCAGGAAGACAGAAGATGGCGATAATGCCACTAAGCCACAAGAGGTTACCGAGAATGAAAGAGAATAAGAAGACTTTTGCAAGAAGAAAGGACAATAAAAGAACAGTTTCAGGAAGACAGAAGATGGCGATAATGCCACTAAGCCACATGAGGTTACTGAGAATGAGAGAGAATGAGAAGACTTTAGCAAGAAGAAAGGACAATAAAAGAACAGGTTTCAGGAAGACAGAAGATGGCAATTGGCATTGTATTGAATATTTTGAACATTGTAAAGAGCAAGGAAGCAAGAAATTGAAAGAGATTTCCAGAGGCAAGAACTACTAGAATAGTACTGATGGTTGTATCTAGCTAGTTCAACAGTAAAACAGTGAGACCAAATTGCCAATCTAGTAGTAGGCTTCAATTCATGTAGAGGAGGCAGCAAGGAGGAAAGTTCATTTGAACAAGTGCTATGAAAATATTTATAGAAAAGACAGTGAGAAGCCACATCATGGTATAAATTTTAAAAATGTGCATAGTCATTTTTTTAATCATTTTACCCCAAGCCAGGAAATAATGCCACTAAAATACAAGGGGTTACTGGGGGTGGAGAGAATGAGAAGACTTTAGCAAGATAGGACAATAAAAGAACAGGTTTCAGGAAGACAGAAGATGGTGATAATGCCACTAAGCCACAAGTGGTTACTGAGAATGAAAGAGAATAAGAAGACTTTAGCAAGAAGAAAGGACAATAAAAGAACAGGTTTCAGGAAGACAGAAAATGGCGATAATGCCACTAAGCCACAAGAGGTTACTGAGAATGAAAGAGAATAAGAAGACTTTAGCAAGAAGAAAGGACAATAAAAGAACAGGTTTCAGGAAGACAGAAGATGGCGATAATGCCACTAAGCCACAAGTGGTTACTGAAAGTGAAAGAGAATGAGAAGACTCTTGCAAGAAGAAAGGACAATAAAAGAACAGGTTTCAGGAAGACAGAAAATGGCGATAATGCCACTAAGCCACAAGAGGTTACTGAGAATGAAAGAGAATAAGAAGACTTTAGCAAGAAGGAAGGACAATAAAAGAACAGGTTTCAGGAAGACAGAAGATGGTGATTAGCATTGCATTAAAACTTTTGAAGACTGTAAGTGACAGGGAAGCAAGAAATTGGAAGGGAGTTTCACAAGCGAGAAAATAAGCTCTTAGAATAGGACTGACGGTTACATCTAGCTAGTACAGCAGTAGATGAGACCTAGTTTGCCAAAATTCATGCAGTCAACGTGCAACATTTTTGGCTTTTTTCATTTCTGATCATCCATACTTCTGCTCTTCCATAAGATCCTTGAAAATTTAAGTAGACTTTCATCACATATGAATAAAGAAAACTGACTCAATATCACGATGACCTTTGAACCAAGTTGTAATTTAACAAATACCTGATATTGACAAATGCATGGTTTTATATATTTTAAATAAAACATAATATTCTTTTCAAAATCCAGTTAACTAATCATTAACTAATTTTATAGAATCTTTCTATAACGTCTTTGTTATTATAGTTCTAATTACAGAGTACAATTTTTTCTTTCAGTAAACATCAATCATGTTATAATTGAAGTTAATTTGGGATGACAAAAGTTGACAATAAAAACCATCTAAAATTGTCATTTTTATTTTTAACACTAACTTTATAGTATTTTCTTGCGATAAAAGCCAAAATTAAAACAACAAAGATGTCTAAATTATTGCAGTGTGTTTAAAAATATCATATAAAAGTCTCTATGATCAGTGCTGCCATTTGCAATTTCTTTTGCTACCTACCTTGCTGAGATAAGCAAAAACTCATCTCATATGGACATATTTTGCAGTTATCTATGAAAAGCATAAAGGACTCATGAGTTTTTTCCCCTCTGAAACCGATTTCAAATTCAGACTTGTTTACATCTGTACTCTGCCATTGACGTTCTTTCACTTATATTTCAATTGTAATTTAGAATACATTTTTGCCAATGGCTCCAAAGAAAAGTCCCAGTGCAAGTGCTAATGCCAAGCAAAAAGCTATATTATTGAAAGATAAGGTGGAATCTAATTATTTTATTCAGAATACTGTACATACATATCATAAATACTGTAATAGGCAATGGGGAGTGCTTATTTGCAGTTTATAGTGTGGTTATTTCGACTTAAGTGATTTTTCAACATAAGTCATGACCTCTGGAACCAATTGAAGACATAGGGTGAGATAAACCTGTAACAAGCCAGTTATTTCAACATTGAGCTGCAAAAGAAAGAATTCTTATAGTGATTTTCCAAGCGTAGCTTAGATGTGGCACAAGGCCGAAATTAGGGGGCACCCAGTGAGGATCGAACTCACTACTCAGTTATAATTGTTCTACGAAGCTAAGCTTGCTAACCATTACACCACCTTGATGTGCCCCAAGTAAATTCTTATATATCATAAGGTTGCAACAATACTACACACCATGATGATGTTGATGTTGTTTAAGTAGCAAGTACATTTTACAGTATGGCATTGCTTGCCACAGACCTAATTGTTTTGAATTCAGAGTGGTCCTTCGAGACTGATTGCCAATCATAGTTTATCTCAGTGTTGAAACCATCTTGAATCATGATTATCAATCTTAATTAGCGCTGGATTGGGAGAGATATTAATTTGTTTTTGAAATGGACTCATCCCAAGTGGTGGCAACATTAACTGCCTATTAAAATAACTAAATTGCACCAGATTTTTCCTTTGGGGATATTTAAAGGAATACATCTACATCAATAAAAGAAAGAGAGTCGATGTCTTGGAGCTGTCTTATTAGAGACAATTCACAAAATCCACAAAGAAACTTTACATCATTTTACAAACTATGTTCTTCTTGAAACACTGTTTTTGTATTATTCTTCAGTGTGACATATAAATGATGCTTCACTCAGATTTTCATACATATTGAAAATACATTCATCTATAGATGTTCTTTATTTATAACTATATATATATATATATATATATATATATATATATACAAAGTACTACTTTGGGCAAAGGAAGGCAGAGACAGAAATAGACTGACAACATCACTAAGTGGACTGGAAAACTCTTCACAAAAACTCATATTTTATTTACATTATTCGGACTATTATCCTCATCTTTGTCGCCATATTTATTACAACGTTTCAGCCATTGTATGCTCAAGGACACATGGCACAGTGGATAAAGGCATTGGTTAGATCCAGTGACAGGACCCAAAGAGTGCGAGTTCAATACCCGGTTAAGGCAGTGGAGAACTTTCAGAGGGAAATTAACAGGAGATGACTGATGACTGACATCCATTAAACATGGCACATGGAACTAGAACAGTCTACCCCAGTGAGCGAAATAAAGGGTTCAGTTCGACATTCCAATCACCTGAAGAAGGCCAGAGCATGCAATGTCCGAAACGTTGTAATAAATATGGCAACAAAGATGAGGACAATAGTCCGAATAATGTAAATAGTGTACATAATACCTCATCTCAGAAATATAGACAGATACGAAAACTTAGACACTGGCATGCAACTGAGACATATTAGAGGGAGGTGGTCGGGGGCTCAGCTACACACCAAACAGTCTTATGACCCCACCCACTCATAGGACTAATGATGATGATCAGACAGAGTGTTAGTCACAGGGAAAATTATAGCCTACAGTAAGGAATGTTAAGGATAGAATTTGCCTACAAGAGTGTTAAAGATACAATTTTGCCTGTGTGTTAGGTATATAATTTGCCTACAAATGTGTTAGGGATTCAACTTGCCTACAACAGTGTTAAGGATAGAATTTGCTTACAAGAATTTTAGGAAAACAATTTGCCTAAGATTGTTTTAGGGATACAATTTACCTACAAGTGTGTTGGGGTACAATTTGTTTAAAAGCGTTTAGGGATACAATTTTTGACATCAGTATTAGGAATACAGTCATTCATTTATGTGCTATGCTTGATACATGCTTAGGTGATCATGTATCTTTCGATACATGACAAGGCAGATTTTTTCCCGCAGTAGGTTGCCATTACTTTCTGCGGTAGACCAGTTGCTATCCAAGTCTATATAAGCTGGTCTGTCCTGCTATTTACCCATAGCTAGTGGGAAGAAGAAGAGGATTCATACCTTTTCCAAGAGCATTAGCATGAAAGTGAATGTAATAGATTCGACTGAGATTTTAACTTGGCTCTCCGATTCCACAATTTGAGCTGTTATCCATTACTCCACCATGTTAGAAATACAATTTTTCTAAAAAGAGTTTTAGGGATGCAATTGCCTACAAGACTTTTAAGGGTACAATTTGCCTACAAGATTTTTAAGGGTACAATTTGCATACAAGACTTTTAAAGGTACAATTTGCCTACAAGATTTTTAAGGGTACAATTTGCATACAAGAGTTTTAGGGATGCAATTGCCTACAAGAGTTTTAAGGGTACAATTTGCCTACAAGACTTTTAAGGGTACAATCTGCATACAAGAGTTTTAAGGATACAATTTCACTACAAGAGTTTTAAGGGTACAATTTGCATACAAGAGTTTTAGGGATGCAAAGTGCCTATAAGAGTTTTATTGGTACAATTTGCCTACAAGAGTTGTAAGGGTATAATTTGCCTACAAGACTTTTAGGGATGCAATTGCCTACAAGAGTTTTAAGGGTACAATTTGCCTACAAGAGTTTTAGGGATGCAATTTCCTACAAGAAATTTAAGGGTACAATTTGCATAAAAGACTTTTAAGGGTATAATTTGCCTACAAGAGTTTGAAGGGTATAATTTGCCTACAAGACTTTTAGGGATGCAATTGCCTACAAGAGTTTTAAGGGTACAATTTCACTACAAGAGTTTTAAGGGTACAATTTGCCTACAATAGTTTGAGGGATGCAATTGCCTACAAGAGTTTTAAGGGTACAATTTGCCTACAATTATTTGAGGGATGCAATTGCCTACAACAGGGCCTCAACTTCAAATATAAGACACAGGGTGATTCGTTTAGGCATTTTGCGGGGAAAATATGGTGATTCATTATATTTATAGTTCTTTCAAGCACCTATGAATTTTGAAGGTGATCGAAAGGTGAATACCTATAACTGCACTATCAGGTGACCATGATTGTTACTTAGAATAAACTAAAGACAAATAAAGGAAGATAGACTGACCTGGTAATACCTGGGAGTGTAACGAGACTCCCTTTCTCAATGGCTTTGTTGTAACAATCAGCTCCTTTTGTTTCCATGGCAATCACAGGCACATCTTCCCAACCAACTTTCTTCATCCCTTCAACAATACCAATCAAGAGACCTCCTCCACCAACACAGACAATAATTACATCAGGTTTTTTGTCAAGCTGCTCTGCGGCTTCCACGATTAAAGTGCTGTGTCCTTCCCTGTGACATTGACAAAAAAAAAATAATGTTTCATGTGAGACAAACAATACAAACATTTTTTTTTCTTTTTTGACTATCACATCTGATGTAGATATGGGTTAATGCAGAAATAATTATACGTTATAACCTAGGGAAGGTTACTGAATAGAATAATCAAACAAAGGTTCGTAATGAACGATAATACTTATGTCAAGAACAATACATATAAGATCCACCAGCGATGCGTAGAAGAAGTAGTCAACTGCTAGAAGTGAGTCAAGTGAATTCCACAATGAATCTCTAACTGCAGACCAACATACAGTATTTACTACTGTATTTATGTGAATAGGGACATACCCATTATCGTTCGTAGGTATGCTACAACATTATACAATATACTCATTGTATTAATTTTGAATAATCATATTTTATAAATATTAATCACATTTTTTTTTTTGCCTGCTACTTTGTTGCCTGTAGGTTCTCTTGAGTTAAGAGGCTTTTGCTTTCTCACAGATTAAACATGAGGAGTACTGAAGAATGGATTAACTGAAACATTGTATGAACAGCAGCAACTATACAAACATATTTGAGCATTTGAACAATGCTGGATGTTTAAAGAATTCAGGTGATTTACTAAATAAAATTAATGATATAGACATGAAAAACAAGGTTGTGTCCAGTTTAGATACTAAATCACTATACATTAATATTCTCATTACTATTTTGGGGGGGATTATTTCACCCCAAGCAAGGCTAATAAAGCCACTAAGATGCAGGGGTTACTGATTGTGAAAGAAAAAAAAAACATTAATAAAAAATAATGGAATTAAGAAGACAGAAGATTGTTATGCCACATGTTCTTTAACACATATATCTTTTGTATTATTAATGATTCTAGAAAACAATGAAACTTCGAATAGAAATCAACAAATATATATTGAAATAATATACAAGAACAAAATATACAATAATTTGTATTCAATGTATATATCAAGGGAAAAGAAGTTGCTTCCCTTTTACCATATTTTGATTTGTATTTGATTGTTCGAACGAAAGTTCTCTTTAGAGAGAAAGGTTCAGGAATCAATGTTAGAACAAGTCTGCTGTTAGACTAGATAACACAAGAATACAATTGATCAGAAAGTGTGTTGTGTTAGAGAAATCAACAGAGTCCTGGTTGATTGAACTTGGCTGAGTCACAGAGAGATATGTATATATGTATTACAAAATTCTGTGTCTGTGTGTGCATTTGAAATGTTGTGAGTAAAGTCATAGGTTTGTGTTGACAGGTGAAATTTGCTGGACTCTAATGGCGACTTGTGAAAAAGTCACCTCTTTTAAAACTACGGATAGGCTCCCAGCGAAACTGCGGGAAAAGTTGATTTTGCACTAAAATATGTGATTGGTTAAAATTTGACCAATCATTAAATTTGTACTAACAAGTAAGCAAGTTCAAAACCAAAAAATTCAAAGCAACGACTGCGATGGCTAAATTGTCCTATAGAAAGGCAGTATTGATTTATTAGCCAATCACAGACAAATAAAATGTGGGTGTGGAAAAACATAGCAGTCGCTACAAGATAATGATCGATATTGCATTTAAACTTTTGAAGATCAAAGTTAACTGGAAAGCAAGAAGCTGGAAGAAAGTTCCACAAGTGAGAGGTGTGAGAAAAGAAACTGTGAGCATAGAACTTACAGTTATATCTAGCCATTTCAGATTTAAAGAGATGAGACCTAATTGCTAATCTAGTACTGCGCTTAAATTCATAACGTCTAGGTAGAAAATTTATCAGAACGACTACCATAAAAGTATTTGTAGAAAAAGGCACATGGAAGATACATTATGGTGGGCGTAAAGCGACTGAAGCCAAGATGCAAGGTTATGAGGAAAATATCTCAAAAATTGTAATGATAATGTTATGAACAACTGTTTCTGTACAGGAAACAGTTAACATTCATTGACCAGACAGAGTCACTGTTAGTTGAAATTTATAAAATCTTTTTATTAAAAACGTTTTTTGGGAAATTAACCTTCTCAAATTTACTGTTATTCCTCTTTCTAGGGTTGATGGGCATTTCCTGCCAAGTCTTTTGTCTAAGGAAGTGTGAAAAATCAACATTTTGCTATATCATTATTTTCCTTTCTAGTTTCAAGTGCTATCTATTTTAGTTGTTGCTGCTGTTGGAATTCTTCAAGTCTTTTGATATTTAGTAAAGCTCTTTGTGATTTAGTAGACCCAGTGAAGTCACAGCTGTATACAGCTGACAGTTTAGACATTACTGAATGAGTCAGAAGTCATGTATATCATCATTCGTATGAATGTCTAGATCTGATAAGGATATTTAAATACATGACTTGAGTTCTTAGGTTAATGTTTTGGCTATGCAGCATCTTGCAGTGTTGTACAAAACTACCCCTTGCACAACCTATTCTGTGTTCAATTTCCATACATTAAGGTATTTGAAGTGCTTAGAGTTTGTTAATTCCACATTCTGAAGTGTTTAGCATTGAAGTGTTTAGATTTTGTTAATTCCACATTCTGAAGTGTTTATCATTGAAGTGCTTAGAGTTTGTTAATTCCACATTCTAAAGTGTTTAGAACTGAAGTGTTTACAGTTTGTTAATTCCATATTCTGAAGTCTTTAGAATTTGTTAATTACATATTCTGAAGTGTTTAGCATTGAAATGCTTAGTTTGTTTATTCCACATTCTGAAGTGTTTAGCATTGAAGTGTTTAGTGTTTATTAATTAATACCGTATTCTGAATTTTTATGATAGATTCAGGGCATGTAACATAACTTCTTTCATTTGAATTCCAGAAATCTAAATTAACAGCTAATCATTGACACCATTATCAAATTATATGCTAGAAAATGATATAAACTTTTATATGGTAGAAAATGATATAAACTTTTATATACAAAAAAAAATTTAGTAAACTAATGAGAAAGTGGAAAATCTTTTCATTCAACATGTTTCATGGTTAGAACATTCACTTTCTGACCATGAAACACAGGTTCAAATCTCACCATGGTCAATTTGTCAGGAAGGAGACTTCCTTATGTTATTGGTCTGGAGAGGGGACGATGCCAGCGTGCGGCACCTTTGGAAAGTGCCTTGAAAACCATACCACAGGTTGACCCAAGACTTGTGAATAAAATTGGGTAGACAGAACCCTTATGAGCCATCGATGGCTGTACTAGCACAAGGTCTCATGTCATCGTGACCGAGGTTTTGAGCGTGCTAGCCTTGTTCAGATTGCTGATCATGCTAGATAACTTGCTTCTCTCCCAGAAACTGTAACTAAGGTCTGCTCAGCATAATCGCAGTATAAACTGCAGGTGGGCTCTGTGGGTGTTGAACAAACACAAAATGTGCCTGAGCAAGCATCTGCAATAGGGATTAGCTAGCCACCCTAGTAGACAGGTAATTCTTATTAAATATGAGTGGCCAGCCATCATATGAAGAGACATTGAAAATTTAAACTTTTAAAATTTAATTATTTTTTTAATTAACATGTGTTTAAACTTAAAGTCTAGTCAATTCCGTTTAGTTTCTTTTTGTTAATATTTTTATCACATTTGTTATTAAATATCGCATACTGTGATAATAGAAGACTTGCCCAGAAAAGTGAAATGTTGTAAGAACCTGGACTTAAATCTACTATGGACAATCTATCAATTCACAAAACACATCAAATGAAAAATTTTTCTACTTTGTCATCAATTTTCCTAACATTATCAATATATCTAGACTATGAAACAATCAATGTTATTTCAAATTCAAAAAAACATTAACTCTAAGCACTTCAATGCTAAACACTTCAGAATGTGGAATTAACAAAATCTAAACACCTCAATGCTAAACACTTCAGAATGTGGAATTTGCAAACTCAAAACAGTTCAATGCTAAACACTTCAGAATGTGGAATTAACAAACTCTAAACACTTCAATGCGAAACACTTCAGAATGTGGAATTAACAAAATCTAAACACCTCAATGCTAAATACTTATGTTTTTTTGAATTTGAAATAACATTGATTGTTGCATAGTCTAGATATATTGATAATGTTAGGAAAATTGATGACAAAGTAGAAAAATTTTTCATTTGATGTGTTTTGTGAATTGATAGATCGTCCATAGTAGATTTAAGTCCAGTATACAAGTAATGACAAACATCAACTCAATCACTGCTTTTTTACTATTTTTTTTTAGCTGTACCTGATGTAAAAATCATTACTCCTCAAACATCCTTCAGGTAATGCTTTTCATACATATATATATATATATATATATATATATATATATTAGGTTGGTGCAAAAATAATGACGGTTTTTGATGTTAAAAATATGTCAAAAACCGTCATTATTTTTACACCAACCTAATATATATGAAGTCTGGGGGTGTCAGTGTGTAGCTTGAGAAACTTTTACAGCTCGTTGCATGTCAGTTTTGTGACAGATTTCAGTATTGCTGGTCATCTGTGCCTGTTGTCATATGTCTTCTTTTTTTTTTGCAACAGCTACCATTCTAGTCAGGTGCTTCGATTTTAATAAGACATCCTGCATGTCTATCACAGGCTCCGTTAGAAAGTCAAAGACCCCAGGAAAATAAAAAAAATAAAAAAATTCTATGACAGTAGCCTCGACCTACCTGTCAGCATGGAATGCCAAAGTTAAAATAAACACCTTTACAACAGATGATATATGTCTTTTTGTTCAATTATTTTTATTTGCACAAGGAAGTGCTGAAAACTTCTCAGCCAGGCCAAGGATGTCCACATTAAAATCCATATTTATTATAGAAATTAAAGATTTTTCAGAGGGGGTGAGTATAAAATTTAATTACTGCCATTAAAAGAAACATAATTAATAAAATGAAATAGAGTTAAATCGACAGAAACAAATGGTAGACTCAGCAAAAATAACAATTTGAACAAAAAGGGAGAAAAAAAGAAAATGCTGACAAGCTTTTGTTCATTCTCTTGATCAAATTTTTTTTATTCTTTTAATCAATTCACCCCAAGCAAGGAAATAATGCTACTAAGATGCAAGAGGTGGCTGAGAGTGAAAGAGAATGAAAAGACTTTAAAAGGGATTAGAAACCCAATCCTAAACTGAAATCAGGGGATAAACCTCTACTCCTGTCCAAAAGACTAGGAAGGAGTGTGAACCAGACAATAGGCAAACCTGCCTACTCCTATTGAGGAGAAGAAAATAAATAAATAATTAGTAAATAAAATTTCAGAGTTCAGGTGAATACATTACAAATATAGAGTTGAAGAAGACATTACACGGATCTGAAGGGGGAAGAACAAAAATCGTTCAGCATATTTTATTTATTTTTCTCCTCTTTTTGAAATTACCTATCTATCTCAGCTTATTCAGTATCTATCTATCTATCTATCTCAGCTTATTCAGTATCTATCAATCTATCTCCCTCAGCCTCTATAGCATCTATCTCTGTCAGCCTCTTCAGTATCTATCTATCTATCTCAGTCTATTCAGTATCTATCTATCCATCTATCTGAGCCTATTCAGTATCTATCTGTCTCATCCTCTTCAGTATCTATCTCAGTCTATTCAGTATCTATCTATCCATTATCTCAACCTATTCAGTATCTATGTATCCATCTATCTCAGCCTATTCAGTATCTATCTGTTTCATCCTCTTCAGTATCTATCTCTCTCAGCCTCTTCAGTATCTATCTGTCTCATCCTCTTCAGTATCTATCTCAGTCTATTCAGTATCTATCTATCTATCTGTCTCATCCTCTTCAGTATCTATCAATCTATCTATTTATCTCTCTCAGCCTCTTCAGTATCTATCTATCTCTCTCAGCCTCTTCAGTATCTATCAATCTATCTATTTATCTATCTATCTCAGCCTCTTCAGTATCTATCTATCTATCTATCCTATGAAAGACATGAATGCCACTTTATATATTCATCAGTCACACAACTTGATCTCCGCTTATCAGTAATGAAAGATTTTGTTATTAAGATAACTGGAATAGTAAGCATACATTTATCTCACGATATAAAGGTAACAGTCTGTTTGGCCAAAATTCAGTCCTTTTTGGTTGATGCTGGAGTGACCAGAGCACAGACCTGGTCACTATATTGACAACTATAATAATTACATGAATAACACAATAGAAAATATTGTGAGAAAGTAGCAGAGATTTGCCTGCAACTGTTAACTTCTTAGAGTTTCATGTTAGATATCTTGGCATATTATTTCTTTTAATGATTTAAAAAGCAAAATTTGGCAGAGTTTAACCTTCATGCCCACAAAAAAGAGGGTAGCAAAAGGACAGTTTTTCCCTTGACACTACTATTATTTTAAGTAACTTCACTCCTCGGCAATGTTTATTGTTTTTTTTTTATGATTCCTTGCAAATCCTTGTTGCCACTTTTGTGATGTTGGACAGCTTCACTTGTCACTTTTGCTATGTCAAGCAAAAGCTCGTTATCACTTCCAAAAATGCTCGTTATTTCCGAGACTTTGCAGACACCAGTACTTGTAGTAATGCCCTCCAATAAAATCCACACTAGTAATACTTGTTCAAGTAGTAATCGCCAAATAGTATAATGATCAGAAGAGAATCGTAATCTGTATAGCAGTAGAATAGAGAAAGTGAACATATAGCAATAGTGGATAGACAAGAAGAGTGAACCATGATCATTATGCTACTTCGTATTTATTCACTTTATTTACAATCACATGATCTACTTAATAATGGTATCACTCACTGGCAATCCAGTTTCAAACCACAGTGTCAGCAACCACACTTACTCTTATACAACAGTTTTAAAAAAGCAATGATTAGAATTTTAATAAAACCTAAACATATGAAAGTGAATTTATACGTTTTATTTGTTCTTGAGAATTGGCAACAAAAATATTAGACACTATTTATTGCATTGTTTATTAACAATAGGTACCTCCAAAAAAGTGGTACCTAAGGTTTAAAATGTATTTTAAACATGAAAAATCTTTCTTGAAGTTATTATTTTAGTTTTAATTGCAAGTTAATACATTAAATTGAATATTTCCAACAAGCAAAATACTTCTCTGTGTTTCAAATTTACATTAATATTTTTTTCGGTTATCAATAAAATCGCTAAAATTGCCCATATTTACAAATTTGTCAGCACAACATAATTCTCTTCAGAATAAAATAAAAATTTTTCAAAAATAAAATATACTTTTCTGAAACATTATTTTACAAAAATTAGCTGATCTATAGTTTAAGTAATCTGAACTGAAACAAATATTTTAGTTAAAAAATGCTTTTCTGCAATATTTTAAACACAGAGGTGGGTGTTTTTATGAGGTGAGGTTGACACATTTATAGACAATCTGATGTTTGGAAAATTTACCTAAGGAGGTGATAATTTTTATAAAATTACACGACAAATACAACATAAATACCATTTTTTTATCATTTTTTTTAACCACCCAGTAATCTTTAAAATTTAAAATATTTTAAGCATTCTAATATTTTATTGAATTTTAAGTACTTTGGCTTTATAATATAAATTATGAAGATTCTTGCTGAGGAAATATTAGAAAATTACCAATAAAAAAGAAAGATGAGAGTGTTAAAGGGATATAAAGTGAACATTCAATTAAATGAAAATAGTACCACCTCCTATTTTGAATCCCGTAAATTACCTATTTACATTCTATCTAGTGGTTGCTAAGTTAGAGAAAATGGTAGAGGAGAGAATTTTGAAGCATGTTCCTCCAGATGACAGTAAATGGACCTCTCTCATTGTAATTTTGTGAAAACCAGATGGAGACTTAAGAATATGTAGTGATTTGCTTAGATTCATTTCCTCTTCCCCATATCAAAACCACTATCCACAAATTACTGGGCATGAAATATTTTGCAAAAACTGATTTAAAATCTGCCTATAATCAAATACAGATTGATGATGAATTCAAGGAAATTACCACAATACTAGATGACAATGCCTTTTTGAGTGAAAATGACAAGTGCCATTTTTTAGAGAGAAATGGAAAACATGTTAAATGACTAAATTAATAATATGATTATTTATTAAGATGATGTTTGCCTCAGTGCCACCACTAAAGATGAATTAAAACAAAAAATCAGAATATTTGTTAAACAAGTAAAAAAATACTGGCATGCCACTAAGCAGAGACAAATGTTAATTTGATTGCAATACAATAGCATATCATCAAAGATGACAAGTACATTGCAATAAATTAAACAATACACAGACGTACCAACAATGATAGTCTGTTTTTGTTTGCATGTTTGTATTGTCTAATTTATTTTAATGTAATTGTCATCTTTGAGGATGGCTTATGTAAGCCAAAAGCTTAGATAGAATTAAAAAACATGTATCAATATGGTGATTTTCTTCCGTCTTTCAATGATAATGTTATTAAGCTTATCAGACGATATGAAAGGAATTTGCTTAAAATAAATAGACAAAACTTGTCTATATTATCTAATGAAACATGCATCAATATCTATATCTCTCTATCTATATATATATATATGAAAAGAATTACTACTTTCCCAAGCCAATATACACAACCCAAAAAATGTTAAAAAATAAAAAAAAAGAATGCTTAAATCCATTATCTCATGTTTTTAAAGATGTACAACTCACAGGTCCATCCTGAACGGTAACAATCTGATCCCAATTTAAAACAATATTAATTTATTTAAAAAAAAAGAAATATTTCAATATTAATTGCTTTCTTTTATCCTAACAGACTTTGAATTATGGCACTTTGTGTCCTCCACATGTCTTGACTGACCTTTCAACTACCTGATGAATATTCATGAACGTTCTCAAATAAAAAAGCCTTGATAAACCAATGGCATCCTTGCTCTTGTATAACAACACATGCAATGAAATAAATCCTTACATTTGCCTTGATAAAGTCACTCAGAAGACAAAATGTGTCAGCTAAGAATAGTTTTTCCTCTTGATTTTTATTCATCTATTGTAGTCTAATACAGGGTGGCCCAAAACAATTAATATAATTTTGTAATCTAAGCCAATTCTCACTCAAATGACCTCAAATTTTAACAAAATGTGTCAATGCTAAGTAGACTGTGTGAACTTATCTAAATATGAATCTACCAGGAAGATGGATCAGGCATGCCAGTGAGATAATGACAATATGCCATTGAAATTGGCCACCATATTTACCTGACAAATCACCTTGTGATTTTTTTCTATTGAGCTATGTGAAAGGACAGGTCTATATCCCCACTCTTCCTACAATCCTAGAGGAACTTAAGCAGAGAATCACTGTGGCTGAAGAATGTTATACAAGACATGCTAAAACATGTTTGGCAGGAGCTGGACTACCAACTTGACATGTGTCATGTCACAGGTTGTCCGCATATTGAATCTATGTCGATAATTCTCAAAATGTGCATGTGTATGTATGTGCGTGCGTGAGTGATCAGATATTGTTTTATGAGTTTCTACAGTTTTCATCCGATTTCGATGAAATTTTTTTTGTTTGATAGATAATTCTTCAGTGTCGGTTTTTAGGCCAAATTGGCTTGAAAAAATTACAACCTTGAAGGTTTCAAAATAAAAAAAAAAACTGATTTTTTACACTTTGCACAAAAATCAAAGGCAAAAGTTAATTTACCTTTTCACACATAACCATCCAATCCGAGCTCATGCTGTGTGGGTGTGATTCCCACCTTCACATATTGGTCATCGGTTGCTACTGACCTTGATAATTAGCATGTGCAGCAATGCGTTTACATGTGGCCCTGCAACACACACTGTGTCACTTGCTGATGCACGAGCATATGCATAACCTGCAGAACATGATACATGTTCAAGTTGCCCATTGGCTGCACAAAGCCCTTTTACACGTCCAATCAAATGTCGCCATGTCATACTGATTGTCTATGCAGTCCTAAGCTCATTGCTACCACTTAATTCCACAATTCCATGTCTACTTCTGTATGTCCAGCCCGACTTATGCATTTCCCCTTCTCTTGAACAAGCAATCAATCTCTCTCAAGTGAGGTTACCTTTTCCATTGCATAAAGCCTACTATTACAGTTTTAAGGTATTGCTTTCATTGTCGTTTATAGCTGTTCTCAGTTTAATTTTTTTTATTGTCCTGCCAGTTTTTGCATTGCATTCACTGTAGTAATAAGTAAACTTGCTTTTTTATTAATCAACATTTATTTTTCCAACCTTTCCTAAAGTTATTCGAGCTGATTGATCCCTGTTGCTTTACAACATTCTCTTCTAGTATTTGACAATTCATACTTGCCTAAGACATGCCACCAAAGAAAAGAACTTGCCTAGGTTGCAAAACCACTGCTGCCAAGTGAATAAGAGATAACGAATCGTCTTTAGAATGTTCAGTTCGCCTGTCTGAAAATGCCTTTCAGAATGCTTCAATCAGAGCCACTGTCTCTGAAGATCAACGTAGCCATCGGCTTTCTGGAAGAGCATACCTGAACGCTTCTGCATGCAAGGCTGAAAATGATGATCAAAGGACTAAACAAATGCAGAGCAAATGCCTCTTCAACTGCCGCTGCTTGTGAGCCTGAAACAAGATTGAGAATGGAAAAATGGCCCATTTCAGGGTCACCACTCCCCCCATTCAAAATGTTAACCACCCCATTTTTGGATGTGCCTCACTTACACCCAATTGTTGTTACTAATATTGATTTTCAGGTGGGCTGACTTGAAACTTAAACTGCTCCAACTGAACGGCAAAAATTCCCAGTAATGAAAGACCCAGTTGAAGATGGGTTATACTGCTAGTCAGTTATAGAATCTACATACCTTTGAATATCTTGTTTGAATTTTGATCAATAAATATTTTATTGTTAAACATGGCGTCTATTTAATTCCGTTTGTCTTGGTGTAGTTACACAAATATTCACATTTTAAATTATGTCAATTTTGGGGGAGGGACACCCTGTAATCACTGGATGATATTCAAATTTTATATCAACCATTATTTTTGAAAACCTGCACTCATGCAGAGAATACTGGGCAATAAAAATGTAGGTGTCACTTTCACCAAAAAAAGATTTGATTGGCACCCAAAACAAACACTTGCAATGATCATACTTTCATTCTCCCGATGCCTTTTAATCGTGTTTTCAAATTGATTTTGTGCAAAAACAATTGTGTTTTTTCAAATTTTGATGCTGTCAGAACCACCGCAAGTAATTTTACGTAGTCCTGTAAAGTTTTGTTGAAATCGGTTGAAAAATGTAGGAAATCTGGTCCAATATATAAACGTACAGACACACACACACACAATCTGCGTTTTATAATAAGTATAACTCGATATGAGTTATACTTATTATAAAACCCAGGTTGTTTGTGTGTCTGTACGTTTATATATTGGATCGGATTTCCTACATTTTTCAACCAATTTCAACAAAACTTCACATTTTTTTTGGTAGATAGTGTTTCTTATTGTCTTGCACACTTTTTTCTTTATTTTTACATTCAGAATGCTTTAAAAATTCCATTTACAAGACAATTGTTTATAATAAAATTGAAAAATTCTATTCAATCGGTAGACTCATAATGATTGAAAACAATGTTTTTGTTCGAGTTTGGGTTTGACCAAATCGTAAAAAAAAACAAAACAAAAAAAAAAACTAATTAAGACATGCGTGTCCGTCAACCTTAAACAATAATCTTTGTCAATTTTATTTTTTAGTCTTTATGATGGTCGATACTTGATCTATCTCTTACTGTTACATCCCCCGGCAACCCCTAGTCATAACTAGCAACATTGCCAATTCTGTTCATTTTGCCTGACTGCTCATATTTTTATTGATAACAGAGGATGGAAAATGCGACATTGAAATCCAAAAACACATTGGAATAGTAAAAGAAGCATTCCAAAGGTTAAGGAAGATGCTAAGAAATGGAAAAATTTCATTAGAAACAAAGAAAAGAGTACCTCTTATATGGCAGTGAATGTTGGACAATCTCCCCACGGACGAGGAGAAAAATGGAAGCAGCATAAATGTGGTCCTACAAAAGGATACTGAGAATTCCGTGGATGGAGCAAGTAAACAACAAGGATGTCTCAAAAAAAATGGCGGCAGAAAGAACTCTTATACTCAGAACCAGGAAAAGACACCTGAAATTCCTTGGACACATAATGAAGGAGGGCTTTAAAAACAACCCTCATGAGGATATTGAAGGGTGGGGGAAAAGATAGGGAAAGGCAGCAAGCCATTTATCTGAGCAGCTTATATGAATGGATTGCGAAATTGAGAAGGAGCAGCTTTAAAGAAAAAAAAAAACTGCTAAAGGCCGCAACGGGCAGGAAGTCGTGTAGAGCCATGATCGCCTATATCCCAAAGGGACGCAACACGTAGAATAAAGCTATGTGGAGCAAAAGCTCAGGTGTAAACATTGCCGACAGATACCCGGTTGTAACAAGTTTCAAAAATAGTGTTGGCTTTATTTTTTTTTTATTTTTCCTCGGTCAATACACACACAATTTGGTGCCTTCTTTGCAGCTGAACATGTAAGTCTTCACTACTATACCTCCAAAAACTTGACTTTTCACCAGACAAAGCTGTAGCAAAAAGAAGAGAGAGAAACAAAAAAGTGACGAGAGGGTTCTCCGGCAAACCAGCTGTTCTTCTTCACTGTCAGTCGCCTCAAAGAAATGAATTGCGAGACTCCTTTTCTCGGCCGTTGCACCGGGCAGTCGTGAAACGGACACCCAAATCAAACGCGCCTACTTCAACCGCCTCTTGGTCTGCCAGTCTATTCGCATGTCCGACTCTGTTTCACGAAGTCCGCCGAAATGACTCGCCTTCTGCTGTGCCGCTGACGCCTCGCCTTTTTATACTAGTCCGACACTGTTCAAATTTTCATCTGAGCTGGTACAATCTCGTTTTGGACGAGACCGGCGCACACGAATCGCATCCCCGACAGCAACCATGTTTCCTTTTGGATTTGTCATGCAAGCAAGACATGTTCGCACACGTTTCGAGTTCCGTGGTAAATCATCACAAAAGCTAAGCTGAATAAATTTATAAATAAAAAAAAATATAATTACAAAGTACAAAAATAAATTGAGAGTACAATAATAATAAAAATATATCTGCAGAATAGTAAACTAAATGATGCAGCCACTCATATCCAAGGATTCCAATCTACTAGGCTTGCTAGCTAATCCCCATTGCAGACGCCTGCTCAGGCACATTTTGTGTTTGTTCAACACCCACAGAGCCACCTGTGGTTTATACAGCAACTATTCTGAGCAGACCTTAGTTATAGTTTCTGGGAGAGAAGCATGTTATCTAGAGTGATCAACAGTCTGAATAAGGCCAGCACGCTCAAAGCCTCGGTCACGATGATTTGTGACTTTATGCTAGTACAACCACCAACAGCTCCCAAGGGTTCCATCTACCCAATTTAACTCACAATTTTTGGGTCAACCCATGGTATGGTTTTTCAGGCACTTCCCAAAACTGCTGCATGCTGGGATCGCCTCCTCTAGACTGATAACATCAAGAAGTTAACTTCCTAACAAATCGATAATGGTGAGATTCGAACTCGGGTCTCACGGTCAGAAAGAAAACATTCTAACCACTTTGCCATGCACTCATTATCTGAATAATAAAAATAAATTGAGGGTACAACAATAATGAAATCTACAAAGTACAACAATAATGAAAATATACCTATAGAGTACAACAATAAAAAATATATTTACAGAGTACAAGAATAATAAAAAATATATCTAAAAAGTACAACAATAATAAAAAATATATTGAGAGTATAACAATATTGAAAATATACCTACAGAGGAAAACAATAATAAAACTATATCTATGAAGTACAACAATAAAAATATACCTGCAGATTACATCAATAATAAAAATATATCTAGAATACAACTATAATAAAAATATATCTACAGAGTACCTCAATAATAAAAATATATGTAAAGAGTACCTCAATAATAAAAAATATATGTACAGAGTACCTCAATAATAAAAATGTATCTACAGAGTACCTCAATAATAAAAATATATCTAGAGTACCTCAATAATAAAAATGTATGTACAGAGTACCTCAATAATAAAAATATATCTACAGAGTACCTCAATAATAAAAATGTATCTACAGAGTACCTCAATAATAAAAATGTATCTACAAGTGTACCTAAATAATAAAAATGTATCTACAGAGTACCTCAATAATAAAAATATATCTACAGAGTACCTCAATAATAAAAATGTATCTACAGAGTACCTCAATAATAAAAATATATCTACAGAGTACCTCAATAATAAAAATATATCTACAGAGTGTCCTCAATAATAAAAATATATCTACAGAGTACCTCAATAATAAAAATATATCTACAGAGTACCTCACTAATAAAATGTATCTACAGAGTACCTCAATAATAAAAATGTATGTACAGAGTACCTCAATAATAAAAATGTATGTACAGAGTACCTCAATAATAAATATTTCAACAATAATAAATAAAAAATAAATATTTCAACAAATAATAAATACAACAATAAAAATATACCTGCAGATTACATCAATCATAAAAATATATGTACAGAGTACCTCAATAATAAAAATGTATCTACAGAGTACCTCAATAATAAAAATATATCTACAGAGTACCTCAATAATAAAAATATATCTACAGACTACCTCAATAATAAAAATATATGTACAGAGTACCTCAATAATAAAAATATATCTACAGAGTACCTCAATAATAAAAATGTATCTACAGAGTACCTCAATAATAAAAATATATCTACAGAGTACCTCAATAATAAAAATGTATCTACAGAGTACCTCAATAATAAAAATATATCTACAGAGTACCTCAATAATAAAAATATATCTACAGAGTACCTCAATAATAAAATGTATCTACAGAGTACCTCAATAATAAAAATGTATGTACAGAGTACCTCAATAATAAAAATGTATGTACAGAGTACCTCAATAATAAATATTTCAACAATAATAAATAAAAAATAAATATTTCAACAAATAATAAATACAACAATAAAAATATACCTGCAGATTACATCAATCATAAAAATATATGTACAGAGTACCTCAATAATAAAAATGTATCTACAGAGTACCTCAATAATAAAAATATATGTACAGAGTACCTCAATAATAAAAATATATCTACAGAGTACCTCAATAATAAAAATGTATCTACAGAGTACCTCAATAATAAAAATATATCTACAGAGTACCTCAATAATAAAAATATATCTACAGAGTACCTCAATAATAAAATGTATCTACAGAGTACCTCAATAATAAAAATGTATGTACAGAGTACCTCAATAATAAAAATGTATGTACAGAGTACCTCAATAATAAATATTTCAACAATAATAAATAAAAAATAAATATTTCAACAAATAATAAATACAACAATAAAAATATACCTGCAGATTACATCAATCATAAAAATATATGTACAGAGTACCTCAATAATAAAAATGTATCTACAGAGTACCTCAATAATAAAAATATATCTACAGAGTACCTCAATAATAAAAATATATCTACAGAGTGTCCTCAATAATAAAAATATATCTACAGACTACCTCAATAATAAAAATATATGTACAGAGTACCTCAATAATAAAAATATATGTACAGAGTACCTCAATAATAAAAATGTATCTACAGAGTACCTCAATAATAAAAATATATCTACAGAGTACCTCAATAATAAAAATATATCTACAGAGTACCTCAATAATAAAAATATATCTACAGAGTACCTCAATAATAAAAATATATCTACAGAGTGTCCTCAATAATAAAAATATATCTACAGACTACCTCAATAATAAAAATATATGTACAGAGTACCTCAATAATAAAAATATATGTACAGAGTACCTCAATAATAAAAATATATCTAGATGTACATTATTAATAAAAGTGTATTTGCAATAATTATTGGAAAAATATATGTAAAATGCTGTCAGAAATGATGTTTCATGTAAACGAGTGAATGTAAAAATATATAAAAATGAGCTGTAACTGATTTATAAAAAAATATACTTTTTGTCATTGATCATGATAAATTTGATTCCTTTCTACACTGCAAAGTGTTTTCAGGTGTTCACTGAAACAGAATCTACACTTCAAATTTACAAGTAGCACATTATCTCATAGGTTATCATGGACAAAGAAGCAATCAATACCTGTTTATGGTTTGGGGGTAAAGTTCTTCGCCTTGAGTGCAATAATCCATATGGAAGTAATCAGTAAACTTTAACTGATAGTTCCCACATTACAAAGCCCAAGGGCCACTCCAAGTAGAGTGTTACTAAGTGAGATTGTAAGGGAAGAGCAAGGAGGAAGTAAGAAAGTATTATGGTAATTTTCTAATCATAGCTGAGATCTGGCCCAAAGCCAAAAGTTTGGAGCACCCAGTGAGGATCAAACTTGTTATTCAGTTGTAATTGATCTAGCAAGACAAGCTTGGTAACCATATCACATCAAAATGCCAGAATGATTTTCTAAGTGTAGCTTAGATGTGGTACAAGGCTGAAAATAAAAGGCACCCAGTGATGAATAGAACTCACTATTCTGTCATAATTGGTATAGCGAGTCAAGCTTGTTAACCATTACACCCTGCTAGAGTGCTCAACAAGTAGGACAGATATCAGTTGACCCTGGACTCAAGGAAACCAAGATTGTAATTTTCAGGGAAGCATCCTCTTGGGTGTTTGTTCCACAAATAAAAATTCTTGTCTTAGAAGAACTTGCTTTTATCAAAACAACACAAAAGGAATGGGGATGGTCTGCTACCGTGAATATGGCATAACGGATCCTAGCTGTGAAGTTCTGAGCTAATGGAACCAAGGAATGTAACTTGTCAGAAGATCTACCATAGTAATTGCAATATGGTAGTGAAAGGCTGGCAATGTTTTGTCTGCATGTTAAGGGTTTCAGGATAGAGAATAATCCATCACCCACACGGCCGTGTAAGTGCTTATTAATCATTTTTAGTCACATGATACAAAGATAAAAAAAACATCAGTTTTGTATCATTTTAAATGTTTTCCTGCTTCATAAAAATGTTTTATGAATGCATAAAAATGTTTTCCTGCTTCATAAAATGTTTTATTGCTGCATAAAAATGTTTTCCTGCTTCATAAAATGTTTTATTGCTGCATAATAATGTTTTCCTGCTTCATAAATATGTTTTATTCCTGCATAAAAATGTTTTCCTGCTTCATAAAAATGTTTTATTCCTGCATAAAAATGTTTTCCTGTTTCATAAAAATGTTTTATTCCTGCATAAAAATGTTTTCCTGCTTCATAAAAATGTTTTATTGTTGCATAAAAATGTTTTCCTGCTTCATAAAACTTGCATGTTTCAAAATAAGTTTTACTTTTCAAAACAAGAAAAAAATTTTTTTTTTGAAGAATTTTTTTTAAAATAATTTTATCTAATTAAATAATTTAAAATCATGTTTGAATATTCAAATTTATCTGAATTCTCATTATATACTGGTTTTCATTATCACATTTCACTCAACATAGCCTCTGGATTTTTCATTCGTCTGACATCAAATTGGTACGTTCCAAAAATTTCAAACCAAACCTTTTAATCAATGATTCTCAGTCTAATGTCCATGCTAGAAAACATTGTGTTTTCTATCTAGTTAATTTGTTTACCCTGTCAGCAGTACTTAGAATATACTGAGTGTCTCCCCAGCAGAGAGGTAAAATTCCACACAAAAGGGGACACCTTCTGGCAAACTCAGGTATAAACACAACCAATGTCTACCTTTTTTACTCTATTATAAACTAGACCAGTCTACCTTTTTGAATCTAATGTAAACAGGACCTATATCTACCTTGTGACTCTCATGTAAACTAGACCTGTGTCTCTTATAGTGATTACTATGTTTTTCACACCCACATACACTCCAAGTCATTTTATTCACCTGCGATTGACTAATAAATTACTACTACCTTTGTATATGACAATTTAGCCATCGCAGCCATTCCTTTGAATCCTTTGGTTCTGAGCATACTTACCTATTCTGTTTAGTACGAGTGTAGTGATTTGTTAATTTTTAACCAATCACATATTTTTAATGTAAGATCAAGTTTTCCCGTAGTTCTGTGGGAGCCACCCTTTTTTCCTTAAAAGGGACAACTTTTCGCAAGTCGCCAGTAAGATCCAGTAAGATTCCAACCGTCAACACAAATCCATGATCTTGCTCAATTCACACACAGACACAGAATTTCGTAACTACAAACTTACATTTTCTCTCTGCAATTTTTGCCAAGCACAATCAACCAGAACTTTCTTGATTCAAACCAGTTTATTCACAACACATTTCAAGCAATTCTATTTCTTCATGTTATTCATTCTTCACATGCAAACTTTGCTCTAACAATTATTTTGGAACATTTATCTTACAAGAGAACTTTCTTCAAACAATTAATTACAATCAATCTACAGTTAAAGAGAAACAACTTCGTTCTCTTTAATCTATATTGTGAATACAAAATTATTTCGTGATTGTTGTTGTATTTTATTCAATATATATTTGTTGGTTAACAAATTGGAGCTATTATTATTTGAATCCTGTACATAGAAGAATCATTAATATAAACACTGAGCTTCCAGACTCAGACCAAATGCAAACAAGACCAATGTCCTTTTTTACTCTACAATAAACCAGATATCTGTCTACCATTTTAAATCTCATAAAAACTATATTTCCCTTTGAAGCTCTCATGCCGGGGTGGGCAAAATTTTCAGTGCAAAGGCCACATTCAAAAATTCATAATTTTATTGGGGTGCATAGGATATTAACCCAAAATAATTAATATTTAATATAGACAAAAAAAGGCCTTTAAAGAAAAAAAATGCAATTAATTTTTATGAATTAATAATTTAAAATACTGTAGAAGATTCACATGAAATGCATTTATTTGAAAGACAAAGTAACTCAGTTTGAAGTACATTCAAAAAAAAATATTAACAAGTATTTTTAGTTGAGGATTTACATGAAACACATTTAAAAGACGAAATAAACTTGTTTTAAGAAAAAATTATTTTTATTAATTGATATTATAAAGTAGAAAATATATTTGTTTGAAAAACAAATTAACTCTGCACAAAGAAATAAAATACACTCCTTACTAATATTTTAAGGAAGAAACTTCAAATAAAACACATAAAGTTAACTAAATTTAAAGAAAAAATTAATTTAGATTTTAAAGTAGAAATTCCAGATGAACCACATGTAATTCAGTTTAAAGAAGAAAAAATCATTTTTATTCATATTTTGAAGTAGCAACTTTATGTGAAACAGATTTATTTGAAAAACAAAGTAACTCAGCAACAGAAGAATTGCAATGACTCCATGAGTCAATGCAGTCATTTATCAGTTTGTTAAAATTAAGCATAAACTTGCTTGTAACAATTATTTGGCATTGCTTGGTAATTTTTCTTACAAATTTTGCAGGCCACATGAGTTCTTTTGAAAGGCCACATGTGGCCCACAGGCCATAGTTTGCTCGCCCCTGCTCTAGTTTAAACTAGACCTATGTCTAGCATTTAGGCTTGTAGGTTACCTCCACTTGGCTTTGCTAAGACGCCATTAGAGGGCACTGTTAAACAGTTATAAAAAAAAATACAGGACACTCATGTTTTCTTTCTGTTTTTTCTCTCTTTTTGCTTTAGCATGTGGTAATGATAAAACCAGCATGAGAGACCTTGTACTGGGCAGAAGAATATCTTTCCCTTAGTGATTGAAATTTTACACACTCATGTGCATATCGCACACACACACAATTCATAATTACTAACATTTAATACCTTCTTTTTTTCTGCATGCACACTCATGTATTTTCTTTCCTTTGTTATTCAGTTATATAAAAACATGAAAATATAGCGTCGTTGAAATTTCCTCCATTTCCTTTCTCATCTGTAAGTAATAACAACCAGTTATTTACATGTATAAATTTTGCTTGTCACTACTTTTAGTCCTATTAGGAACAATGCTGCAACAGACTCTTGCATAAAACAGAACTATATCTATCTTTTCAACTCTAGTGTAAATAGGACCAATATCTATATTTTGACTTGAGTGTAAACAGGTTCCATGTCTACCTTTTTTTTATAATAGACCTATACATATATATTACCAGACCTATATATATATATATATATATATATTATTTTCCTGTCATCAGGACAGATATCTACCTTCATGATTCCATGTAAACCAAACTTATGTCTGCTTTTTTGATTCTTCTGTAAACCAGACATGTCTCCCTCCATGATGCTAGCGTAAACAAGACTCATGTCTAATTTTTTGATTTTTCTGTAGTCTGGATATATGTCTACCATCATAATGCTAGTATAAACAAGACCTATGTCTACTTTTTTTTATTCTTTTGTAATCCAGGCATATATCTACCTTCATGCTTCTAATGTAAACAAGACCAATATCTAGTTTTTTTATTCTTCTATAATCCAGACATATGTCTACCTTCATGATGCTAGGGTAAATAATACTGTGGTGATCACTTACATGTGCCACACCTCCACTTTCTTTAATGTCATTGGTTCATAAATATATGATACTTATATGACAATTTTGCCATCGCACATAATTTGAATTTTTCTCTAAAATCACGGATTGGTCCATTTCCTGACCAATCGCATATTTTAGTATCTTTCTATATTTTTAGCGCCAAGCTCACTGGAGCCTATGAGTAACTATAAAAACCCTCTCGCTGTTAGCCAACAGCCAATAGCAGTTCAATTCTTGAAGAATATGGCACGGCTCATATTCTTATGACATTTTAATTCTTAATTATTACTCATTCGAGTAATCATACTAATTCCTATTGATATCACTCATGAACATTACATCTTTCTACACTGGTAACACACTGTGGAATTATTCTTTATTTAGCTAAGGCTTCAATTGAACTTGTAGTTAAATAACATTCAACATTGTACTCAACATTAATTAGCTAAACTTACCCTTTTTATTACGGAAAAAGGGAAGCAACTTTCTTTATACTATTGTTGATTTTTGTATATCATTGTTAATACAATATTTTATTAATGTTCACTGAGCTTGATTATTTTTCTCTCATGTTGTACATGATTCATGTGGGGTGTTGTTTTACAAGAACACAGCTTTCCTTCTTGATTATATTCACGGTGACCCTAGCCAACAATTCTTACAGCACCTCTACAATACCTATGTCTACTTATTTGATTCTTCTGTAATCTGGAAATATGTTTACCTTCATGATTTTTATGTCAACCAGATTTATCTCCCCATTTTTATTGAACTTTAAACCAAATCTATGTCAACTTTTTTAATTCAAACTGAATCTAAATTTTCCCTTTTTACTCTGTTTTAAACTATGACTAAATCTTTAACACTAGTGTAAACCAGACATGTGTCTGCCTTTTGAATCAAGTAAGTAAACCAAACCTGTATCTTTTTTAAACTCTAGTTTGAACAAGACCTTTTGTAAACTGGAACTTCTTTCTTAACTCTAGTGTAAATGATAATTTTGTACTCTAATATAATCTGAACCTGCATTTGTCTTTTTGACTTGTAATGTAAGACATATTGGTGTATGTTTTTAACTAATGTAAATTGAACCTATAACTACCTAACTATTAATCTATTGTGATTTTTGTCCTATAAGGCTTGCATCCAACATTAAATAACCCAAATAAGTTTTGATGTGTCATTAACCTAATTTGTCTTTATGACATTTCTTTTCTCTTCCTCTGAATCAGTGTATCTGACTGGAGGGTATAACAGTTGAAATGTTGCAATGGTAAAAACCAAAAACGAGCACACGTATCTGAGCAAATCAATGTATAATAATGAAAATATCTGATGTTATTTAGTTTATTTTTTAGACCGAATTTAAACTAAAACAACATCACCTCACATCATGTCAGACAATTTATTCCAGACAGGAAGTGCCACAGGATAAAATGTTCGTTGCTACAAAAAATGGAATCAAACAAATAAGTTTTAATTCCAGGTTCAGACCAAAAAAAAAAAAAAGAAAAAGCATAAACTCACTTTTCCCTGTTTTTTGCTGACAATGGCTGAGTAAAAGGTGAAAAAAAAACAAAAACCTGAATAACTGACTACTCCAAAACTAACTTAGAAATGGCAATAAAAATAAACCCCCATTGTCAGCCTTGACAAGAATTAATCCTCATCAAACATAAGAGAAACGGTGTAATGTAATGATACTCACCAGACATCAGGGTGGTCAAAAGCATGAATATGGGTCAGGCCTGCAGGAAGAAAAATATGACAGATGTATTATTATTATTATTATTATGTGTGTGTGTGTGTGTGTGTGTGTGTGTGTGTGTGTGTGTGTGTGTGTGTG
>OZ010596.1:79446778-79594278 GCA_963932145.1 Acanthosepion lycidas
AGCTACAAGCGGCCCATCTCGGTCCCAGAAATCTACCTATCTTCAGAGTTTGTTGTTCAAGTTTTTCATACATTTTGACAAGTTCCATTTGGTTTTTGTTTGATTGGTGACAGATTGTGTAGATATTATCCATGAATATTTTGAAGGGATTCACTTGCCTTACTTCACAAACAGAATCATCCAAAACTAGTGGCAAACAATGATTTAAACAATGCCAGTTAGGAAAATTGTTTTTTAATCTCGGGCCTACTCCAGAATTGCAGCCAAGCATTACACTTGCTCCATCTGAACAGAAAGCAATTAAATTATTTCTCAAATATTCATTAACAAATCCAGCACAATGCTAACTGTTTAACAAGGATGTATATATTTTTTTTGCTCCTTATCCTTTCAATCTAACCAAATCCAAAAAATTGTTGGTGATAGATCGCAATCTTCTATCTTTAAAAAAATTACAAGTACAGGTTTATTGGATATGGTTAAAGTTTAATCAATGATGACACAAAATTTTTGTTCAATAATTTTAGTAAATATTTCTTTCCTTATCTCCTTTGCAATATGATCTACTATTTTCGCAGTAGTTTTTGAGGATGAAGTCCAACACCCAAGTCTAATACATTTTTCATTTGAAGTTGAATCTCATCTTCAACATCAGAAAATGGCCAGCTTCTCCTTGCTAAGCTGTAGACTGAATTGAAAACTCTATTAGTAGAGTCTATATACTTCAATTTATCAATAGCTTTTGTAATTGCATTATCAGCACAATATTGTAGACACTTAACACAAATACTGTAAGCCTTTGATAAGAAATGCATATTCATCTTTTTTTCTCGGTGAAGCTTGCTGAACTGTTTTGCTTCTTCCTGAATGCTTAATACTGCAGTGGGGGACCCATTCCATGATAACAGGAATTCCTCTCATGTTTATAGATACAGAATAAAAACTGGCACATTGATTGCACCCCATTTTTTTACTGTGAACCATTGTACTTTTCTCAAACTGTTCCATGCTCCAGCATCATGGAAGAGCTAATTCTTCGGCTGCTTCATCAGGAAGCAAAATTTTCATTAGTGTCATGTTCTAAAATTGGCTGTGTTTCATCCTAATTTGCCTCTTGTCTGAAATTTCCACTTTGGGGGATTTTTTGAAAAAAGTGAAATAAAACTTGTCTCTTCATTTTCAGTTCCTGATACTGAAATGAAAAAAATTACTCTTTATTCTGAGGAAATTGCTATCTAGAAAGAAATAAAAATTTATTACCTTAGATCTGAAGTCCAATAGAAAAATGTTTAATTTAAACAAATTGTATATTAATTAAAAGTTTTAACTAAAAATCTATTTGTAAAATGTGAAAACAGCTCGGTATTTGATCGATAAAAATATTGGCCCTAATTAAAAGCACTTACTTACGGACGACAAAAAACAAAATATAGTGGACAAAGTTGTACTTAAAAGGCTCACAGATTATATTATTCCATGTCAAAACTATCATAAATCCCTTTTTGATATAAACATACAAATTCATTTTTATAAAATGTACATTGCAAAAATAATTTTTAAAAAAATTCAATTGCCCACTGTGAGGCCCAAGATGATGGCCCTGATTTTGAATAACGCTTACCATGGATTAGTTGTCACCTTCTTTTTGCAAATTTGACCCCCCCCCCTGCTTCACAGAGAAAAATCTTGACTATCCCCCTGCAATTGCATATTAACCTTTATTCAATCACCTGAATTTACATCTCCTACTGATTATGTGACTACAATTTGTAGACAATCTAAAATTAGCAGTTTTATAAAAATTAGGCCATGGTAACATAAAATATTTTTGTGCAAGATATAAAAATTTTGCTTTCCTACGAACTTCAAGTTTGTGCGCCAGACACAAAACTTAGTTGGTAGAAACAGCAACTCACAAAAACAGGAGCAACTTAAGAAACAAAACAACCCCTGCCTAAAATCTTAAAAGGAAAAGCACGTTTATTTTACAATGTATAAATTCGAAAAGTACAAAATAAGGGAGTAGCACAAAAATTTCCTTTTGTGCAACCCGCTTATTTTTTTTGTGCACCTCTTTTGGCAGGATAACAATTTCATGAGGTAACAAAAAAAAAAAAGATTACTGACAGAAACAAGAAAAAGAATTTTACAAAATTTGTTAGATGAGAAACGGATTCATATACAAAAACATTAATCCCTTCAAAAATAAAAATAAAAAAAAATTGGAGAAAAATTAGAGAAAAAAATAACAAAATGGCCTAAGGCATAAATTTTCAAATAGTACCAACCCCCATTCTTAACAGCATACACAAACAGGGCGTCTTAGCTCGAAGGGGTTTTGTGTTATAAGTTTATCAAGGGCCTTCTGAATTAAACGCAAAGTTGACTTGTATCTTATACGTGAAATATTCTGGTGTAGGAATCTGCCTTGTAACTGTCAAGTCTGATTTATGACCTCCGGCTGAACTGTCCTTTGAAGTGTGGGTGCTATGCTCTCGCTGATCTCGTCAACGGCACATTCTTTTACTTCTGCCTTTTACTGAAAAGGGGACCATCATATTGGCTCCAGCCAAATTTTCCCGAGGCCTAGAAAACTTGTTTCTCATTGGCCAATAAATTAAAAAAAAAAAAAACCCTCTCCAAGTATTCAAAAAAATGAATTAAACAGATCAAACAATTTTGAGGGTTCACCGCTTGAGCCTAAAAGGCCGTAAATTTTGCACAAATTTTAACGCACAAACCATCTGGCCTTCGGAAGAATAAACTTTTCTCAAAATGTGTATAAAAAAAAAACAACAACCTAGATGGTTATACATAAATCTTTAACGTTTTTTACAAATAACAAAACTAAAATTTTTATAGTTTATTTGTTCAGGTTGAAGCTAGTAACAGGTTTGCTGAACTCATAAAATTCCAAGAACAGATTTGCACAAACCTGTGTGAACCTGCTGAATCTCGCCACTGTATATATATATATATATATATATATATATATATATATATATATATATATGTATATATGTATGTATGTGTGTGTGTGTGCGATGGATAAATTGTCGTCTAAATCACACAAAAATGAAAATAATACTGATCTTTCATTTGAAACGGATATATTTACCAAAATTACACAAAAATATCTTGAAATACTCAAGAGGGTGGCTGCTGGAAGACCTTATGTCTGCCAACAGGATTCTGCACCATGCCACACTTGCAGGAGAACCTAGTCATGGCTGTCAGACAATTTCTGCAACCACATCACCCCTTACATCTAGCCACCTAACTCCCCAGACTGCAACTCCCTTAATTATTATGTTGGGTGTAGTTCAGCAAGAAACCAACAAAATTCCTTGTAACACCAAAGACGAACTGAAGGCAAGGATTATGGCAGCATTCACCAACTTAAACAAGGAGACCGTCCAGAAGAGTTGCAGGAGATTCTGAAGTCATCTGGAGGCTGTGATTGAAGCCAATGATGATTTTATTGAATAAATTTACTCCTTAGTATATCAAGATATTTTTGTACAATTCTGGTAAATATGTCTGTTAAAATGAGATGCCAGTATTATTTACTCAACAATTTATCCCTCGCACCTTGTAGAGAGACAGACATGAATAGACTGAGATAGATAGATAAAGTGATAGATAGATGAATCTATTTTCACAAAACCAATTTAAAATTCCATGACAAATTCCTAGTCTCCTTTTGGAAAAGTACAGATTGAAAAAAACAGAAAAATGCTGGAAACTTCTAGATACACTTAATGCAAAAAAAAAATAGGTTGTTTTTTTTTTAAATATCTGATGAAATCGGAAGAAGCATGCAGTGATCATAAAAGTGCTAAGCAGATTCATGACTTTAAGGCCTGCATTGTCAGACAAATCCTTACAAGAAGATCAACTTGATAATATATGCTTGAGTCATTACGCAAAAACAATGAATAAAAGTTGTCAGAGTTACCCCGACTCAGACTCTCCTATCCTGGACATTTTATCAATCTGCCTGGTGAATTGTTAAGTGCATAGGAAAATCCTTGTACTTTAAAACAACAAATCAAAACAAATATGAAACATGAACTATATCCTTTTTATCCATGCCCTTAGGATAGATAGATAGATAGATAGATAGATAGATAGATAGATAGATACTGAAGATATTGAAGTAGATAGATAGATAGATACTGAAGAGATTGAGGTAGATAGATAGATAGATACTGAAGAGATTGAGGTAGATAGATAGGTAGATAGATAGATAGATAGATACTGAAGAGATTGAGGTAGATAGATAGATAGATAGATAGATAGATAGATAGATAGATAGATACTGAAGAGATTGAGATAGATAGATAGATAGATAGATAGATAGATAGATAGATAGATAGATAGATAGATAGATAGATATGTATAGACTGAGATAGATAGGTAGATAAATATAGATAGATATGTATAGACTGAGATAGATAAATATATATGAATATACTGAGATAGATAGATAGATAGATAGATAGATATGAATAGACTGAGATTGATAGATAGTGTTGTAGCATAGCTATGGATGATAATGGCTATGTCCCCATTCACATAAATACAGTTGTAAATACTGTATGTTGGTCTGCAGTTGGAGATTCGTCTCCAGCTGTGCTGGTCAAACTCTCCGCCTCTGGGCAGAGAGGATCCCAAGAAGAGGCTATATCAAAGGGTAGAGTCTTGTCTTGGGAAACAGCTACTCGACCCCATTTTATACAAGGCCTATGGGAATTTTTACCAAGACTACATGCTCATATCCCCATATTAAATTCGGCCTTGTGCCACATCTGATTGCGTGGAGTGGTTGGTAGATATCCTGCAGTTGGAGATTTATTGTGGAATTCACGTGACTTACTTCTAGTAGTTGACTCTTTCTTCTACGCACTTCTAGTGAATCTTGTATGTGTTGTTCTTGTTGTAAGTATTATCATTCATTACCAAACTTTGTTTGATTATTCTATTCAGTAACCTTTCCTAGGTTACAACAGATAGATAGATTTGAATAGACTGAGATAGATAGATAGATAGATAGATAGAGAGAGAGAGAGAGATAGATAGATAGATAGATAGATAGATAGATAGATAGATAGATTTATTTAAACTGTGAGGAAATCTTGATTTATTTATAAAAGAGATAACAATAAATCATGATTCTCATTGGAAGAAAAATAATATCAGCAGATCCTGAATTTTAATGCGGCCATTACTCAGAAACTGGCTTACCAAGCCACCATGCTATCTGTTCTCCTCACATGGATGAAGCCATTTGCCACTTGAAAGATTGCCATCAAGGTGACTAAGGAGTCCCATCAACTCTGATTTTGAAATGAAAGTGATCCTCCTCCTAGACAGACTGCCAACCAAGGCTAACAAGCTGTCTACCCGGGTGGTGTGTGTGTGTGTGTAGTGTTACAGATCGTGTCTTGGAATGAGAAATCAGAGAACTGTGTTCGAATACCACTTGTGCTCATTAGATTCACTTCCATGCAAATACCCTTGGGAAAGGTATGAATCTATCTCTTCTCCCCTATCTATGGGTTAAATAGTAAGTTGGCAACCAGTCTAGGAGAAGGACAACTCTGAATTCCAAACCACAACTTTTTTTTATGGTTCCCAATGCTCAGCATTGAAGACAGGAAGAAACAAAAGAAAAATCTAAAATAACTTACACTCGGAGCAAACCACCGGTATACAGATAGTTTGTTTTATACACATATATTGCACACCAGAATGCTTCCTCAGTGACATCTATTCTGGAGTCATAAAAGGTTTTGGGCCACCATGACATCAAATCCCGACCCCATGGGCCCAGCCGAGAATGATCATTTCTTGACTAGCATTCTAGTATGGCATCCTTTTAATCAATCTTATGTTGGAATTCTGACCAATCAGGATTTGTCTCTTTTTTTCTTCTGACTATAGAAAATGTAGTAATAAATGTCAGTAATAAATCCTGGTAGGACATCTAGTTCTCTTAGGATCCCCTTGCTGTAAAGGTTGAATAAGTCTAGTGAGAAGACACCCCATTGTCTTATGTCTCCTTCTATTTTTGAGTATTTACTACATTTTCTATAATCAGAAGAAAAAAAAGAAACAACCAGGATGAAATTCTGACTGCCTGAATCAATCTGAAAGGTTCCTTTTATTTTATTCTGGAAGTAGGAATCAGCTCCAAACGGCTGGGCACAAAAAGATATTTTGCATGAATTTGCCACAGTTTGAGCCAATGAAAAGTCTAGTTCACTGGAACTGGGTAATTTTGTGGTAGAGTGATTTTATTCCAGAGGGGTGAAAAGGTATGTCTGGACTATTCCATCAATATCAAAGGTAGAAAAAAACTTAAAACAATTATTAATGCTTCCAAAAATTCTGAATAGGTAAATATGCAGTAATATATAAGATTAAGAATCAAACAAGACTATATCACCAAAACACTGCTGCAGTTTCAAACAAAGTATGGTGCTGCCCTTGTAACCGCTTAACGAATTAATGGCAAGTGATTCAAAAAAACTTCAAGGTTAATCTAAACAGATACAACTCCTATCACCGTCATAAAGTGCCTTCACAATATATTAAAAGAACAAAAAATAACTGTTTGTGGAGGAGAGAGAGAAAAAAAAAATTTGAAACAAAACTAAGGGAAATAACTCAAAATATTTTCTACGAGTTACTTCCCTTAGATTAATACCGTTACATTCTAAATTAATGTTTTGCGACCTTTTCTACAAACTTTAGTTTCATACACATATTAGGCGGGTGCAAAAATAATGTCGTTTTTTGACGTTCCACTTTATGTTAGAAAACGACATTATTTTTTGCCCCAACCTACTACATACATTGTTGACCACAATTTTGACATAAAAAATAAAACTATAAAAAGAGAAAATAATTCAGTAAGACGAAAATGTCTACAAAATGCTTTAATCGCTTGTAAGTTCAGCCCCAGTAAATTTATGCTCCCCCCCCCTGCACTTTTTCAATTTCACTATTTATGATTATATATGATTATTTTTTTGTATGTTTGTTTTTTTTCCAACAAATCATTCTGAAAAAGTATTGGACGAAGAAAAGTTCCTTTTAAAGAATGCGTTCTATTATTTTTAAAACAGTATATAAATTCCATAATATAAAAATTTTTGTTCATATATATATATATATATATATATATATATATATATATATATATAAAAGTGAACATAGACGTCAACACTTAGAGGCGACAGTCTGTTTCATGCAATTGACAGGCTACGTGTGCTGTTATTTTATTTATTGGAAAATTTTTATTATTAGAAAATAATAACAGCACTCGTGGCCTGACGATTACATCTAGCATGAAACAGACTGTCACATCTAAGTGTTGCCTTCTATGTTCACTTTTATATTTACACATGCTCTGTCTCTGATATTGAGCACTTTATCCCACAAATATATCACATCTTAAGACTATATTTCTTCATTCATATATATATATATATATATATAAATGTAATGAAAAACAAACCACTTTAATGTACCATTACGATAATTTATTTCACCTAAATCCTTTTTTAAGGATTCAGGATCATCAGGTAAATCTTCCAACAACGAATTGAGAAGTAATTTATAATATATATATATATATATATATATATTATAAATTTACTAATTCAAAAATATGGTCGCATCGCTACACAGGAAATAGAAACTGTTTTTGAAACATGGTAATTCCTGTGTAGCGATGCAACCCTATTTTTAAATTAGTAAATTTATAATATTTAGGCACTACAGAATTGTATTGACCACTGCTTTTTAATAATAAAAATAATTAATAAGAACACCAGATTATAAATCTTACTGTTCTTTCTCATTATTTTAATATATATATATTTTAAGACATTTTTATGTTTATACATTCTTTTTATAGATACAAATATTTAAGTAAAAGCTCTGTTTTTAATAAACAGTATTAAACAACATTTACCAGCCTGAATGTCCGAGAAATTTTCATAGAAAATATTCGTCCTTCCGACAGGATTCGAACCTGCATCCTATACGGAACCGTCATTTAGCTTGACGTGCCTTCTTCAGGTGGTTGGAATGTTGAACTGAACCCTTTATTTTGCTCGCTGGGGTAGATTTTTCTAGTTCCACGTGCCATGTCTAAAGCTGGATGACACTTTGTAGATATATCTCCTGAGTACCCCCGCCACCATAGAGGAGAACATTACTAAAAAGAAAGAAATATAAAGGGGAGACAGGCTGCCCCCTTAAGGTAAGGCTTCAAGAACACCCGGAAGCTGTAACACAAGGGGAAGTAGAAAAGTCAGGCATGGCTGACTATATATGGAGAGAAAATGGAAATCACTGCCCTCTGTGAGATCAGGTTGAAATCATAGACAAAGAACACCATTGGAAAATTCGCAAACTTAAGGAATCAGCACATATGCTAGGCCACAAAAATCTCCTGAGCTGACCAAGCATAGAAATGAATACAATATGGGAACCAGTAAGGAGTGCCAGAGAAAAGCGATAATAACAACAAAAATTGCAATATGAGCTCTGGTAAAAACATGTGGATAACAGCAAAAATTGCAATATGAGCACTGGTAAAAAATGATTGCTGAAGACATTAGGTTTATAATACCTAGAAATTCATACACAAATGTCCTCAAGGACACATGGCACAGTAGATAAAGGTGTTAGTTAGATCCAGTGACAGGACCCAAAGAGTGTGAGTTCAATACCTGGTTAAGGCAGTGGAGAACTTGGAGAGGGGAATTAACAGGAGATAACTGATAACTGACATCCATTAGACATGGCATGTGGAACTAGAACAGTCTACCCCAATGAGCGAAATAAAGGGTTCAGTTTGACATTCCAACCACCTGAAGAAGGCCGGAGCGTACAACTGCCGAAACATTGGGATAAATATGGAGTCCAAATAATGTAAATAGTGTACATAATACCTCATCTCAGAAATATAGATGGATACATAAGTCATTGTACAATGATGTTTAAATTGATGTAATTAAACATGTGCATGAAGGGGAGGTGATGCTGAAATCTTAAACTTTAAATTTTTTTTTTTTAAATATGTGTTTGGGTATATAGACTAACCAATTTCGTTTTTTGTTTATATTTTCATCACATTTGTTATTATTATAATTTGCTAAGAAAAGTGAAATGATGGAAGGAGTTGATCGCAAATTTACTGTGGATGTTCTAGCGATTAAAGCACTTTCTATACATTTTTGTCTTTGTAAATTGCTTTCTCTTTTAATTAGAGAGGAATTTTTAAAATCAAAATTATGATCAGTCTTCTTACGGTGAGCACATAATGCATTCAGAAAGCAGTTTGGGAGGGTGTATGTGAATGTGCACGTGTGCATGTGTATATGTGTGTGCAGTTGGGAGTGTGTGAGTGCATGTGTGTGAGAGAGTGTGCATTTTCACATGTGAAAGAAAGTGTGCGTATATATGCATGTGTGTATCAGAGAGCATGTATTTGGGAATATAAAAGTGTGCGTGTGTGTGTGTGTGAGTGAGAGAGAGAGAGAGAGAGAGACATTATGAGAGTGTTTAATTGATTCATTCATTTTCTATAGTGTATGAACCCCTTGCAGGTTATTTAAAGCCAGAAAATATATTTAGGTTGTATTAATTTTTTTTTCCTTTTTTGGTGGGGTATATAATAATGATTTAATGATACAAGTCTTACTAATTAACCCATACCTGAGGGGAGAAGAGGGGGATTCATATCTTTCTCAAGGGTAAGTCTAAACAGGAATTTGAACTCTAATTAACAAATCCAAACCATTATCTATTACACCACCCACACATCCAAGCTTAGAGCACCTGGTCTTCCCAAGTGGTTACACTGGGAACCAGTGTTTCAACATGATGTGGCCATAAACCCATTGTGTATGTTAGAGCGAATGTATGTGATAGTATAAGAATGTGTATGTGTAAACATGTGTGTATGCATGTATGTGTGAGCAAGAGAGAGAGTGTATAAGAGTGTGCATGCGTGTATGTGTATATCTGTGTGAATGTATGTGTGTGTATAAATACCTTCTTCTTTAGCTATTTGTGTTGATTTTAAATTTGCCTCGTCAAAGTTATTTCCAAATATTTCAACTTCTGCTCCCTGAAAAGAAAAAAAAAATGTAAGTAAAATCAATTTAGCCTGACAACCATTCTTTACAGACTTTCCGGGTCCCATCAGTATATAGAATATTGGCTTGGAGACAATAAAACCTCTAATTCATTTTTAAAATTTATTAAGTAATTAAAAGCTTTACAAGCTGTTTTAAAAGCACTTGGATGTGAAAAAAAAATCTACTCTCAAATCAAACATTTTCTTAAAATAAACAATTTTGTACATCTAAAATAAATCCATGAAAAAGTTTAATTCTATCTCTTGTTTGTGATCTCCTTTTATCTGCTATGTCCCTTGGACCTGGGCGATCACGGCTCTTCACATCTTCTAATCCTTTGTAGCTTTTAGTAAGGTTTATTTTTATACTATATTTCCCACACACCATTATGCCATCCTTTTACTCGTTAAATTTAGCTCGTTAAGTAGGTTACTTCCCTGTGTCCCTCATGGCTTCGAGATGTCATGTGAGTGTCAAATTCTCTAAACCTTCCTTTTTCATCATGCGTCCTAGAAATTTCAACTGTCTCTTTCTGATTTTATCCTTTTTGTTTTCATTTTCTTGAAAACCCGCAACTGCACTACCTGATGACATCCAAGGTTGACTGCGTCTGCAAATACACCCAACCCTATGTGCACAGGTTTGTCTACTTGGCCATAATCAAATTCACAAAGAATAATGACAATTGCTTTTCGAGACTCTCTGGTTGAGAAATAGAAACAATAAGAATTCTCACTTAGCCAGCTATCTTTCCTTCATCTGGATTGCTATCTCCCTGGCTGCTAGTCAGCTACTCACTCACTGGTCACCAACCTACTTCTCTGACTGCTAAACCCCTTTCTCCTGGACTTCCTGCTTATATGGATAATGGATGGGGTCCCGCCATCTCAATCCGTCCCTTTGTGTTCCAAAATTAGAGACCACCCAAAAGCCAGATGGTTGGTCAAATCTTCAAAAGATTCTACTTTTATGATTATCTAAAATCATTAATAACATTTTATGTTTGCCAATTGAAAGGCCACTGGAGACAAAAATCCAAAAAAACACTGAAACTTAAGTTCACTCAAAAGATAGACTGGAGACGACTTTCCTAAGAAACTCAGATAACTAAATGGACATAAAAGGAAAAGGAATTTATCTACTTATCTTCTAAGGATGTGTGAGAAATTGTATTGTTACAGTTGTTTACATGCTCTATGGTATTCTCAACATCTTTCTGTAGAACTATATTTCCGCTGCCTTAAGTTTCCTCTTCATCTATAAATAAGTTGTTCAGCATTCACTGTCATACAGGAGGATAGATATTACATCACATTTATCATGATATCTTGTTCAAGTCTCCTCTTCATCTGTGAGGAAGTGAGGTCTATCATCACCGAGCGGACCCTAAATTTTCACCTGTTGTGATAAAAGGGTGCACTCTTAGGGATTGCACTTTGCTTGAAAACCCTTATCTCTTTCTTACTCTTTCTCTCTAAACTTCTCTTTCTAAACTCTTCTCCCTCAACTAAACTCTTCTCGCTAACTAACTATTCACATTATTTGGACTATTGTTCTCATCTTTGTCACCATATTTATTACAACGTTTCGGCTGTTGTACGCTCCGGACTTCTTCAGTATCTTTCTATATTTCTGAGATGAGGTATTATGTACACTATTTACATTATTCAAACTATTATCCTCGAACTGAACCCTTTATTTCACTCACTGGGGTAGACTATTCTATTCCATGTGCCATGTTTAATGAATGTCAGTTACCAGTTATCTCCTGTCCAAGTTCTCCACTGCCTTAACCGGGTCCTGTCACTGGATCTAACCAACACCTTTATCCACTGTGCCATGTGTCCTTAAGGACATCTGTGTATGAATTTCTGGGTATTATAAACCTAATGTCTTCAGCAATCATTTTTTACCAGAGCTCATATTGCAATTTTTGTTGTTATTCTCGCTTTTCTCTGGCACTCCTTATTACTGGTTCCCATATTGTATTCATTTCTATGCTTGGGTTCAGTTTGACATTCCAACCCCCTGAAGAAGGCCGGAGCGTACAGCGGCTGAAAGGTTGTAATAAATATGCAGACAAAAATGAGGACAATAGTCCGATTAATATAAATAGTGTACATAATACCTCATCTCAAAAATATAGACAGATACTAAATGGCCGAAATGTTGTGATAAATATGGTGACAAAGATGAGGACAATAGTCCGAATAATGTAAATAGTGTACATAATACTTCATCTCAGAAATATAGACAGATACAAGAAGGAATCCTCGAATAAAAAGTGGAAGAAGAAGAAGAAAAGTCTGAATCTAGCCAAAAATGCCACAAGTTTACAGGAGCAGAGTTTCCTTATTAGTGACTGAAAAATACCAATAATCAGGAAGGCTACATGCAAAACTTACATTAAAAAAAATATGAAAAAGAATGGAATACTGGAATTTAAAATAATTTGGCTAATCGAAAAAATTTTAGACTTTTTGATGTTCAAGCCAAACACTCGAGTTTATTCATAAGTATAAAAACCTAACACCTCTTGACCAACAGACAGAGAGAAAATCACAATGACCCCGGGGAGAGATTGGAAAAAAAAAACATAGCCATGCATGACAGGTGAAGGAGCAGTCAATCTGCTACTGACATTTCCACCCTCTTTCAGAGCCAAAAAGAACACAGCAGATCGACATCTGACCTAATTTCTGACATTACTACTACCCCTACCGTGGTCTTACTTCAAACTACAAAAACCAACATTTCTTCAGACTGCTATCAATATCTGCTTTGTTAATTAGCCATTTTGCTATGCCGAATACCAGAGGAATCGCTCATCACTTTAAAGAAAATGAATAAAAATATATTATCTATTTTTAACGCTCGACTTAGTTTGTTTTATGTCCTATATTTCCGATAAACATCACCAAGAATATCTACAACACATATATGCCACGCACCTTTTGGGACATAGTTCATATGATCCATCACGGGGTAGATTGTTCTAGTTCCACGTGCCATGCCTCTTCCAGATATCTCAGTATCAATTATTTCCCTTTAACAGCCCTCCAAGTTTTGTTCACCTCTGCTGTAGCCAGGTATTGAACTCACAACTTTTTGGGTCAAGTCACTGGATTACTTCAACCAACGATTTTATCTACTGGGCCATGTGTCCTTTTTGGCATGTGGAACTGGAACAATCTACCCTGGGGGAGAAAATAAAGGGTTCAGTTTGAAATTCCAGTCACCTGAAGAAGACAGTCACATACAATGCCCTAAACATTGTGAATATGGCAACAAAGATGAAGACAACAGCTTGAACAATCTAAATAGTATAAATCCTCCTGCTATCTTCTACCTTTACAAGAGTCAGAGCTCAATGCACGCACATACGTGCACACATAATATGAAAAAACTTGCATCAATGATAAGTGCATATAAAAAAATCGGGGAGTATAAGGAGTCAATTGCTGAGAGCCCTCATGCGTGGATGGACAGGTCCATTTACAAGATTCTGGAATCAAGAAGCTGAAGGTAACATCAAACCTTTTTTACTTATATAATGTCATTCAATTCAGTTGACAATGCATCATTACAAATATTTGAGTGAAATCTTAATTCATGTAAACAATAAAAAAAATTAAGTATTTTGCTCAAGGGAAGAATTGATTTTATTGGTTTTTAATTCAACGTTTTAGCCTGAATCATTCACTGGAACAACTACAATTGATCTCTGTTTAAACTATTAAAAACAGATGACATAAATTTTTGTCCTCACAGTTCTATGACTCAACTGTCAAAAATCTCCTTCTGCCATTAAGAGATACTAAAGTAGAATTTGTACTCCGTGCCACCTCAGAATGTCAAAAGATCTAAGTTGACCGAGAAGGGGACCTCAAATCCACCAAGTGCAGAACCGAGCCTTGAATGATGTCAGCAGTGAAAATTAACCCAGCTGAATTTAGGATATGCCCACACAAGAGAACCAAATAATGAGAAGTTATATAAATGCCGAGAGAAAGATAGAATCTCTAACATCCTTTCAAGACGATCGAAAGTTCAAAGAAAGCCCCAAAACCACATACTGTAGCAATACAATTTATCATACATCCTTAGGAGATGAATAAATAAATTATTTTTCTTTTAAGTCAATTTAATGACCAGGGTTTCTCAGGAATCTTGTCTCCGGCCCATCTTTGAGTAAATTTAATCACCAGGATTTTTCAAGAATCCTGTCTCAAGCCCACCTTTAAATCGTGAAACAAAGTTTTGTTAATGATTTTAGATAGCTGTAAAAGTAGAGTCCTTTGAAAAAACTGAGCACCCAAAAGCTGCCTAGGTGGTCCCCTCTTTCTGGTTAGGGGAAAACAGGTGTACGGAAAGAGGTGGTAGATCCCCCAGCCAGTATCCATATAATGAGTGGTCAGTAAAATTTACCAGCAATCAGTAAAGTGGCTAGCAGTCAGTGAGTGTGTAGGGGTCTGTTTTCCATGGCTAGAACTTAGTGAGAAGTCAGATAATAAAGAAGTCCACTTTCTCGAAGCAGAAGGAAGACATTGCTGATTAAGTGAGCAATCGTAATTTTTTTGCTACTTCCCAATCAAACAAGTGTTTTGAAAGGCAGTTCTTGTTATTCTTTGTTGATGTTGATCACGGCCCCTGTGGAAAATAGCGTACACTGGTGTATGCACATACAGCCGACCTTAGAAATAAATAACAGCTTGTGCAGTAACATGCAGAATTACATCATCACAATAACCCAATTCAGCCAATAGTAATGGTGTTTCAGAAATGAATAAACTTACTTTACTTATGGAAAATTTTGTTTTGAATCTTCTCAGATATTACAGAAATAACATTACCCAAAAACATGTCCCTGTCCTGTAAAACTACAATAAGAAAATTTGATTTATTTGAGAAAGACATTAGAATAATCCAGAACTTCTATTGGGAGCAAACCGGCTGCATGTGGATAGAAAATGAATTGAGTAGCTATACAAAAACAGAGAAGGGACATGAGACAATTATTCGTCTTCTCCCAGATTTATTCAACCATTACAGCAAGGTAATCTTGAGAAAACTAGAAGTCCTACCAGAATTTATTATTGGCTGACCATAACCAGTCAAGTAAACCTACAGGTGATTTTCTGTTCATGCCTGCACAGTAAGAAACTCTCTGATTGATTGCCAAATTACATCAAGGCCTCACAACCAGTTCTGGAAATATTCAAAATGGTACACTGCTTTTTGAACAAACTTCATATTAATGTCATCTGAAATTGACTGTAGAGAGTTCAAGTCGAAATGTACTAAAAACCCATACAGGAGAACATGACTATGAACTGCGTGTACGTAATCCCATGCAGCTGTGGTAAGAAATATAAAGGAGAAACGGGCTACCTCCTTAAGATAAGGCTGCAGGAATACCACAAGGTCATAACACAAGAGGAAATAGAAAAATCAGATGTGGCTGACCATATAAGGAAAATGAGATTGTCACCCCTTGTGGGATGAGGTGGAAATAAAAGACAGAGAATATCACTGGAAAATATGAAAACTTAAGGAATCAGCACATATGCTAGCCTACAAAAATCTCCAAAGCCAGCCAAGCATAGACATGAATACAATATGGGAACTATTAATAGAGAGAATTAGAGAAAAATAGCAATAGCAAATAATTATAATATGAGCTCTGGTAAAAAAAAAATGTTAACTGAGACATTAGGTTTATTAGTCCCAAAAATTCACTCACTAATGTCCCCAAGGACACATGACCCAGTGGATAAAAGCTTGAGTGCCCCAAAGAGTTGTGAGTCTGGTCACAACAGAGGGAACAAAAAAGTTGAGATGTCCAAAGGCATGGCATGTGGAATTAGAAAGAGCTTGGTTTGAAATTTCAACTAATATCACCTGAAGAAGGCCGAAGTGTACAACTGATGGAATGTCATGAATATGACAATAAAGATGAGGACAACAGTCCGAATAATGTCAAAAGTATAGTTACAATACCTTATCTCAGAAATACAGACAGACGCTAAAGAGAACTTGGAATTTTTTTCCTTGGAGAGTGGTTAGCTTGCCGTCATTACTTAATGGCCGCTCCATAAATATGGTCTTGTACGAAACTAATGTTAACCAACAATGTTATATGCCATGTACCCTGCATTCACTTGGCACTGATACATGAAAAATACATGGATCCATCTCTTCTTTCTCAAGCTATGTGTTAAATAGCAGGACAGAATGGAATGGGAAACTACTCCACTATCTTTCCTAAGAAGTCATGGCAAGTATGACATTAATTAAAGAAAATTAATCTGTATGGCTATTATCATGTTCATCCTGAAGGGATATGACATTAAAAAAAATCATCCTATCTTGCTATTTTAAATTCTGATAAGAGATACTTTTCGACAATCTTTTAACATTCATGCACAAAATAAAAGTCCGTCAAAAGGATGTTTTCCCTTGACACCACTACTATTTTAACTACCTTCACTCCTCGGCAATGTTTGTTGTTTTAAAAAGTGATGATTAGAATTTTAATAAAACCCAAACATTAATTTTCTTTGTTCTATGAGACTTTCTAACAAAATTATTAAATACTATTTATTTATTAGAATAATTTACATAGTTTATTTACAAGAATAATTTTATATTCCATATACCTTGTGTTCACTTGCCACTGATACATGGAAAATACATTTTTTTTAATCATTTCACAACAAACAAGGCAATAAAGCCACTAAGATGCAAGGAGTTACTGAGTGTTAGAGAATATAAGGAGATTAAGGAGAGGGAACAATCAAAGAATGGGAATTAAGAGGACAGTAGATAACGACTAACATTGCATTTAAATTTTTGAAGAGTGTTCCACAAGCAAGAAGTGCAAGTGAAGAAACTGTTAGCATAGAACTTACAGTTACGTCTAGCAATTTCAACAGTAAAACCATGATACCTTGCCACCAATCTAGTGAGTCAGTCAGTTATGGTGCCATATGTGATCTTTCAATACATGACTGACAAGGCAGATTTTTTCCCACAGTAGGTTGCCATTTCTTTCTGCGTTAGACCAGTTACCATCCAAGGCTATAGAACTCAGTCTGTCTTTCTACATATCCATAGATGGGGGAAGAGGGTTCATACTTTTCCCAAGGGTATTAGCACATAAGTGAGTATAATGGATTCAACTGGAATTTGAACTTGGCTCTCCAATTCCTCAATCCAAGCCACTATCCATTACTCCACCATACTGTTCTTAAATTCATAAAGTCTAGGTATCATAGTGGAGAGTTCATCAGAACAAGTACCATGAAAGTATATATACAGAAGGCACAGGGAAGCAAAATTATGGCAGTGGGAAAGTGACTGAAGGCGAGATACCAGGTCAGGACCTATAACATTGCAGACTACAACTGGAAACTACTCCACTCCCTTTCCCAAGAAGTCATGGCTAATAAAGAAAATTAATCAGTACAGCTATTATCACATATACCTTGAAAGGACATGACATTAAAAAATCATCCTGTTCTATCTTTAGACTATGATAAGAGATACTTTTTAAGTCTTGTCATCTTAACCCTAGGATCTAAAAATAAATACCACAAATCTCAGGCAATGTCTTAAAATTGGCTTCTGATACATTTGAAGTAAGAAACATCAAGAAAAATACTCAGTTTCAAGGTAATTTCTTGGACTACTTTGAAGGAGATTAAATGGTGAATTGATATGTGTTGTAGTTTTCTTTTTATAGCATCAGTCCTGATACTTTTTGATCACACTTTGTATTTACCACTCCAGAGTATCATCTTTATGACACAAAAAGCTGACAAAATCAGACTCATATCAACTGTACAGGGCTGCTACATCTTTTATGTTCTGCATCTTTACAGGATGTGAACAATCCCGGCTCTCCACAACTTCCTACCCTTTGTTACTTTAAACAATGTTGGTCCCTTTACTACTCCACCCACTGCCTGTTCTGTCATCCATTTACACAAACTCGTTAAGTAGGCTGATCATGACTCTCCACAATTTCCTATCCTTTGTAACTCTAAGCAATGTTGGTTCATTTACTATCCCACCCACTCCCTGTTCTGCCATCCATTCACACAAATTTGTTAAGTAGGTGGATCATGGCACTCCACAATTTCCTTTACTCTTCCACATACTCCCTGTTCTATCATCCAGTTACACAAGCTCATTATTACACAAGTTTGTTAAGTAGGCAGATCATGGCTCTCCACAATTTCCTATATTTTGTAACTCTAAGCCATGTTGGCCCCTTTACTAAGCCACCCAATCCCTGTTCTGCTGTCTATTTACACAAGATGTTTCCATTTGCCTTCATGAAAACATATCTTTCTTTCTTTTACATTTTTCTTTTTTTTCCTTTTCTTTAAATTTCTTGCTTTTCTCCTCTTTTTCTTTCTCTTTCTTTTCTTATTTTCACTTTCTCTTTTTATTTATTTCTTTTTTACTGTTTACTTCTCCTCTTCTTTTTCCACGTTTTCCTTTCTTTCTCTCCGACTTCTTTCTTTTCCTTTCTGAATATTACTTCATATATTTTTCGATTATGAATTCAAAAGCCACCCAAAAGATATCTGGCCAGCTGTGAATGTTTACCTAAATTGTTTTCCTTTATCCAATGACCTTGAATGTCAAGGCTAGCTGCATACAATCCTATATTATCACAATATGTCTAATTTCTTAGCGCTATAAAAATAATTTACACTGAAACGAAAAAATTATAACAACTTCTGGCATTTATTGTTTACATTTTTTTTTTTAAGCCTTCAACCTCAAGCAAGGGAGGGAGCCACTAGCACGCAAGGTGTTACAAAGCTGGAGCAAGAGCAAAGAGGAGTGATAGAGGAAAGGATGGGGAGAAGGTTAGGGGATAGATTAGGGCATCTGGAGATGTCGATTGACATTACATTTGAATAGTTGGAGATTATAGCTATCAGAAAAACAAGAAATGGGGAGGGAGTTCCACAGGCGAGAAGTGCGATACATGAAGCTATTGGAGTAGAAGAGACGGCTACATTTAACAGTTTCGACAGTGAAAGGGTGAGGGCAAGATGCTAGCCTAGTAGAACACTTAAATTTATGAAATCTGAGAACCAGCAAAAGCAGCTCATCAGAGCAATTACCATGAAAGTATTTGTAAAAAAGACAGAGGGAGGCAACGGCAAATCTGTAAGAGAGCGGCTGTAGACTAGATGCCAGATCAGGGCCAATTACATTGCATATCCATCTTTGGATTTTATCAAGGACCTTGAGACAATTAGAAGGGGCTCCAGACCATATATGGCAGCAATACTCCATGCACAGGTGAATGGTTGATTTGTAGATTTGAAGGATAGACTCCGGCGAGAAAAATTTAAACATAGCCAGCCAAAATTATTCCTTGACCTGTCAGCAGGGTTTAAAATATGCATCCCCTGCAGAGTGATAAGACCTCCATTAAGAAGGTCCACATTCTGGGTTGATAAATGTAGATGCTGGTATAGACCATATCTATGTTTATTTTTTTATTCAAACGTAAATCAGAATATGTCACCTACTTTTTTTTTACTAGTATAAACCAGACTAATGTTTTTACTCTTGTGTAAACTGTAACTATGCCTAACTATTTTTACTCTTCTTTAAACTGGACCTATATCTACGTATTCGACTCTAAACTGGACCTACAGAGTGCGATTGATAAATTGTCGTTTAAATTACACAAAAGTAAAAAATAACACTGTTACCTCATTTTAACAGAAATATTTGCCAAAATTGCACAAAAATGTCTCCAGACAACTTTGTAATCTCTTGCAACTCTTCTGGATGATCTCTTTGTTTAAGTTGATGAATGCTGCCATATCCTTGGTATTACAAGGAGTTATATTGGTCTCTCATTAAACTCCTCCCCACACATAATAATCTAGGGGGTTGCAGTCTGGAGAGTTAGGTGACCAGATATAAGTGGTGATGTGGTCGAAGAAATTGCCTGACTGCCATGACTGGGTTCTCCTGCAAGTGTGGCATGGTGCAGAGTCCTTTTGCCAGACACAGGGTCTTCCAGCAGCCACCTCCTTGACCCAGGCCAACACTACCCTGTCAAGGCACTTGATGTGGCCTCTGTGTTGAGTCTGAAGCCCTGCGGGAAGATGAATGGAAGCATAACATCACTATCACTAGTGATCATTCCGAACACCTTCATAATCACCATTAGACTCATCCAACTCTTTCTAAATCCTCTGCACTGTCCTCAGATTGATACCCAAACACTCTGAAATGTTTGTATTGGAACATCTAGCACTAATTCCAAATAGTACAGTATGCCATTTCTAAATTTCTAGCAGAGTGAATTACATCATGGTGCTCTTTTTCTGACACATGGTGCCCAACTGACCCTACTACACTGTGCAGTCGACAAAATCAAAAACAAGCAATGTGCATGCATGAAATTTAAAATATAAAAATGGTGACAATTTACCCATCGCACACTGTATATCTACCTTTTTGACCCTAAATTGGACCTATATGTACCTTTTTAACTGTAGTATAAACTGGACCTATGTCTACCTTTTTGACCCTAAATTGGACCTATATGTACCTTTTTAACTGTAGTATAAACTGGACCAATGTCTACCTTTTTGACTTTAAATTGGACCTATATGTACCTTTTTAACTGTAGTATAAACTGGACCAATGTCTACCTTTTTTACCCTAAATTGGACCTATATGTACCTTTTTAACTGTAGTATAAACTGGACCAATGTCTACCTTTTTGACTCTAAATTGAACCTATATGTACCTTTTTAGCTGCAGTATAAACTGGACCAATGTCTACCTTTTTGACTAATCTTTTGCCTTCTATCAGCATGGTTGATGCTAACTTCCAGTTTGTTGATTCCTTGCGCCAACTAAAGCTAACATTTTCCATTGGCAGGAAGTGGAAATATTTTATTAAATCAATTGTTAAGTCTACTGCTAGGAAAGTTGGTTCATGTTCGACTAAAATGTTTTTCTCGACAGAATCTATCTTACATATTTATAAGTCTACCATTCATCCATACATTGAATATTGCTATCACATCTGGTCTGCTTCTTCTTCTATGTATTTAGAGATTTTTGATAAAATCCAAAGAAGAATCTGCAATGTTGTAGATCCTGACCTGGCATCTTGGCTTCATTCACTTTGCTACTGCCATAAGACAGCTTCCCCATGGTTTTTCTATAAATATTTTCATGGTATTTATTCTGATAAACTTTCCTCTATAGTACCTAGACTTTATGAATTTAAGAGTAGTACTAGCTTGGTAGCAAGGTATAACCATTTTATAATAGAAATGGCTAGATGTAACCATAAGTTCTATGCTAACAGTTTCTTCTCTTGCACTTCTCACTTGTGGAAATCTCTTCCAGTTTCTTGATTCCCAATCAACTTTGATCTTCAAAAATTTAAATGCAATTTAAATGCTTCAGTTACTTTACACTCACCATAATGCATATGCCTTTTTCTACAAATACTTTCATGGTAGTTGTCCTGATAAACTTGCTACCTAGACTTTATGAATTTAAGCACAGTACTAGATTAGCAACTAGGTCTCATCTTTTTAAATCTGAAATGGCTAGATATAACTGTAAGTTCTATGCTAACAGTTTCTTCTCTCACACTTCTCGCTTGTGATAGTCTCTTCCAGCTTCTTGATTCCCAGTCAACGTTGATCTTCAAAAATTTAAATGCAATTTTAATTGCTATCTTCTATTTTCTTAACTCCTGTTCTTTTATTGCACACTCTCCTTAATAGTTTTTAAAGTGCGGAGAGATAAAGTTCAACTCAAGTTTGAATCAGTTTGAGAGTTTGTCTAAGTTAATTTTCAATGACATTTTAGTCCTTTGTGGCTAAATAAAGTTAATATGTGCACACCATGCAATGGTCAGATATATCAGGTGTGTTAAGAGAAGTATGCTCGGTCACAGGCTAATCGTCAAACAACAATGGAATGGTTAATGTGTAACATAGTGTCACTCTGGGTTGCGCAGCTTTCAACAGGAACAAAGAAGTGCTAACATCAAAATGAGTTTCTCATCATTTGCAGACTAAGATCTTTGACACTTACACCCTAACATTTGTCTCATTTGTGTTAACTGGACAAAGACACTACAAAAGCTTGCTACATTCCAGAATCACATCATGAGACTTATGGCTAACAAATGCTTCAGCAACCATATCTCCATCAATTAGCTGCACAATATTATTAAGCCAATCAGATCAGTTATCAAGTCAAGAGTACTGTATGATCAGTTATCAAGTCAAGAGTACTGTATGATCATATCAAAAGATCAACTGATGGTGTAAGTTAAGGGATCCGGCCCGCAAAGGCATTTTGACCAGCCCACGAGACTGATTACCAATGACTCTATTTTTAACATGAGAGACGAGGCTTTCAAATTAGACTATCTGCCAGTTATCTTTCATGAGACTTCTTTTACCAAGTTGCGTTGACTACGTTTAATGTCAAATAATGGATACATATTTGTTATGACCCTTGGCTACTTTAAAAGATAACAGAAGCAAAAGGAACGATAAAGTGAAAGAGGCCAGGGAGGGACTGACATGCGAGGTAGCAGAAATCTAAAGACAGTTAAACATACGCGCATTATACATACATGCCTCATGAATGTGTGGATGATACCACATGTGTACGTATGTGGATATATGTTTGCAACTATTTGTACTCGTATGTATGGGTATATGTGTTTCCTTTTTGTTTGATATGTGTGTGTGTGTGTGGTTCATTTGTGGAACAATTTTCAATAACAGTTTCAAACCTACACATCATAATTTCATCAATTTCACTTAGGTTGATTTTTTTTCACTTTGAAGTATTTTGACGTTCCTTGAGGAAAAGTAATTTTTCTTATGTGTTTTTAATTTCAGATTTTCTTTTGTTTTTCTGATTTCTCAATGTTTATTTTCATTATGGTTTTAAATATTTAGGTTGACAGGGGTGTCTGCATATGTAATTTTCCTTAATTTTTCATTAATGGCCTTCGTCTGGCCCGCGACCCATCATTATAACATGATCCGACCCGCGGGGTAGAATGAGTTGCCGACCCCTGGTGTAAGTTATGCCTAGAAGGAAAGTTAGTCAATAAGAGAAGCAAAAGGTTAACAGCCAAAACACTGGCTTCATAATGACCTCTTATGGACTGTATTTGACCGTTACTCTTTGAACTCTGGTGTGTCGATGCACAGTCTGCAACAAGTGAACTAAACGACTATGATGATCTACACACATGTAATTATATACATGATCATTCATATATATCTGCAGATACATACAAGTATATGCATAAAAAAATACTCTCTAATTTCAGCAGGACCGATTTAAAATCCAACCAGCACCAAATGGTTTCTAATATGTAAAAACAAACAATACAAAACAACCTCGGTTCTCAAACGTCTCACACATCGAAAAAATCTGTTTTCGAACAGAATATTTGAAATGAAAATGCCTCAGTTATCAAACAAAATTTTGGTTCTTGAACAACATTACGTCCTGGGTAAACTACATCCGCGTCCTGGGTATGGCGATAAACTGCATCCAACAGCAAGGTCTCAGATAATGTTTTCAGAAAAATAATGTTGCCAGCTCTAGGTTTTTGAAACAATAATGTTGCCAGCTCTAAGTTTTTTTTTGTAGAAAAGGAATAATGTTGCCAGCTATACGTTTTTTTTTTTGAAACAATAATGTTGCCAGCTATACGTTTTTTTTGAAACAATAATGTTGCCAGCTATATGTTGTTTTTTTTTTGAAACAATAATGTTGCCAGCTATACGTTTTTTATTCTATACAAAATAGGCATTTAAAATTCATATAAACTGGATTTGGCATTAAATAACCCACAGTGGTTGATATGCCATAAAACCCAAACAAACAAACAAACTTGAACAACATTGCCGAACCAAGTTAACTCAAACGGAATTATTTCTTAGTCAACGATCATTTTGTATACATTTGTGTTGTGCTGTACTTTTCTTTCCAATTTTATTGTACTGTGCCATTTTATTTCTCTTCATTAGTCCTCAGTCATGGTTCCAAAGAAAACTAGCAGTGATACTGGTTAAGGCAAAAAGAAAAGTTAATTGTTGATGATATTGTCTCTATGATGACGATCTCAGTTTCATATGACAAGATCAACGATCTACATTATTCTTATAAATAAAGAGACGATCATGTCTTTCTCTTTCCTTCCCCTTACGCCATCAACTCTCCTAACATACAGGTAAAATTGAAGTTGTTGTCTATATTTTATCTGTTTCATATTGGGTTTATTTTATTTATTTTTTCTTAGATTTAATGATAATCATTAGTTTTGTGTATTAACAAAATATTGCAATAACAATCATCAATCATAAATGTGAATGCTGGTTGTTATTTAAAGAAGTAAGGGGATACAAATGAAAAGTTTTCAAATTGACAGATTTTTTCATTTCACTGCAGCAGACGTTAAATACTTCTATCTCCCTTCCTTTCTGTCTTTCTTTCATTTTCTCACTGAAACCAAGTAGTGTTTGATTTGTCCTTTCTATCATTCCATGAGATCATCATCCTGGGTAAGATATTAAACTACATCCACGTCCTGGGTAAGACGATAAACTATGTCCAGCAGCAAGGCCGCTGACCAGGAGGTTTTGAGGAGAGTGAAACCACCTCTTAATTGCTGGTGTTCCCAGATCCACCCTGACTTGGGGTGGTAGCACCTGTTAGGGTCCCAGCTATGGGCAAATAGTTAAGTATTACCAATTACTAGCAATAGATTTTTTTTTAAATTATTACCAGCAATACAATTTTGAAGGAAAAATATTAACATAAAAAGATTTTTGACAAAACAAAATATTACCAGCAATAAAAAATTTTGTCAGCATTAATTAACCCATTGAGGTTGATATGCTGTAAAACAAAATAAATCAAACTAATCTAAACTAAAGAATACATATTCTATTCATACGAATCTATCCTAAAAATGTTGTTGGCATTAAATAACCCATTGAGGTTGATATGCCGTAAAACAAAATAAACTAAACCAATCTAAACCAAAGAATACATATTCTATTCATACGAATCTATCCTAAAAATGTTGTTGGCATTAAATAACCCATTGAGGTTGATATGCCGTAAAACAAAATAAACCAAACCAATCTAAACCAAAGAATACATATTCTATTCATACGAAACTATCCTAAAAATGTTGTCAGCATTAAATAACACATTAAAGTTAATATGCAAACAAAATAAACCAAACCATATATGAGATCAAAACGAAAGTCCATTATTTATTAAGTATTTGGCAGGGTGTAATGGTCGTGCTAACTATGGGAGGGACAGGTAGAATTATGATATGACTAATACTAGACATGAAAATTTTATGGTTTTCCTATTTGAATTTTGTTTTCTTTCTTTTTCTCACTGAAACCAAGTAGTGTCTATAATATGTCTTCTCCATCTTTCCATGCAATCAAAATGGAATAGTGTATTATTTATGAGGTATTGGCAGGGTGTAATGGTCGTGCTAAGAGAGAGACAAGCAGAATAATAATAAGATGGTTTGTATCTTTGCTGTATTTATTCATCTTTTAAAGAGATTACAATTTTGCACAACATGGAGCCCACCCTGTCCCAAAAAATAAATATCAGAATCTATTAATGGCTATTGTAATTTACTAACAACTCTAAGAAGTTTATGAAGCTTTATTTTACTAATTCCACTTTAGTGCTGAAAAACGTGTATTTTATAGTGATGGATAATTACAAGCAACAGGTGAGATAAGTTATGCTTATTTTATTAGCATACTTAGAAAAATAATGATTGCTATTTCCTTGCAGGCCAAATAAAACCATCAGTCAGGCTGCATGAAGCCACAGTTTGCCGACCTCTGAACTTGAACTCTGTGGAAATAGGACAAGCAATAACTGAGCAGTACTAAATAAGAATAGGATGAGATATCCCTAGACATGAACAGTGAAACGAGAAAAATCTTGAAACAAGAACAATCTACTTCTCATTGATTAAAAAAAGGGTTCAGTTTGAAATTTTTCTGAAGGTTATCCAGATCAACAGACATCTGTAGTCCAGATTGTTTTGATAACAGCAATAAAGATGAGGAAATTAGTCCAGCTGTGATGTAAATAATGTAAGAGTATTTTGATGAATTTAACAGTCGAAGAAGAATAGGTCTAAAAAATGAAGGAAAAGAAATTGGTCAAGACTAAAAGTTGGTATGGCAATAAAACATTACCTCAAATTTTTAAATATTTATTATGCTTTTTAATTTTGAAAATTAAAAAAAAAAAATCACTAGTTTAGCCATTCTTCCAATAAAAATTAAATTATTCTTCCACAATCAATTAAAATACGAACCTCACTCTTCAGGATATCTGCTACAAAAGATGGAGCTGACTTTGGCAACACAATCAGGATTGGCATATTGAGTTTACGAGCTGCATAAGCAGCAGCCAATCCTGCATTTCCTCCAGAGGAACAAGCAAACTTTTTGGCACCATTTTCTTTTGCCTAAATGTAAAGAAAAACATTAAAAAAATTAATTTTCCCTAAAAGATAACAAAAACCTAAACAAAATTCATTTACTCTAAACATTAATAGAAAACATAAACAAAATTCATTTTCCCCTAAAAGTAAACAAAAACAAACACTGTAATGACAAAAGTACACAGTTGTAGGCTTTAAGAAAGCTTTATTCAACCAAGAATATATATATAGTGTCCTTTTATAGTCCCAGTAAACAGAAATAGCTCTCTCAAAGAGGAGAGTAATGAAACAAGAGGAGATCACTCTTGATTATTCATAACAAAGAACTATTTTACCCCTAAAAGTAAACAAAAACAAAATTTACTTTACCTAAAAGTAAACAAAATTCTTCTTTTTTTCTGCCACCCTAAAAAATATATAAAAAATTCTTTTTGCCCAAAAGTAAACAAAAAATATATAAGCAAAATTAATTTTTCACTAAAAGTAAACAAAATTTATTTTGCCTAAAATTTCTCTCACCAACAAGTGAACAAGACCATAACCCAAATTTCTTATTTCCGAAGAAAATAGAAATAAAAATATAATAAACAGCATTTTTCTTTTTTAAAAGTAAACAAAAGAATTGTTCTACTTAGAAGTAACCAAAAACAAAGCGATTTCATCCCTAAAATACATACAAAACTGAAGCAAACTAATCATTCCTGAAAATGAGCAAAGACAAAGCAAACTCCCTAAAAGTAAACAAAGTAAATTTATTCTTCTAAAAGTAAACAAAAATATAAAAAATAAATCTATCCCTTAAAAGTAAACAAAGTATCTATCCCTCTAAGTAAACAAAACATAATACAAATTTATTCCCCCTAACCACAAATGAAAAACATAAAGCAAAATTTATCCACCCTAAAAGTAAACCACAAAGTAAATTTATCCCCTAAAAGTGAACAAAAAAAAAATTCCCACCCCCAAAGTAAAAAAAAAACAAGTTCCAACATTTATCTTGCCTAAATGTGAACAAAAACAAGAAATTCAAAAAAAAAAAAAACAATTCCCTCCACCCAAGGAAACAAAAATATATGCAAAAAAATTGTTTCACCTAGAAGCAAACAAAAACATTTATGTATTTTGTGTTTTTGAAAAGTAAAGAAAAGACATTTGTTTGCCTTAAAAGTGAATAAAAACAGGAGGAACCCATTTCCTTTAAATAGTAAACAAAACAAAAAGGCTTACTAGGAACTCCTCTTTGAGTAGCTTTAGCATATTCGTGTTACCATACAGCGCAGCACTGCTTAAACTTTTAGGTAACCCAAGCCATGTTCTCAAAGCGCATATTTGCATATTATTTGGAATGCACCTTTTGTCTCAGAAAATCTTGCAAAGAGGAGAATGACATTCCGACTTATGGTGAAAAGGGTGCATTGGACTAAGATGGTTGAGAACTAATAACTTACAGCATCACATCAACCCCCGCTAGGAAACTTATATGAAATGATTATTTAAATTGAGAGAACTGTGCATCAACTATGCCAGTGTAAACAAGGTGTGTTCGTGTGCCACACCCACCACCGGTGAGGCTGCCCAGTGAATTAATATTAGTAAGAACTTAGCAAAATATGTCATCATTTTCATGTATCTACTGGACATAAAGTGAGGAATCATTTTTCTATATGCATTAAGTGAGGAACTGTTTCTCCTATAGAATAAACTACATATCAGTAAACCACAAATTTTCCCACCTGCTTGGCTCGAGAACCTTACCAAATTATCTATTTTCTGAGCCACTGATTATGAATCTCTCATATCTCTACAGCATCATCAAATGTTGCAAAGCTGATATTGAAGCATTGACAAATTGAGGGAGATGCACCAACTTAAGTCATTGTAAAAAAAAATAATTTCACAGCACATTAAACAACAATTATAGCTGACCAATAAATTTAGTCTGGTATTTGCATGAATTCAAATGCTTGCTTGTAATCTTGTCCAGATTAAAAGAGGTACGAAACCAGGTGGCAGACAGGCCAAGGTGCTAGCTTCCACAGGTAATTTGCTTTTTAAGCCCCATGCTAAGTATCGAATAAAAGTTTCCTGAATAGTCATATTTAGGTATAAATGTACATGATTAAGTCAAGAATAACAAAGAAATTTTGCAATAAAAGTTAAAATTCATTTGTGTTAGAGTATGGCAGCCATTACTGGAGTTGTTTGTATACATTCACTGCTGATTAGATTCACATAGAAGATTACCTTGTTAACAGCCTTTTTACTGCTCTTACTTGTCTCTATTACTGCACAACTGAGGACTCATTGCACACGCAATCATCAATACAAGTGAATGCTAAATCCATAGCAAATATATGCAAACAATGACAGTAATGGCTGCCACAACACAATTGAGTCCAAACTTCTATTGTAGATAACTCCAAAATGGTAGATTTTACCAAAATTTCTTTGTTATTTTCGAATTAAGCATGTACATTTACACCTAAAAATAACTATCCTGGAAATTTTTATTAGATACTTAGCACAGAGCTTAAACAGCAAATTAACTGCTTGTCCAATGGCAAGTGGGTCCCTGATGGAGTGGACTCCCTACATCAAATAAAAACACAATAAAGAAAAAAAAGCCAACAACTATTTTAATAATAAAAAGGAATAAGAATCAAGTCATCTACACACTATAGTCAATTCCAATGTGATGGAGTGGGCCCCCTATATCAAATAAAAATGCAATAAAGAAACAAACACAAATAACTGTTTTAATAATAAAAAGGAATAAGTCATCTGCACACTATCAGTTACTCAATTCTGATGTGAGAGGACATTTTCAAAGCAAAAGATCATAAAAACAAATTTAAGAAATTCGCTGTCTGAGGAGAATTTAGAATAATACATGTTACTATCCATTGGAAAGGAATTGTTAGATGAATTCAATGCAGAAGCAATTATATTGGCAGATTTGAACAATCACCTCCACTGAACACAAACGATTGCTCTTAATATCGTGGACTGAATGTAATGCTCTGTTGTGCTTTTGAATTATCTGTTAATGTGTAAATTGTGCAGTAAACTATTTAAAAATATCAACCAATTACTTAGGATTAAAAAGAATAAATAAAAATTTTAATTATCACTTTGTGTATTTATTGTCAGCAATATGTATAGTGCGGGTACCCTGTAATTACCAAGAAATACACATTTTTTCCACAAAAAATTTAATTGTACGCTTTTTTTCATATGTGTATTTTGCAAATTATATTTATTCGTTATGAAAATTAAATGATAGCATTGTAGTTGTGAGTGGGCCTGCTTTGTCTGATGGCAATCAATATTTTTAAACCCACTTTGCCACTGGTTATAATATTGAATCAAAAATTTCTGAATTGGATTATAAGTATTTATTTGACATCTCAGATTATATTCAAATCTATCTATCTATCTATCTATATATATATATATATATATATATATATATATATATAAAGATAAAGATCATAAAGACAAGATTAAGATATTTGCTGCCTGAGGAGAATATGAAATCATACACATTGCTATCCAATGAAAATGAATTGTTAGATGAATTGGATGCAGAAGCAATTATTGGTACATCAAACGATTGCTTTTAATATGGCGGACTGCATGCAATGCTCTATTATGCTTTTGAACTATCTGTTAATGTGCAAATTGTGCAATAAACTATTTTAAAATATCAACAAATTATTTAAAATAAAAAAATAAATAAAAAATTCCATTATAACATTGTGTTTACATGTAGTATCTACTGCCAGTAATATGTACAGTACATGTACACTGTAATTACTGAGAAATACATATTTTTTCCGCAAAAATTTTAATTGCACCTTTTTTACCATATATACTTTTTGAAAATTTTATTTATTTGTTATGAAAATTAAATGATAGCATTGTAGTTGTGGTTGGGTCCTTTTTGTCTCTCGGCAAACAATATTTTTAGACCAAGTCCACCACTGTACTGAACGGTTGCTGGAAATTTCCAGTGTACATGTAATATTAAAATATAGAAACTTACCTTCTGACAGAAATATCCAATTCCACGGATCTTAAATGAGCCACAGGGCTGAAGATTATCGAGTTTCATGAAAGTCTCAAATCCAGTGAATTTGCTGATTGACTCACTTAAAATACATGGCGTATTGTAATGCAACGGAGCTGCCTTTGAGCCGTCAGCTTTAGTTGGCGTTTTGTTGCTTTCCATTTCTAAAGAGAAACTATAAAATGTTGATAAATAAAACATCAATCAAGGATATGAACAACATTTTTAATATAGTCTTCTTTTTTTATTATCTCTACTAAACCTTGTTTTGTCACCAATTTACTCAAACTAATTACATAGATTACATATTGTTTCCATTTTCTCCAAATGTAGTTCATAATTGCACAAGTGGGCAAATAGCTTGGCAGCTTGGCCTTGGTTGGCAGCCAGTATAAGCGAAAGACTACTTTGAACTCAAAACAAAATTTTTAAATACAGCTGTCAAATCTGTTGCATATATATATATATATATATATATATATATACAAGTATATGATTGGTGTATATAGAATGAATTCCAATAACCAACAATTACTATTCTTAAAAGAGTGCTCAATACAAAGTAGAGCAAATATAATTATTTATTTAAAAAAAAAAAAAAAAAAAGAAAGAAAATTTATAGCATAAATATGTTATAAAATCACTACAAAAATAGCCATTTTGTTTCAACACCCCCGGTGTCTTATCACTTGAGAGATGCAGCACAAGGCCGAAAGCATGGGGCACCTAGTGAGAATCGAACTCACTTTTTAGTTGTAACTGATCTAGCGAGACAAGCTTGCTAACCATTACACCACGCTGCGGTGCCATATATATATATATATATATATATATATATATATATATATATATATATATTAGGTTGGTGCAAAAATAACGACATTGTATTATATATATATATATATATATATATATATATGTGTGTGTGTGTGTGTGTGTGTGTGTGTGTGTGTGTCCTCAAGGTGTGTCATCTGCATATCTTAATTGAAATTGTTCAAGCACATTAAGTGTTTGAGATATACACATACTAGATCTATATTTGCAATAAATATCATTTAATAGTATATTATTACTAGATATCATATGTTTTTATCAAGAAGTTATGTTTGTTCATATCTCTTTTTCTTTATTTCTATCTCAACCTAGTCTATTTTTTTTATCTGCCTACCTTTTATCTTTTTATATCTAAGCTTTTATTGCACATTTGATAATGAACTGGTTTGAAATGTTATTAATTCCACATTTTATATCTCATAACAGTCTTGGCTTGGTTTATTATCATCTACAAATTATATATCTAAAAGATATATCTTTAATCTATAGAATTATGTACAAGCTATCTGTAGTTGAAAGTATAAAATTGCATGTAGGATATTTAGATTTCAGCATTAAATAACTCCTAAAGGTGTTGATATGCCATGAAGCAAAATCAATCTATCATTACGTAACTTGTTTTTACAGCCTTTTTTTTATAGAATCTTTATAGATTCTGGATTTATGAACGAAGACATCTTTATATTTTATTTTTCTCTCTATGTACATGATTAATTCAAGAATAACAAAGAAATTTTGATAAAATCTAACGTTTTTCAAATATGGCACGTGGAACTAGATCAGTCTATCCCAGTGAGCAAAATAAAGGGTAAAGTCCGACATTCCAACCACGTGAAGAAGGCCAGAGCGTACAACGGCCGAAACATTGTAATAAATATGGTGACAAAGATGAGGATAATTGTCCAAATAATGTAAATAATGACTATTATTGTATCCTCTCTCAATAATTTTTATTTGTTTTATAAATATAAAGCTATTTTTACAGTTTTAGTAAAACCCAAGCATATAAAACTGAATTTATATATTTTCTTGATAATAGACAATAAAAAAATATTAAATCATTTATTTATGAGAATAATTATATATTTACAAAATTATAAAAATATGGGAACCAACTCCAATGGAATATTTATTATTTGACATTTTATAAAGAAATAATTATACAGATAATTTCTTTTTATTCATAAATTTATAAAAATGACTGTGAAATATATTAGCTCAGTGCAAAAATAATAACGTAATAATGTCGTTTTTTGACGTTAAAAAATACGTCAAAAAACGACATTATTCCGTCATCATTTTTGCACCAACCTAATAAAAGGATTTTCAACACGCTGACATGTATTGAAATCCTCAGAGTATTGTTTAAGTTACCACTAACATCTTTTGTTGAGATTTACAAACTTTATGATTATCAATCAATGAAATTTGAATGAGCTGATTTGTTTGGAAAAATACTTTTGGGATTTAATAATTAATTTAATTTAATTCTATTAATGGTAACAATATTTTTTAAGAAAATTTTTTTTCCTTTTTAATAATGAAGAATAAATTCTTACAATTTCTTACTCTTGAGCATGCAACATACAACGGGTCATGCATAAATATTTCTTTCTGGAGCCAAATTCCAATTTTTAGAACCATTTGACCATGTTTAAAGTTCTTGTGCATTCAGGCAAATTGGAAACTGGATTCTTATAAGTAAAAGATTAAAGAAAATATATGCAAAAAACAACATTGCAAGTATAGTATTGTAACTATCAATTTTAAAAAATGCATTTTACAAATATTTTTTTCATATGCTCAGACTACATAAATTCATTAAAATATGCTGCAAGGATCTGAATTTATGCTTTTTTCTCTAAAACCATTTATCAGAAATGTTAAAAAAGTAATCAACCAAATCAGAATCATTGAGTCAATGGGAATTATTGTATCAAAAGCAAAAGACACAATTCTTTCAAAGTCAATATGAATGATCCTTTCAAAGTCAAAGGGAACTATCCTTTCAATGGGAATGATCCTTTCAAACACAATGGGAATGATCCTTTCAATGGGAAAGATCCTTTCAAAGTCAAACGGAACTATCCTTTCAATGGGAATGATCCTTTCAAAGTCAATGGTAACAATCATTTCAATGGGAACAATCCTTTCAAAGTCAAAGGGAACTATCCTTTCAATGGGAATGATCCCTTCAAAGTCAATGGGAATGATCCTTTCAAAGTCAAAGGTAACTATCTTTTCAATGGGAATGATACTTTCAAAGTCAATGGGAACAATCCTTTCAATGGGAACGATCAATTCAAAGTCAATGGGAACAATCCTTCCAATGGGAACGATCCTTTCAAAGTCAATGGGAATGATCCTTTCAAAGTCAAAGGGAACTATCCTTTCAATGGGAATGATCCTTTCAAAGTCAATGAGAATGATCATTTCAATGGGAACGATCCTTTCAAAGTCAATGGGAATGATCCTTTCAAAGTCAAAGGGAACTATCCTTTCAATGGGAATGATCCTTTCAAAGTCAATTGGAACAATCATTTAAATGGGAACGATCCTTTCAAAGTCAAAGGGAACTATCCTTTCAAAGCGAACAAACCTTTCAAAGTCAATGAGAACAATCCTTTCAACGGGAACGATCCTTTCAAAGTCAAAGGGAACTATCCTTTCAATGGGAATGATCCTTTCACAGTCAATGGGAACGATCTTTCAATAGGAACGATCCTTTCAACGTCAATGCGAATGATCCTTTCAAAGTCAATGATCCGTTCAACGTCAAAAGGAACTATCCTTTCAATGGTAATGATCCTTTCAAAGTCAATCAGAATGATCCTTTCAAAGTCAAAGGGAACTATCCTTTCAATGGGAATGATCCTTTCAAAGTCAAAAGGAACTATCCTTTCAATGGGAATGATCCTTTCAAAGTCAATGGGAACAATCCTTTCAATGGGATTGATCCTTTCAAAGTCAAAGGGAACTATCCTTTCAATGGGAATGATCCTTTCAAAGTCAATGGGAACGATCATTTCAATGGGAACGATCCTTTCAAAGTCAATGGGAATGATCCTTTCAAAGTCATTGGGAATGATCCTTTCAAAGTCAATGGGAATAATCCTTTCAATGGGAACGAACCTTTCAAAGTCAATGGGAAAGATCCTTTCAAAGTCAAAGGGAACTATCCTTTCAATGGGAATGATCCTTTCAATGTCAATGGGAACAATCCTCTCAATGCAAAGAATCCTTTCAAAGTCAAAGGGAAATATCCTTTCAATGTGAATGATCCTTTCACAGTCAATGGGAACAATCCTTTCAATGGGAACGATCGTTTCAAAGAGAATGGGAACAATCTTTTTTATGGGAACGATCCTTTCAAAGTCACAGGGAACTATTCTTTCAATGGGAATGATCCTTTCAAAGTCAGTGTGAGCAATCCTTTCAAAGTCAAAGGGAACTATCCTTTCAATGTGAATGATCATTTCAAAGTCAATGGGAACAATCCTTTCAATGGGAGCGATCATTTCAAAGTCAATGGGAACAAACATTTCAATGGGAATGATCCTTTCAAATCAAATGGACCTATCCTTTCAATGGGAAGGATCCTTTCAAAGTCAATGGGAACTATCCTTTCGATGGGAATGATCCTTTCAATGACAATGGGAACAATCCTTTAATGGAAAAAATCATTTCAAAGACAAAGGGAATGATCCTTTCAAAGTCAATGCGAACAATCCTTTCAATGGGAACGATCCTTTCAAAGTCAATGGGATTGATCCTTTCAAAGTCAAAGGGAACTATCCTTCCAATGGGAATGATCCTTTCAAAGTCAATGGGAACAATCCTTTCAATGGGAACGATCTTTTCAAAGTCAATGGAAACAATCCTTTCAATGGGAACGATCCTTTCAAAGTCAATGGGAATGATCCTTTCAAATCAAAGGGAACTATCCTTTCAATGGGAATGATCCTTTCAAAGTCATAGGGAACAATCCTTTCAATGGGAATGATCCTTTCAAAATCAATGGGAACAATCCTTTCAATGGGAACGATCCTTTCAAAGTCAATGGCAATGATCGTTTCAAAGTCAAAGGGAACTATACTTTCAATGGGTATGATCCTTTCAAAGTCAACGGGACCTATCCTTTCATTGGGAACGATCCTTTCAAATTCAATGGGAATGATTATTTCAAAATCAAAGGGAACTATCCTTTCTATGGGAATGATCCTTTCAAAGTCAATGGGAACAATCCTTTCAAAGTCAATGGGAACAATACATTCAATCCGAACAATACTTTCAAAGTCAAAAGGAACTATCCTTTCAATGGGAACGATCATTTCAAAGTCAATGGCAACAATCCTTTCAATGGGAACGATTCTTCTTTTAATGTCAATGGAAACAATCCTTTTAATTGGAACGATCCTTTCAAAGTCAATGGGAACAATCCTTTCAATGGGAACGATCGTTTCAAAGTCAATGGGAAAGATCCTTTCAAAGTCAAAGGGAACTACCCTTTCAATGGGAATGATCCTTTCAAAGGCTATGGGAACAATCCTTTCAATGGGAATGATCCTTTCAAAGTCAATGGGAACAATCCTTTCTATGGGAATAATCCTTTCAAAGTCAAAGGGAACTATCCTTTCAATGGGAATGATCCTTTCAAAGTCAAAGGGAACTATCATTTCAATGGGAATGATACTTTCACAGTCAATGGGAACGATCCTTTCAATGGGAATGATCCTTTCAAAGTCAAAGGGAACTATCCTTTCAATGGGAACTATCGTTTCAAAGTCAATGGCAATGATCCTTTCAAAGTCAAAAAGAACTATCCTTTCAATGGGAAGGATCCTTTCAAAGCCAATGGGAACAATCCTTTCAATGGGAACGATCTTTTCAAAGTCAATGGGAATGATCCTTTCAAAGTCAAAGGGAACTATCCTTTCAATCGGAATGATCCTATCAAAGTCAAAGGGAACTATCCTTTCAATGGGAATGACCCTTTCAAAGTCAAAGGGAACTATCCTTTCAATGGGAATGATCCTTTCAAAGGGAATGATCCTTTCAAAGTCAATGGGAACAATCCTTTCAATGGGAACAAACCTTTCAAAGTCAATGGCAATGATCGTTTCAAAGTCAAAGGGAACTATCCTTTCAATGGGAATGATCCTTTCAAAGTCAATGGGACCAATCCTTTCATTGAGAACGATCCTTTCAAAGTCAATGGGAATGATTCTTTCAAAGTCAATGGGAATGATCCTTTCAAAGTCAATGATCCTTTCAAAGTCAAAGGGAACTATCCTTTCAATGGGAACGATCCTTTCAAAGTCAATGGGAACAACCCTTTCAATGGGAACGATCTTTTCAAAGTCAAAGGGAATGGTCCTTTCAAAGTCAAAGCGAACTATCCTTTCAATGGGAATGATCCTATCAAAGTCAAAGGGAACTATCCTTTCAATGGGAATGATCCATTCAAAGTCAATGGGAACAATCCTTTCAATGGGAATGATCCTTTCAAAGTCAATGGGACCAATCCTTTCATTGGGAACGATCCTTTCAATGTGAATGATTCTTTCAAATTCAAAGGGAACTATCCTTTAAATGGGAACGATCCTTTCAAAGTCAATGGGAATGATCCTTTCAAAGTCAAAGGGAACTCTCCTTTCAATGGGAACAGTCCTTTCAAAGTAAATGGCAACAATCCTTTCAATGGGAACGATTCTTTCAAAGTCAATGGAAAGAATCCTTTCAATTGGAACGATCCTTTCCAAGTCAATCGGAACAATCCTTTCAAAGTCGATAGGAACAATCCTTTCAATGGGAACGATCCTTTCAAAGTCAATGGGAAAGATCCTTTCAAAGTCAAAGGGAACTATCCTTCCAATGGGAATGATCCTTTCAAAGTCAATCGGAACAATCCTTTAAAAGCTAACAATCCTTTCAAAGTCAATGAGAACAATCCTTTCAATGGGAACGGTCCTTTCAAAGTCAAAGGGAACTATCCTTTCAATGGGAATTATCCTTTCAAAGTCAATGGGAACAATCGTTTCAATGGGAACGATCCTTTCAAAGAGAATGGGAACAATCTTTTCTATGGGAACGATCCTTTGAAAGTCAATGTGAATGATCCTTTCAAAGTCAAAGGGAACTATCCTTTCAATGGGAATGATCCTTTCAAAGTCAATGCGAACATTCCTTTCACTGGGAGCGATCCTTTCAAAGTCAATGGGAACAATCCTTTCAATGGGAACGATTCTTTCAAAGTCAAAGGGAACTATCCTTTCAATGAGAATGATCCTTTCAAAGTCAGTGGGAACAATCCTTACAACCGGAACGATCCTTTCAAAGTCAATGGGAATGATCCTTTCAAAGTCAAAGGGAATGATCCCTTCAAAGTCAAAGGGAATGATCCATTCAATGGGAATGATCCTTTCAAAGTTAAAGGGAACAATCCTTTAAATAGGAACGATCCTTTCAAAGTAAATGGGAACGATCCTTTCAAAGTCAATGGGAACTATCCTTTCAACATCAAATGGAACTATCCTTTCAATGGGAATGATCCTTTCAAAGTCAAAGGGAACTATCCTTTCAGTGAGAATGATCCTTTCAAATTCAGTGGGAACAATCCTTTCAATCAGAACGATCCTTTCAAAGTCAATGGGAATGATCCTTTCAAAGTCAAAGGGAACTATCCTTTCAATGGGAATGATCCTTTCCAAGTCGATAGGAACAATCCTTTCAGTGGGAACGATCCTTTCAAAGTCAATGGGAAAGATCCTTTCAAAGTAAAAGGGAACTATCCTTTCAATGGGAATGATCCTTTCAAAGTCAATCGGAACAATCCTTTAAAAGCTAACAACCCTTTCAAAGTCAATGAGAACAACCCTTTCAATGGGAACGGTCCTTTCAAAGTCAATGGGAACCATCGTTTCAATGGGAAAGATCCTTTCAAAGAGAATGGGAACAATCTTTTCTCTGGGAACGATCCTTTCAAAGTGAACGTGAATGATCCTTTCAAAGTCAAAGGGAACTATTCTTTCAATGGGAATGATCCTTTCAAAGTCAATTGGAACAATCCTTTCAATGGGAACAATCCTTTCAAAGTCAATGGGAACATTCCTTTCAATGGGAGCGATCCTTTCAAAGTCAAAGGGAACTATCCTTTCAATGCGAACAATCCTTTCAAAGTCAAAGGGAACTATCCTTTCAATAGGAATGATCCTTTCAAAGTCAATGGGAACTATCCTTTCAATGTGAATGATCCTTTCAAAGTCAATGGGATCAATCCTTTCAATGTCAATGGGAATGATCCGTTCAAAGTCAAAGTGAACTATCCTTTCAATGGTAATGATCCTTTCAAAGTCAATGGGAACAATCCTTTCAATGGGAACGATCCTTTCAAAGTCAATGGGAATGATCCTTTCAACGTCAAAGGGAACTATCCTTTCAATGAGAATGTTCCTTTCAAATTCAATGGGAACAATTCTTTCAATGTGAACGATCCTTTCAAAGTCAATGGGAATGATCCTTTCAAAGTCAAAGGGAACTATCCTTTCAATGGGAATGTTCCTTTCACATTCAATGGGAACAATCGTTTCAATGGGAATGATCCTTTCAAAGTCAAATGGAATGATCCCTTCAAAGTCAAAGGGAATGATCCATTTAATGGGAATGATCCTTTCAAAGTCAAAGGGAACCATCCTTTAAATAGGAACGATCCTTTCAAAGTAGATGGGAACAATCCTTTCAATGGGAACGATCCTTTCAAAGTCAATGGGAATGATCCTTTCAACATCAAATGGAACTATCCTTTCAATGGGAATGATCCTTTCAAAGTCAAAGGGAACTATCCTTTCAGTGAGAATGATCCTTTCAAATTCAGTGGGAACAATCTTTTCAATCGGAACGATCCTTTCAAAGTCAATGGGAATGATCCTTTCAAAGTCAAAGGGAACTATCCTTTCAATGGGAATGATCCTTTCCAAGTCGATAGTAACAATCCTTTCAATGGGAACGATCCTTTCAAAGTCAATGGGAAAGATCCTTTTAAAGTCAAAGGGAACTATCCTTTCAATGGGAATGATCCTTTCAAAGTCAATGGGATCAATCCTTTCAATGGGAACAATCCTTTCAAAGTCAATGGGAACATTCCTTTCAATGGGATCAATCCTTTCAAAGTCAATGGGAACTATCCTTTCAATGTGAATGATCCTTTCAAAGTCAATAGGATCAATCCTTTCAATGGGAACGATCCTTTCAATGTCAATGGGAATGATCCCTTCAAAGTCAAAGCGAATGATCCCTTCAAAGTCAAAGTGAACTATCCTTTCAATCGGAATGATCCTTTCAAAGTCAATGGGAACAATCCTTTCAATGGGAACGATCCTTTCAAAGTCAATGGGAATGATGCTTTCAACGTCAAAGGGAACTATCCTTTCAATGGGAATGATCCTTTCAAAGTCAAAGGGAACTATCCTTTCAATGAGAATGATCCTTTCAAATTCAGTGGGAACAATCCTTTCAATCGGAACGATCCTTTAAAAGTCAATCGGAACGATCCTTTCAAAATCAATGGGGATGATCCTTTCAAAGTCAAAGGGAACTATCCTTTCAATGGGAATGATCCTTTCAAAGTCAAAGGGAACTATCCTTTCAATGATAATGTTCCTTTCAAATTCAATGGGAACAATTCTTTCAATGTGAACGATCCTTTCAAAGTCAATGGGAATGATCCTTCCAAAGTCAAAGGGAACTATCCTTTCAAAGTCAATGGGATCAATCCTTTCCTTTGTTACATAGTATGTACTTCAGCAGGGCTACATTCAAACACTATTTATTTGTTAGATTTTTCATTCACAATGATAATTTGGCAAAGTTTTTCAAACGCACCTATAAAAAGAGGCATTTTACAGTAATAGCAGTGTCAAGAGACACAAAAAAGACATCCTTTTGACACATCAGGGTTTTTCAGGGTTTTTTTTAGCTAGGTTTGTTAAATTTTTCCCAATATTGTTTATAGTTTCATTCCCACTTCCTGTTCTAGAAAACAACTCAAACAATCATATTAATAAAACTATAAGTATAACTGTTATGTTCCAAGTTCCTTGTACCACGGTGATGGTCCAAGTTCCTTGTACCACGGTGATTGTCCAAGGTTAGAACCAATGAAAGAATAACACGACCACAGGTATTGAATACAAAGATATATTACAACAGAAATATAATACAAAGAAGTAGAAGTATTAGTAATGACTATCAGATTTGGTTAGAGTGAACTATGTTGTCTCGACAAGTATCACTATTCCAATGTCCTTACAATATGCTCTCAATTATCTCTCCTCATCTTACAATATCCTCATACCTCTTGAGAGGCGCAGTATTTATAATGTCAGGAATAGTCCATTATTATTATGGGTAAGTTCCCATAACAATAACTATATAATTTTCATATATAAAAAATATCACTTTCACTAAATACATCACCTCAATAAGTGGTAACCACACAGCATAAAATGGTAACTACACCCCTATCCAGCAAGAAACTGATGACACAATTAGTAAGCAGAAAAAATTTGGTTTCCATAGATCTATCTGTCCTTGAGATGTATGAAAATAAAAAGACAAAAAACAAAATAAAATAGTCCTTGCGTAATTAAACTGCAGTCTTTCTCTTCATTCAGCACATGAGTGGATCTCAGAATATACACAAAGGTCAAACTAGATTGTGTGTCAGAGAATATTTTGTGAATTCACTTATCAGCGTTATGTTGCAATCTGCCAACATACATTCACAAATTGCCTCAGCTTTATTTCTTTGACACAAAATCTATGGAGGGAGTGTAAACATCAGTTACATAACAATGAGGCAAATACAAACTGCATAAAACAATTTTTACATTCTTCTTCTTCTTCTATGTCTTTTTTTTTTTTTAATCATTTCACCCCAGGCAAGGCAACAAAGCTAAGACACAATGGATTACAGAGAAATAGAGAATATCAGAAAAACTACGAAGGAGAGAATACAATAAAAAAAAAAACAAGAAAAAGACAGAAGATAACGATTGACATTGCATTTTAAATTTTGAAGACCAAACTTAACTGGGAAGCAAGAAACCAGAAGAGATTTCCACAAGCAAGTGCAATGAAAGAACCTGTTAGTAATGGACTCATAGTTACATCTATCCATTTAAACTGTAAAATGATGAGATCTTGCCACAAATATAGTCAGTTATGTGCCATGTGTGATACACACTTTGGCGATCATGTATCTTTTGATACATGACTGACGAGGCAGTTTTTTCCTGCAGTAAGTTGCCATTTCTTTTTGCAGTAGACCAGTTGCCATCCAAGGCTATAGAATCCAGTCTGTCCTGTAAAGCTGGAGGGAGAAGAAGATGATTGATACCTTTCCCAAGGGTATTAGCACGTAAGTGAATGTAATGGATTCGACTGGAATTCAAACTCGGCTCTCCGATTCCTCATTCTAAGGCGCTATCGATTATTCCACCATTCCAATATAGTACTGCACTTAAATGCATAAAGTCTATAAGAGGGAAAATTAACAGGATTAACTGATAACTGACATCCATCAAACATGGCACGTGGAACTAGAACAGTCTACCCCAGTGAGCGAAATAAAGGGTTCAGTTCAACATTCCAACCACCTGAAGAAGGCTGGAGTGCACAATGGCCAAAATGTTGTAATAAATATGGCGACAAAGATGAGGACAATAGTCCAAATAATGAAACACTATTGTTTTTAAAATCCACTTTATGGAATTATCTGCTGGCCAAAACCTGCTAGGGAAAAGTCAGGCAAGATAAACATTAAGGTTTTCTATAAAAAGAGACATAGTTAAAGAATTGTTTTTCTTTCCTTATCACTTGTCAAAAGAAAAGGAGAGAGGCAGTGTAAAAGCTGAAATGGAGACACTATTGTTTTTAAAATCCAGGTTATGGAATTATCTGCTGGTCATAACCCAGTAAGGAAAGTCAGTTGAAAGGTGATATTTAAGGATTTTTGGAAGCAAAGGCAGAGTTGGAGAATTGTTTATTTTTTTATTTTTTTTATCACTTGTCAAAAAAGGGAAGAGAAAGTGTGAATTGCTGAAGTGGTGAAATTTCTTTAGATAAGAGTCAATTGGGCCTGCAATTAACGTCCCAGAGTCTAACAAACAAAGAACTCTATGTGAAAATTAAGGGAATCACCAAAATCCCAAACCATGTCAGAACCCATGACAGTTTTGAAATAAGGTCCATATAAACAGAAGATTGAAGCGACAACCAGAGAGAAAAGGCGACAGACACCAGGTGAGAGACGAAGATGACCTCCAACTTTGCGCTGTGTTCCAGCCTTGTATAGGCTCAATCACGATAAAGAAAGTGTCCCAAAATATTAGGTAAGGGTTTAATTAGCTCTCATGACAAATATATTCCTGCATGAAGAACATATATTTCTACATAAGGAACTGATATTGTACCATCAGCTCTGTACAAGACACGGTATATAAATTTTTTTCTTTATTTCAATTTATCCTATGACTTGTGGCTTCACTTTGTCTGGACCTGATCAATTCAACAATTCCTGACAACAATTTGATCCTTGCTAGCTATACCAAACACAACATAGAACAAGGCAAGGCTTGGATCGAAGTCAGCTGTGTGATCAAATGGACCAGCTGGGCAAATATCTCAACATCATATATTGAATTATTCAGCAATAAAATGGATTGAGAAAAAAAGTAAAGCAAATCTTCACAAAGGTCAATAACCGTAAGTTAAGCAACAAGTTCAAATGACTGTGACTTATTTTCTGTGTTTGTTTAAACTAAGCACAATCCTATATCTTAATATCTGCCTATCCCAAGAAAAACAGGAGTGTAGTTTTGTCACTGATAGGAATCAAAACCAATTAAAATGGACAACAAGTACTATAATCTTGTAACTGACATTTTTTTTCTCATACCAATGTCATGTCATTGACTTATCCCTTTTATCAAGGATGCAGGTGGAAAATATTTCCTTAGTCAAATTGACTATCATTAAATCAACGCAACAATGACAAGTCACTAAAGGAGTTTATGGACCAAAGCAATACTTATGTTCATCAGTCAAGAGAAAAATATTAACTTTAGGTAACAAAATTCTTAAAAATAGAATTTTAATGGATTTCACAGTTTAAAACAGTTCAACTAGATTGTAGGAATGTAAGTAAAAACAGTATAATATGTTAGCTTTTACATTTTTGTGGCATATTTTAAGGAACAGTTGTAAAAATACAACATTAATTTCATTGAATTTAATTTCATTAAATTTAATTTCATTAAATTTAATTTCATTAAATTTAATTATCACATTAACTTTTAGTAATAAAATTCACAATAATTAGCATTTTTCAATAATTTCACAATGTAAAAGTTAGATTTTTGTCTTCTATTTATGAAGAATTATAAAATTAAAATTCAACATATCTTTTTAACATCTGTCTATATTTCTAAGAGGAGGTATTGTAACTATTTACATTGTTCGGACTGTTGTCCTCATCTTTATTGTCATATTGATGCAATGAATATGCATACACCTGGGTTCCTCCTCACAGTAATATGATTGGCTGGTGTCAGCCATAAATACAGACTGATGTGGAGGTACAGAGATGATGCCTATTGGCTAGGCCTATAGTCTTTTGCCTATTGCGTACGCCTATTGCCTACCACTTCGACAAAGATCAGTCCATTACAGTTACCTGCTAGATTGTCCTACTCGGTTACAATAGTCCAAAACCACTTTGCTACTTCGAACAAATTTATCGCTTTCCGGAACATATCACATATTCACAATGTTTTGACCACGGTACACTGCAGCGTTCTACAGGTGATATATGTTGGAATCTCAAGCCGAAACCCTTTATCGACTGGGCCATGTGTCCTTGGAGATAAAAGTGTTGATTGAATTAATCCACTGATTTGACCCAAAGAGTTGTGAGTTTAATGCCTGGTCACCAGCAGGTGAGATTTCCAGGCTCGAGGCATCTATACTCCATTAACTTTGGAAAAGGTGGCTCCAATAAACATGTGATCACTACAACTGTTACTTGCAAAAGATGAAATTTCAAGACTGAATTTACCACATAGATCCAAGAAGGGATCCTAATTGCACAGTAGTTAGAGTCCCAGATTAGTAAGAGTCTCAAGTTCAGTGTTGAGCTTTGAATGGTAAAGGGTTAGCTCCCTTTACTATCACTTTCAAATTCTTAGAAAATCTAAATATTTTTAATGCAATTGCCTATCCTACTATTTAGCTATAGCTTAGGTGAAAACAAACAATTCCTGTCTTTCCCAAGGCATTTATGCTGAAACTGAAAGCAATCCACAGTAGAATAGAGTGAAACATGAACTTGGTTTGCTGTTTCCACTTTCTGTTCTAACTTTTATGCCACTCGCACATCCATATGTAACTTAAATAAGGAGTCATGTTCTTAGCTTCAGGATCAAGACTTTTATTAGGTTGGTGCAAAAATAATGTCAGTTTTTGACGTTAAAAAAATACGTCGAAAAATTTGTTTGTTTGTTTGTTTGTTTGGGTTTTATGGCATATCAACCACTGTGTGTTATTTAATGCCAAATCCAGTTTATATGAATTTTAAATGCCTATTTTGTATGGAATAAAAAACGTATAACTGGCAACATTATGGTTTCAAAAACGTATAGCTGGCAACATTATTTTTTTACAAAAAACGTATAGCTGGCAACATTATTTTTTACAAAAAACGTATAGCTGGCAACATTGTTTCAAAAACTTAGAGCTGGCAACATTATGGTTTCAAAAACGTATAGCTGGCAACATTATTTTTCCGAAAACATTATCTGAGTCCTTGCTGTTGGATGTAGTTTATCGCCATACCCAGGACACGGATGTAGTTTATCGCCATACCCAGGACGTACGTCGAAAAACCGACATTGTTTTTGCACCAACCTAATATATGGATGCCATGCATAGTAGGAGAGGTTGGTTTTAGAATGGTGGTGGTATTGCACTCAATTTAAAAGTTGAGGTTTGACATGATAAATAAAGACATAAAATATTTTTTTACAACTGATTACCATTTTTGGAAGAAACAAGTTTAAAGATTAAGTTTAAGTTTAAAATCGTAGCAATGGAATTTCATCCCAGTGATCAGTGGAAGCTTCATAGCACAGCCGTATAAAATGTATTATTTATTGAAGCTTTGCAAATTGTATATGGACAAGATGCATGGCACAAGCACGTTATTACTAAATCATTGTGCCATCAAATAAGACCTTCATTTACTTCAAAGGGAAATTAAACTGAACAATTTAGATATATTATGACATAATATGTTATACAATACAGTAGTTTTCTATAAACAATGCAAATTTAAAACATTTTGTCTGATAATTTGTGCCCAGCAGTATTATGGTATTATATGCACTTTTAATCTATTTTTTGTTTTGATTAATTATAACCTAACAAATGGTATGAGATTTTATTTATTGAGTAGCCATTTTTTGTAATCTTTTACAATTTTTACATACTTTTCACTTACAGTAAAAAAAAATGTATATTTTGTTTATGAAGATTCATAATTAGAATTCTAGTTTGAATATATTTCCCATTCAGTACATCTCTATCTATAAAAGGCAGGATGTGTGTGTGTGTGTTTAACAAATGCACGGCCACAATTTTCGACGGATTTACGCCAAAATTTACATGCACATGCTCCAAGTTAGCGGGAAGGCCAAGACCAACTTTGCATTTCCCAACTCCCATCGATAGTGGAAATAATTGATTTTTTCATGCTTCTATGGCAGTTTTCATGTAGTTTGTGGCCATTTTGTACTGGCCAGAGTGAGAGCCTATAGCTGGCTGCCACGAATAGGCAGGAAGATTCTATTGACCAGCATGAGAGCCAACAGCTGACTGACATGAATGTTAACTAGCATGCTAGCATGCAAAAAAATCAATAGCTGCATTCATCACAAGTGGGAAAAATTTAAATCTGCATGGCACTTTACTCGAATTGGCTCATCTGCTTGCTTAATCTCAACATTGATTCTGATTCCGCAGAACTGGGTTGGGTTTGAAAAAGTATTTGTTGTTAAAATTCTTTTTTCATTCGGTTTTTCCAGTTATGAGTCCTTTTTTAAAGCTGATTGTTTTGTGTTCATTTTGTTTAGTTCTTTTTTCGTAACAGATTTAATGTTTAGTATAGAGCTTAGAAAAAATTTGCAGTGTGAGATAGGCAAGAAGTAAGGCATGTAGCAACATCAGCACAGCAAAGGGCACTCGTTTAAAGGCAAGGAAGGGCAAAAATATTTTAAGTCAAGTGATAGCGATTGCTGTATGAGTCGTACGATTTTTGAATCAAGTATGGGCAACACCGGGCCATGCTGCTAGTCTAATATAAAAAGTATCAACTTTATTTGGATTAATTCTTGCAATAGTAAAATTTTGAAGTCAATTTGTAAGTGAAAACCTGCAGAAGTTATGTATTTCTGTACATTTTCTCAGATGATCTTTAAAACCAAATGGTCATGAATTGATAAAAGCTATGAATCTAATTTTTGGTGTCAGTACTTATCACATCAAACGACGGCTTTCAAATTGAGTGCAATATTGATTTTATAGAGAAAATGAAGAGTTAACCTACCATAATGCATGGCACCAAACTTATTCAGAAATATCTAAACTGTCAGTTCTATACAAAGATAAATTGTTAAAAATGGCTTTGAGTGAGTGAAGAACATCGATTGGTGCTACAGAATAACAAAGAATTGTACCAAATAAGAGAAACCACATCACTTGAGGACTACCAACAGCAGCAACAATTAAAATGAATAGCACATGTAATTCAAAGAGAAAATAATGACATAATCAAGATATCAATGTTCTGCACTACTTCAAATAAAGAACTGTACCAAATAACAGAAACCACATCACTTGAGGACTACCAACAGCAGCAACAATTAAAATGAATAGCACATGTAATTCAAAGAGAAAATAATGACATAATCAAGATATCAATGTTCTGCACTACTTCAAATAAAGAACTGTACCAAATAACAGAAACCACATCACTTGAGGACTACCAACAGCAGCAACAATTAAAATGAATAGCACATGTAATTCAAAGAGAAAATAATGACATAATCAAGATATCAATGTTCTGCACTACTTCAAATAAAGAACTGTACCAAATAAGAGAAACCACGTCACTTGAGGACTACCAACAGCAGCAACAATTAAAATGAATAGCACATGTAATTCAAAGAGAAAATAATGACATAATCAAGATATCAATGTTCTGCACTACTTCAAACAAAAGATCAGGAAAGAAACTCCCGTCAACAGTGGAAAGAGCTATAACAGTTACTGAACTTTAGACATATTCTTAAATAGCCTCGTCAGATCAAGACTTTCCTAGCACTAAACTCATTCAGAAATATCTAAATTATTAATTGTATACAACTGTTTTCTTTCTGCTATTGTCCTCATCTTTATTACCATATTCACAACATTTTGGCCATTAAACACTGTGAACTTCTTCAGGTGATATATATTGAAATTTCGAACTGAACCCACGAGGGAAGATTGTTCTAATGTGCCTTCTTTTTTGGATATCTCAGTGCATATGTTAGGCCACGGAAACCTCCGGCCAAACATAGAAATGAATACAATATGGGAACTAGTAATACAGAGTGCTAAAGAAAAACAACAATGACAGAAACTGTAATATGAGCTCTAGTAAAAAAAATGAGGAACTGAGACATTAGATTTATAAGACTTGATCCAAAGAGTTGTGAGTTTATGAACTGTCCTCAGCAGAAGTTTGGTTTGGTTTATTTTGTTTTATGGCATATCAACCACAATGGGTTATTTAATGCTGACAAAATTTTTTTTGTTAGTAATATTTTTTTTTTCAAAAATATATTTCTGGTAATTTTTTTTCTCTAAAACTGTATAGCTGGTAATATTTTTATTTCAAAAATGTATCACTGGTAATATTTTTTTTTCCCAAAAATGTATTGCCAGTAAAAATGTATTGCTGGTAATAATTTTTTACAAAGTATTTCTGGTATTAAAACCTATTTTTACACTTTCATAGTATTTTGACCCCAGTTTGAGTGTTAACTATTTTCCCATAGCTGGGACCCTAACAGGTGCTACCACCCTGAGTCAGGGTGGACCTGGGAATACCAGCAATTAAGAGGTGGTCCCACACTCCTCAAAGCCTCCTGATCAAAGGCCTTACTGATGGACGTAGTTTATTGTCTTACCAAGGACATGGATGGGCCTCAACAGAGGGAAGAAAAACTTGGAGAGTTGAGTTACTAAAGAGAATTAACTGAAAATCAGATATCCTAAAAAAGCATGGCATGAGGAATTAGAACAATCTACCCTGATGGCTTCTGTTTGAAATTCCAACAGATTGCGGTCAGAGTGTACAACAGCTGAAACATTGTGAATATGGCAATAAAGATGGGGACAACAGTCTGAATGATGTAAATAGTGTAAATACTTACAATATCTTATCGCAGAAATATAGACAGAAACTGATTTCTTAGATAAATGGTTAAAAATGGTTTTGAGCGAATGAAGCCTGTAGGTCTTAATAAGAACTATCCTTCTTCAAACCACATGGGCTATCGCTATAGAATCGCAAACAAAGAACTGTACCAAATGACAGAAAATGCATCACTTAAGGACGTTTTAAGAGCAGCAACACCTAAAAGGATATCACATGTAAATTGCAGAGAGAATAATAAGATGATGAAGGTGTTTACCATGGCGTACTATACTCCATATTCTAATATAGAAGGCCATGACGCTGGCCCAAACGAAAGGTAAGGAAGGAGATCCCCATTAGTATCAATAATAGCTACTGGACTTGAGAAACCAATTTTCCTGAAAAAACGGTTTTAATAGAAAGATTTTATAAATTTCAAAATAATGACATAATCAAGATGTTGACATTCCACACGACTTCAAACAAAAGGTTAGGAAGGAATCTGCCATCAGTATACTGGAAAGAGCGATAACAGTTGATTTGCGAAACTTATTTTCCTGGATATGCATTACAGTGTAATGGATATCAGCTCTGAATGAGAAGTTCGAGAGCTGAGTTCAAATTCCGGTTGGGTTCGTTACTTACACTCAAATACACGTGAGAAAGATATAAATCCCTCCTATCCCTCCAGTTATGATTTAAATAGCAGGACAGACGAGGTCCTATAACTTTGGTTAGCAACCAGTCTACCACAGAAAGAAGTGGTAACTTACTGTGGAAAAATCTTCTGCATTGTCAGTCACGATTTGAAAGAGACATAATTACACAAGCGTGTATCACATGTGGCACTTAACTGTCTGATTTTCCTGAAAAATTGTTTTACGAGAAAGATTTTATAAATTTCAACTGACAACAGCACTTGACTGCATGGTCATTGAATGCCAAATGTTTCCTTATAAGGAAATGGCTAATAATATCATCACCATTAGAAATGAGGAGAACAGATACTACACTTTGATCCCAGTCCAATGGCCAGAGAGTTGACAAAAGAGTTACTCAAGCAGAGTTGGTTGCTCAATCAATGAATGCTGAAAGCTTCCATTTATGTAGTTAGTCTAGAGACAACTACTGGTAGTTTATAGCATCTGGGTAAACATTAGCCTACTAAATACCTCAGCTTCACATATAATGGTAATAGGAAGGGTGAGATTAGCCATTTCCTTGAAGGAAACATATGGCATATGGTTGACAAAAATCTTTCTCTTAAAACAGTTTTTCAGGAAAATAGACTTCTCATCTACACTGGATGTTATTGCTCTTTCTAGAACTGACAGGAGTCTCTAGCTTTCTTTTTAATTATTTCACTCCACAAAAGGCATTAAAGCCACTAAGATACAAGGGGGTCATTGAGTGTGATAGAAAAATGAAAAAAAAAAAAACATTATTAAGGAGAGAAGAATAGAAGAACAGTAATCAAGAAGACAGTAGATAATGATTGGCATTGCATTTAAATTTTTGAAGATCAACACAAAAGAGAAGTAAGGGATATCAGTTATCTCCCTTAAGCATGGAAAGCATGAGAACACTCTACCCTTGAGGATTAAATAAAGAGTTTGGTTTTAAATTTCAAGAAGCAGAGAGCCAGGGTCATTTTTTTAAATCATTATCCTGGAACTGTCCTAAAAGATTTTCAACCATTCCAAAATGAAAATGTTTTTGTTTAACTTTATTGCCATTTATTGCTGTTATAATCAAAATAAAAAAAACACCATTTAATTTAGGTAATAGATTAAAATAACTAAAATACAAAAGTTTTAAAAATGAATAAATATAAAAGCAGTGTACAAGTCAAGTTTTCAAGCCTAAAAACAATCTTTCCAAAACTAGGGGTCGACTTATATAGCGGGTATAAAATGCAAGCCTTTACGACTGAGTTATAAACATGTGGGACAGCAATTACTGTACACCACTTATCGTTCTTCCAGCAGGCTGCCCCAAATATATCCCACTAAAACTTGTTTGGCATATTAACACAGAAATTAATATAAAATAATAAAATACTAACACAAATTTAGTTTTCTATTAATGCTACGGCACACATTGTGTCCAACTGCTGATACACTAAGTGTAAACACTGACTGATGCACCATTTAACTCAGGCGGTCATTCAGACAGCTAGGTATAGTATACATGTCATTTTCTCAATTTCATGATAATAATGACAGTTTAATGAAACATAATGATAATTTATTGAATATATAGAGTTGGGGTTGACCTATATGGTAGGTATAGGCTACCATAGATTAGCAGCTGATCTCTCATTGAATCTAGTTCTAAACTCTCAATGGTTACATTCAGTGCCTCAAAAACCAAACAAGTTGCATTCATTGCCAATGGAACCCCAAACTACCACCAATTACAATGAATTGGTATGTTACCTGCCTGTTCACCTCAAACATTTAGGTCAGTGTTCACTTAAATTTTATATTTGTGTTTCAACATGACAAAACCAAGAAACAAAATTGATGTTGCTTCATACAAGACTAGTTTGGTACCTTCTACAGAAGGATGCTAAGGATATCATGGACAAAGCGTGTGAGCAACAATGAGGTCTTAGAGAGTTTGCAAACAAGGAGGAGGCTTATACTTAATATCAGGAAGAAGCAGATGAAGTTTCTGGGACACATAATGAGGAAGGAGGGACTGGAGAATCTGATACTCACAGGTCGAATAGAGAGAAAGAGAGACAAGAGAAAGCAATGCGTGACATGCCTAGCAGGCTTGAGCAAGTGGATGACAGAACAAGGTTTGGGTGAAGTAGAAAATGGACCGAGCGTGAGAGCAACGATGAAATCTTAGAGAGTGTGCAAACAAGGAGGAGGCTTATACTTAATATCAGGAAGAGGTAGCTGAAGTTTCTGGGACACATAATGAGGAAGGGTGGGTGGAGAATCTGATATTCTGACCAGCAATACATTTTATAACAAAATAACCAACAATACATTTTATCTGTGGTCGAAACCATAAAATTGTGTTCAAAATATTTAGATTTTGGTATTAAATAACCCACAGAGGTTGATATACAACTAAACACAATCAACCAACCAACTCTATACTTCTAATATCTCCACCTGAACTCTGAAAATTTATTTACTAATTATTTTTTTTATTCTCAATAGGAGTAGATAAGTTTTCCTATCATCCGGTTCACACTCCTCCCCAGTCTTTTGAACAACAGTAGAGGTTTATCCCTTGTTCCCTATTGAGGATTCTAAAATCTTTTCATTCTCTTTTACACCCAGTAGCTTCTCAGTGGCATTATTGCCTTGCTTGGGGTGAATTGATTAAAAAATATATATTTTTGATGTACATTTGAGTGTGTGCATATTGTAATTCAATAATTGGTCTAAAAATATTTCTATAATTTTTTTTTTAACTTAAAAAATGATTCTATTTATTACCCATTAATACAGTGGCATGGTGTTATGTCTGCAAGGTCCACACAGCCCTCCAGTAGGTCATTTTCCAATTTCTTTTCTATGAGGATTATTAGGTGTGGGATGCTATGATTGATTACTTATGAGGACACCAGAACCACACTTTTTTGCAAAACAAAATTAATATTTTTGATTTTTTTGTCTTATTTTGTTTTCCTTTTGAAATTTCCACTGTTGATTTTTGGGTCATTTTTTTATTTTTACATACACAGGTTGTGTTGGACTCTGGGTTGTAAAATGGATTCATGTACCAAGCAACACACCAGTGGATTGTGGGTAATAAATACTACGTATGATATCTTTACCTATATATGAAACAAAGTCTCTTGTACCAAATTTAAGATATAGTGTTGGGATCCTGAGACAAGGGAAATAAGACTTAGGATCCAATGTGTTAATTTCCAAAAAGTTAAATAAAACAATAATCTGATTTTTTAGGTATTTAAAAAGTGAAGTATTTTATCTTTCCAAATTTATGATGTTATTACTCAGCACAGGGTAGGTGTTGTCCACACTGGGTAGAAGGGAAATGTATTATTCTAATACCTTATTTCAAAATCACTCAAACTGAGTGATATATGAGTGTATGTCTGCTTGTGTATAGATTAAATGCACAAGTACATGTAAGCTACTTATATACAATACAGAATACATTACATAAGGGTTGTTTACCAAGCACATCATTGTGCTAGGGCAGTTAGCTTATCCCTGTTGCAGACACCTGCTCAGTCACATTTGTGTTTGTTCAACACCCACAGTGTCTACCTGTGGTTAATACTACAGCTATGCTGAGCTACAGTTTCTGGAGAAAAAATAAAAACTGTCATGACCAGCAGTTTGAACAACACCAGTATAGTCAAAACGTCAGTCATGAGGACATGTTAATTTGTGCTCGTACAACCATCAAAAGCTTTCAAATACAGTGGAACCTCGGTTCACAAATTTAATTAATTCCTGAAGTAATTTTTCATTGATGCATGTTTCATTAAATAAAATTCTTGAAGCAATATACATAAAACAGTTGAAACCTAACCTGAACAAAATAAACTACGAAATCTTCATAAATATTCTTAAATGCCTATAATTGATAACAGAAGCCATTGGTTTATACCAACAGCTTACCATACTTAATACTTCTCATTTTCACTCTTGCGTGGTCATGTGTGACGTCATGAGCTGCGTTTGTAATCCTAAATATTCAAAAACCAAAACTATTCTTCCAATAGGAATAAATGTAGAGAAAAAAAGTCACAGTCGAATAAAATTGGAAAAAAAGCACAGCACAACACATGATTGTATACAACATGGCAGTTGACTCAGAAATTATTCCATTCGGGTTAACTCAGTTTGGCAATGTTGTTCAAGAACCAAAATTTTGTTCGATAACTGAGGCATTTTCATATCGAATTTTCTGTTCGAATACCGATTTGTTCAACATGTGAGACATTGAAGAACCGAGGTTACACTGTAGTTCTATCTACCCAATTTCACTCACTCACAAGACTTGGGTCAACCCATGGTATGGTTTTCAGGTACTTTACAAACCAATATCATCAAGAAGTAACCTTCTTGACAAATCGGCTATGGTGAGATTCGAACACAAGATTTATGTTCAAAAAGAGAACGTTCTAACCACTCGGCCAATGCATTATATATTCATGCAACACCACACACAGACACTCTAGAATCAACTCTTCTTTTATAAATTTCTATGACAATTAAACTCAAGTACTATATATACAAAGTGTATATAGTGCAGGTTTTTACTAAAAAATCAGGGGCACACAATACACAGGTTTTTCTGGGTGGGGGAGGTTGAAAAGGTTAAAATTAAAAATCATGCATTTTTGGCAAATGCTTGCACTATACACAGGTATTATTTTTTTTTTCTGGAGAGGTTAAAAATCAGGCAAAATAATTCAATCAGCTTATACACGAGTATATATGGTAATTTTAATTCTATTAAATAATTTAATAGAATTAACATTACTGTATATATATATATATGTATTTAATTTAAATATATAAACACACAGCAAGAGTTAATTACACAGATTATTATTAATGCTGTAGTTATTCTCACAAAATGCCCCAATTCTGTGGATTTGCGTAAATGTAGTGTAAAATTATACTTAAACATAAAATACTTGTAGGACTTCTGGAAATTTAATGAGGTACTATTATCAAAATGTTGATATCACACAAAATAATCAGTTTTTAAACATCTGGGAAAAAAATTACCTTTTTTAAGCTTTAATAGTTTGAAATTGTGGCTGGGCCTTTTATGATGACAATTTAAAAATTTAATATGATTTCCCACAACTTTTCTGAAAATAATAACTGCTACTAATTTCTAGCTTGCCATTTCATCTCAACTAGAAAATGCTTTTTGCCCTAACACTAAATGTGGAAAAAAAAACAATCTATTAGGTTGGTGCAAAAATAATGTCGTTTTTTCACATATGTCACTATGTGAGAAAACGACATTATTTTTGCACCAACCTAATATGTATCTACAAATTTTTTTCTAAAACAATAGATTGGTGCAAAAATAATATCGTTTTTTGACGTAGTTTTTAACGTCAAAAAACGCTATTGTTTTTGCACTAACCTAAAGAAATCATATTTTTCTGTTGTGTTTTTTTTTTTTGTTTTCGTTTTTTTTTTTTTTTTTTTTTTTTTTTTTTTTCCTACTTTCTGTTTACATATACAATCATTATGCTCAGAGATCCAATGTGCAATCCTCTCTCGGGCAATGTCCCAGAGGCAAAATGCTAAAGGACCTTAAAGTTAGTCATCACAAATATTTTTCCTTAGGGAAAACGTCTTTTTGCTTGAATTATTTAATTTAATGTCAAGAATCTTTTTTCCACTTCGTTGAATTTGAAATGGTTAATTTAATTTTCTAGGAGAAAGGTGTTAAACGGGAATTCTAAAAGAAAAAAAATTTTTTTTTTTTTTGAACGCATCCACTATAATTTTTTTATTTTATTTTATTTTTTTTTTTTTTTTTGAAAAATTAAAAAAATTATCAATCTCTCTAAGTTTGAGAAAGCAATCCTCAGCAGAAAAGAAAAGTTCTTTAGAATTTTCTGTCTGTATGGATCGTTTTTTTTTTTATGAATGAGAAAAAAGAAATAACAGAATTGATTGAAGGGTTTGTTTATTTTTCACGCCCATAAAATGATTCTACGATTAATTTTTTTTTTTTTAAATATTTTTTAATGAATAATAAAAAATCAAGGAGACATTAAATTCGAGTTTCTGCTTTTTCTTTCTTTCTTTTTTACTTAACCAAATGACTAATTGATTAATTAATTTGACTAATTGACGAATTAAACACTGGTTTTGTTGCGTAAGAAGAAAATTAATCCTAAGGACAAATCTCTTGAAACAAATTTATAACGTGGATCAAGAAAAAACGTTTTTTTTTTTATTCGTACGTGTTTTAGTTTTTTATTCGTTACAAATCACTGTCAAGATTTATTTTCCTTTAAACAATAAACTTTTAAGTTTTGTAACTTCAAATTAAGTAACACGAAAGACTAAAAGTAACTTAAACAAAAACTGTCAACCAGTATTTAAAGATGGCAAAATAAAATGCAAATAAAATTCATGTTTACTTACTTCAAGTTAGTTCTTAACTTCTTATTTTAGCAGCTTATTTTCATAATTTGTAAATTCAGTTTATTTACGATCGTCCCCATGTTAAAATTTAATCATGTGAAAAATAAAACTTACTGTTTTATTCATTTATTTATTTTAATTGCATTTGTTAATTGTTATAGGCTAACAAAATAAAGTGGAAGTTTTACGGTAAGTTTTAAAAAGGAAAACAAACTTACGTGGTATTGACAGCAGTTGGGTTTTGTGACGATCCACGTCTATCAAGTGCGTGCGTTGTATGGGAGTTTGCCCGAGAATTTGTGGGCGTGTCATTGGGACAAGGGGAAATCATTCTCGCTTTTTGATGCTTATATCTTCAAGTGAAAAAATACTTTTTTAAAGCATACAGAAATTATTCGATTGCATAACTAAACATAACACAAATACAATTTTTGTTATTGTCCTCTGGATGAGACATTTTTTTTTTTACTTTTACCCATGTGCATACGAAAGCGGTAGTCACTTCGATATACCCTTTTTAAGTATCGTTTTAAACGTCGGAAACCTGTCCCTATTCTATCGCTATTTTCATTAAAAGTGCTCAGACGAGCACTAGTGAATGCGAAATAATAATAATTGAGTAGGGACGAGGAAAGAGAAAGGAACTCGTGAGCCTATGTGAAATTTTCTTTGGACAAATGAAAAACATTCTTGCCTTCACGGAGATTGACCAGTGAACTGAAAAGAAGACGGAAATAAATTCGCGAACCTATGTGAAATTGTTTGTGGACCAATGAAAGCTTTGTCCTCACAGAAATTAGCCGTTGAGCCAAGAAGAAAGAAAAGAAAGCAGCGAACCTATGCGAAATTCTTTTATGTAGTGGATGGGTTAATTATGTGGTAATATTTATTGAGAATAGGTTGCGTGCCAATTAACTATTTCCACTGACATCAAAATAAAATACAAAATTCAGCTGAATTGTTTTAAAACGTAACAATTAGATTTATTTAGGTTGACGTACAAGCATGCAATGAAAAAGTAGGACAGAGTCGTGTCCCTTTGATTTGGAAATATTTGTACCGAAGTTCATATTAAGAACAAGACATATTTAATTAGAAACTAATAAAACATTTATATACAGTTCAAAACAATATACAAGCAGAATATTCGGTATATGTTATGTTGGTAAATGTGTAAGATGTTTTAGGTTTCAGAATATCTTTCTGTAATCGTTCGTTAATGTTGATATTAAATTAAAGTTGTTAATATTAAGTGTCTTTTAAACAGAAAGTTCTTAAGAAGTGATTTACCTTTTACTGTAATATTTTTAAGGTCGTTCGCACATAAATGTTTACTTAATAGATAGTGAATGCAATTCACTTTAGATAAGCAATATCTGAGAAATAATGTCCACAGAGTTGGTTGAGTTTGAATTGTGAGTGAGTCAGCGTTGATGTACTTTTGCGCGGCAAAATCTGGTTTCGAACGACGTGGAGTAAGTTGGCAGTTTCTCTGTGGTGCTGTCACTGACTGCTTTGGTCAGTCGGTTTTTATCTTTAACGTCTGGTCAGCAATGACTAAGACGGGAGTCGGTGAAGGTTACATCCTGGCACTTGGTAACTACTACTCAAAAAGTTCACACGTGTTCGGTTTATATAATGGGCAAGTGGCTTCTAGCATATGAGCGGGAAAACAGATTGGTCGCGTGCAGGCGGTTTGATTGGTCGGAACTGACCAATCAGCAAGCCAGATTGGAGGTGAATGACCAATGAATACTTGTTATATTGTATGAAAGTAGAATTTTACTTACCAGATAGGAAGAGTGCATTCCCTAACAAGAGGTAAGGCTGGTTGTGTTGTGGAAGATTCCACACACACATATATATATATATATATATATATATATATATATATATATATATATATATATATATATATATATAATTAGATGAAAATTAATTTAATAAGAGAAGAGTGTCCGAAGCCATGTGAAAGGTTTAGTTTCTGCTCATGGCGTCCAGCATTGAAGTTTTCGTCAGTGTAAAATTACTTACTAATTATAACATCGACCTTTAACCAAACCCGTGACACTTCAAAGAATCTTCTTTCATCAATTCAAGAAAGCTAAGTATTTCAAAATACCTGTCTTTGTCTACTTTTTAACGCATGCAAACCATACATCTGTAAGGGTCTATTGGTTGAGAGATTTATTTTTGGAACATTTGGGTTACCAATTGTAAAGGTGTCCGTTTGTAGATAGACCAATACTATTTATATTATTATACTTTCAACGTACGGGATTCAAGTAGACAACAAAAACTCCAAACTGTGAATCAACAAGTATATATTGAAATAACATACAAGAACAAACATGCAATATACAATTGTATTCAATGTATAGATTAAGGGAAAGAAGTTGTTCCCCTTTAATTGTATTTTTGATTTGTAATTGATTGTTCGAAGGAAGTTCTTTTTGAGAAAAAAATGTTCAGGAATCAATATTAGAACAAGATCTGTTTGTTAGAATAGATAACACAAGAATACAATTGATCAAAAATGTGTTGTGTTATAGAATGGTTCGAAATCAACAGAGTCCTTGGCTAAGTCACAGAGAGAAATGTAAGTTTATATTACGACATTCTGTATCTGTGTGTGCGTTTAAAATGTTATGAGCAAGATCGTGGACATGTATGGACAGGTGAATTTTACTGGATCTTACTGACGACTTATGAAAAAGTAGCCATGGAAAAAGGGTAGGCTCCCACGGCAACGCGGGAAAACTTAATCTTGCACTAAAATATGTGATTGGTTAAAAATTAACCAATCACTACATTCGTAGTAACAGAACAAACAAGCAAGCTCAAAACCGAAGGATTCAAAGAAACGACTACGATGGCTAAATTGTCCTATATAAAAGTAGTAGTGATTTATTAGGCAATCGCAGGCGAATAAAATGTGGGCGTGGAAAAACATAGCAATCGCTACACATCACTTCGATGGGAAATATAAACTCTCTTACCTTTGTTTTAAACATTTTTAATATTATTTTGTGTCAGATTGTAGAAGTCTGTTTATTGAAGTTATCTCTAGAACTTATTTTTACGCAAAATACCACAAAATATAAAAAATAAGAAGGAACACAAAAACTGTTTTTACAACAAACAAAATTTATATTTGTGTATGTCAATGACATACGAACATAACTAATAGGAGTTACTTCCCTTTGACTGGAATTAAAGTCTTCACTAAGGAAATATTTTTATCTGAGCTCATAGAAAGTTGAATGAAATTGCCGCTCAGAATGTTCACTGAGAGAGTTGAAAGAATTCTATAAAACTGAGAATATGTTGATAAACTTTTAGCTTCAGAAGAGTTGAAGGAGTGAATGTTACGTAATGCTTGTAATTAAGTTTCTGTTGCTTGTAATGTTCTGTAATGTTCCATACGTACGTGTATGTGTGCGTGTGTGATGACGTTTCATAGCGTTCGTCCGAACTGGATCGAAACGCGAGTTCTTTAGTTACTACATCTTGTATGTCAGAGAAAGCAAAAGAGATCAAAAGAGAGAGAACGGACTTGTGTCAATGTATTTATAATCATGCGATAGGCTCCGAATAGCATTTCTGATTTTTGGCGGAAAAATGGTTTTGAATGACGCGTAGGCGTTGTATGGACGTAGGCGAGAACATGATTTTAATATTACTTATTAATTACTGACACAACTTCAAGTGTTTATAAATTCGTAAATAAATTCCTTATTTGTTTTGTTAAAATGACCCGTGTGTTTCCTCCTTATTATAATCCTTCATTAATCTTCTTGGCGCAGGTAAATCAACTGTTCATTTTAACCCCTAAGCCCCATGCCATTATAGAACTACATTCCTTAGTTCCACCAATTCTAACCTTCGCAGCTAAACCCCGCCATGCCACGCATATTCTAGCGAACCACCTTCACCCACTTCGTATTCCATTGATGAAATATAAATTCCACTTGAGCAGTTACTCCCCATGATTTCCCACCGACTCCCAAGAGGATGTTTCCCTGTTCACTACAATTTTAATCTGTTCATGTCTACGGTTAACGGTTATGTTCATCACATATCCCTTAAACTGTGCCTCTTACTCTGTAACACTCTACTTCAAGTGGCTCTTGGACCTTGTACACGGTGAATACCATTGTAAAAAAATACTTTTCACTTTATTTTTCAATTGTACTCTCTAGTCTGCTAAACCAGCTACATCCACGATCTAATAATTTTGTTTTAGTATTTACAATGACTGAATCTGGCTTTTGATCAGGGATGGAAGATATGTTTGAATTTCAAAGTCACGGAGTTTTTTTTGTTTTTTTTTTTGTTTTATATTTAGTGGGTTTTTTGTTTTTTGCTGTTGTTTTTTGGTTGTTTTTTTGTTTTTGTCCGTGTTTTTTATGATTTTGTTCGTTTTTTCATTGCTTTTCTCCTTGTTTTTTATGGTTTTGCCGTTGTAATTTGTCCTTTCTTTTTAGTTTTGTCGTTGGTTTTCTTTTTTTTCTTTCTTTTGTCCTTGATTTTTTATGGTTTTGAACTTGATTTTTTTTCTCCTTTCTTTTTTGTTTTTGCCCTTGTCTTTCTTTTTTATTTTTATTTTGTCCTTGTTTCTTATGCTATTTTTCTCATTTTTATCCTTTCTTGTTGGTTTTGTCCTAGTTTTTCCTCTTTTCTTTTGTCCTAGTTTTTCCTCTTTTCTTTTGTCGTTGTTTTTTTTTTGTTTTGTTCTTTCTTTTGGATTTTTTTTTCTCTTCTTTTTTTTTTTTTTCTTGTTTTTGTTTCACTTGAGGGTCGGTTTCAGTTTGAGGCCCAACACTGAGGCAACATTCATCGTGACTGGCGGTAGTTCGGGGTCGTGGTGACGGAATGTAGTTTCGGAAAGGAGCGAAGATATTTGGAGAACGTTTCAACAGAAACTACCAAAAATGGAACGTATTCCACGAATATTAAAGAAAAAATGATTGAGTTGCGGAGGTGATTTTTTGCTTACCGCTTTACTCGTGTTTCTTTCAGATTTCAGATTTTGTTTTAAAGAGAAAATGGCCAAAATAATTATCAATATTTATTGTCAATGCAAACGTGATAGAAGGTGACTAAGACTAAAAAAAAAACATAAACATGGCACTCCAAATAACCCGATATTATGTAACTATTTATCAGAGCAACCTCTCTAAGCGCTACCAAAGAGTTCAGGATCCTTACTATCAGTCGGGTGCAGCAACCAGAAAAAAGTCATCCTCATAATGAAAAGTCGCAGCTACTGATCAGTCAGATCATCAAAAAGTTAAGATTATGGCCATGGAATAAAGAACCGATAAACCATATCCTAAACAGGAAACAAGTGATAAACATCTGCTCTTGTTCAATAAACATGAAAGGAGTACTGACTGATTGATAGGCGAGCCTATCTACTTCTATTAATCTATACACAGCACAGAAGACTAGGCGCTTTTATAGACACACATTATCTAGGAAGGCTGACATATGCTGATCTATTACGCACGAACATGTATACATACAAAAATACAAATCACATACAATGTCAAGCATTCATTGGTTAATTAATCACCACTACGTTATTATAGGCAATTTACAAATCGCAGTAATGCAACAATTTTCTAATCGCTCTATTTTTAAGTAGTCAGTTTTGTGCACTTTTGGGAGAAACGGATTACAGAAGCCTTCTTAAGTCTACCCAAAGCTCGCTCGCTGATTGGTCGATGCCAACCAATCAGATCGTTTGCACGTGAAGAATAATTCTTCCCGTGCAGCGATTTGGAGTCCACAGTCGCTTATTTAAGCAAGAGTTTTCTAATTCTAATTAGTGAGAAATTCAACTGCCAAACGAATCCACGACAGTTGAAACCATGCGCCAATTTTCTCACTCACACACATCGCACACATGCTGAATATACCTTGTACACACTCACATAAACTCTTCTTACACAGCAATATCTTTCAAGAACAATCATTACAAGAGACTCTCATGAACATTCTTCCAGTGAACTTTGGAACACTAAAATAACAGTTAAAGAGAGATAACTCTTGGTTAATTCAACCTTTTCTTACTTAAATGTATGCTTTCCTTCACATCGTCGTTTGATATTATAAATCTTGTTAAATACATATTTTATGTGTAACAATGTTTTTGGTTATACTTTTCTGCGTGAGTCCTTTTTCCTAATCTAAAGTTAAATTAGTGTGGTGAAGTCCGCCACAGACGAATAAGGCTAGACCCCTTTCAGACAAACAGGGATGACTATTATTAAAATCTCTCTGGGGGTTATTCAAGGAGGGGAAATCAAATGAATATTAACATACAATTAGATCACTTAAGATAAAATTCATAAAAATTCAAAGTTTGAATATACATATACAAACACTCGTTTATAAATATATTTTACGCTGGATATCAGAATAAAGTAATACTATGAAAGTCGAAAGTTTTAATTTGTCATAATATATGATAAATCTGAGGCGATTATTGCTGTCAATAGGAGTTAGATATCTATGGATTATATTTGTTTATTGACTTTTCTTCTTTTACGTCATCTGGTTGCAGTAAAATAACTTAAGGTAAAACTGACTAATTATTTAAGTAAAAATTATAAACAGAACTAACAATAAATATCCTATTCATGAAAGATATATGCGATACTCTGAAAGAAATATTTTTTACTTATCTCCACGTAAACTCCAGCATATCTCGAAAGATTTAATAAAATAACGCCATTGAATAGAGTTTGTGAGTAGAAAACACTATTTTTGTGATTTTGTTATAAAATAAAATAGGACATATCTCGGCTGATTTGCAGGCAAGTAAATTAACATAGTCAAGAGCGAAAGCTGGATGTGAACGGAACAAGGCCCCGTCACAAAATTACCATTATCGTCGTTTGCGCATAGGCCCGACGCACGAGTTCCGGTCGAAAAATAAAATAATATTTTAAAGTGTTTCTATTTTCCGACCAATAAAAATGCTTCCCTCCTAATTACACTCGCGTCGTTTTTCGAGCCTGTTAAGCCGTAAAAAACTCCATAAAAGGGGTCACACGGGGAAGTACTAGCAGTCAACAGGAGGCCAGGGAAGAGATCTGTCACGGTCAGTCTGGGCAGTCAGCAGCAGTCAGCAGGAGGAGCGCCACGCCAACCAGTGAGAACTACTATGAGAGATCAACCCAGATCGGGAGCCGGCTTATGAACTATACCACAAGGTAGTTGTCCCAAACCGACACGTTCCTATTGAAATAAATCACGTAAATCTATTTCTGCTGTTGTCGTATTTCTTTCTTGTAACCCTACGCTTGTCTATAACAATTTCAAGTAGTTTATTTTTAGAGTCTTCACTTATAAGACACTATTTTTGCTTTTCCAAGTAAAAATACTATTTTTAGAATTTTAAAGTACAAGACATCATTTTTACAGTTTTCAATTACAAAAACCCTTTTTTAGAGTTTTCAAGCACAAAAAGAACTATTTTTAGAGTTTTCAATTATAAGATACTATTTTTAGCGTTTTTGCAAGTACAAAATATTATTTTTAGAGGTTTACTTGCAAAACAATTTTTAGCGTTTTCAAGTACAAAATACTGTTTTTAGAGTTTTCAAGTACAAAACACTATTGGCAGGAAGGTTCAATATCTACAAACCCATCAGCAACATCCGCCTTTAATGTTGTGGTTCAACATAGAAGCTCTTAGCTTCCTCATGTGTCGCAATAAAAATAAATAAATAAAAAAAAAAATAAATAAAAACACCTTTTTCTGGCGTATATCCGGTTGTAGCACAAATTTATAAGACAAGGAAAATATTCTTAATAAGACAGGATTTAACCGCTCCTGTTTTAGCCAATCATTTTTGCAAAGAAATGCATTTATTTTGTGTCTACTTTTTTAGTCAAATCTTTTTTTTTGTTACACTTCAAATTACATTGAGAAACAACTTGACAACTATCAGGTAGATGTGATTAAATATACTTTAATGAATGTTTAAAAAATGATTCAGTACTAGCAGGAGAGCCCGGCGTTGCCCGGGGATGTAACAGTAAGAGATAGATCAAGTATCGACCATCATAAAGACTGAAAAATAAAATTGACAAAGATTATTGTTTAAGGCTGACGGACACGCATGTCTTAATTAGATTATAGTTTTTTGTTTTTTTTTATGAATTGGTCAAACCCAAACTCAAACAAAAACATTGTTTTCAATCGTTATGAGTCTACCGATTGAATAGAATTTTATTATAAACAATTGTCTTGTAAATGGAATTTTTAAAGCATTCTGAATGTAAAAATAAAGAAAAAAGTGTTCAAGACAATAAGAAACACTACCTGCCCCCAAGAAAGTGAAGTTTTGTTGAAATCGGTTGAAAAATGTAGGAAATCCGATCCCATATATAAACGAACACACACACACACACACACACACACACACAAACAACCTGGGTTTTATAATAAGTATAACTCGATATGAGTTGTCCCCCTTTCATTCTCGCGATGCATCTTAATCATGTTTTCAAATTGATTTCGTGCAAAAACAATTGTGTTTTTCCAATTTTTGGCGTTGTCAGAACCACCGCAAGGTAATTTTACGTAGTCCTGTGAAGTTTTGTTGAAATCGGTTGAAAAATGTAGGAAATCCGATCCCATATATAAACGAACACACACACACACACACACACACAAACAACCTGGGTTTTATAATAAGTATAACTCGATATGAGTTGTCCCCCTTTCATTCTCGCGATGCATCTTAATCGTGTTTTCAAATTGATTTCGTGCAAAAACAATTGTGTTTTTCCAATTTTTGGCGTTGTCAGAACCACCGCAAGGTAATTTTACGTAGTCCTGTGAAGTTTTGTTGAAATCGGTTGAAAAATGTAGGAAATCCGATCCAATATATAAACGTACAGACACACACAACCTGGGATGATTATTATTGTTTAGTTTAGGTAATAAGCATTATAACAGCACAAATAGCTATATCGTGGAAAAAAAGAATTTTTGACAATACATTTTTTACGTATTTATGCTTATTTTTTTAACTTTTATCAAAAACGACATTCTTGTATATGTAGTTATGGATAATATTATGCATTATTAATTACTATTTTTTTTTAATTAATAACTATTTGTGCTCAGTTGTTGACATTAATAGCTATCTGCTAAATGTGTTAACATTTTTTGGAATAATGCAATAATAAAAATTTAGATTTCATCTCTTTGATTGATGTCGCGATCTAGAAATAAAATATTAAATGCGTCATAGAAATTACGCTTTTATACACACTGTTGAGGAAAGATTCCTTGGGTCGCCGTTTGAATAAAAGAAATGAGGGAAAACATTGTTGCGTGTTCAAATAAAAATGAAGGTAGGATACACAATTTTTAATTGTAATTATTTCTCATGAAAGTTAGAAAGTTCTTCTCTTTGACTGTAAGGAAATGAACAGGAACAGTGAAGAAAAGAGAAAGTGGAGTTGAAAGACAAGATCAAAGGAAGCCTTTTGTTGCTTTGATGAGAAAGACAAGACGCCGAAATTGATTCGTGCCGAGTTAAATTAGGTACCTCCACGAGATCGCTAAAAAAAATAGCATAGAATGATGAAAAAGACGCCAAACTTGACGAAAACAAAATTTTATCGTCTAAATGTGTGTTATTATTAAGAGGAAAGATCAAAGTATTTTGGGGGTATTTTTTTTACATTTTTTAATCGTTCCTAGCACACCCGAAATTTTCGTTAAAAATCTTGTTTTGTTTTTTTTTTTTTGTTTTTGAGTCAGCAAAATTGACAGATTTCAACCATTTTTTCCATTTTATAAAAAAAATGAAAATCTCACTTTGAAATTCTTTTAAATATCAATTTTAATTATAATTATACAGTGATACAAAGAGAAACAAGGTTTTTTTAATAAAAATTTAAAATGTTCTAAAATGAAGGAAAAAATTTTTTAAATAATTAAAATAAACTTTGATCATTCCTCTTAATAATAACATGAGCATTTAGACGATAAAATTTTGTTTTCGTCAAGTTTGGCGTCTTTTTCATCATGCTATGCTCTTTTTTTAGCGATCTCATGAAGGTACCTAAGTTAAACGAATATTTGGTTTTTTATTAGAAGCCTGTGTTTATTTACTGGCGGGAGCTAATTTTATCGGAGATTTATTTTTATTGATTTGAAAATTTGAACTGCTCGGAGCACTTTAATTTTGTCATCTGCTCCTTTGATTTCAAATGTTGTTCCTTCCCGCCTACTCTACAGCACACTGTTGGTGTCATCAGCATTCTCTCCTGCTAGTTCATCTATAGTTAGTGAGATTGTAGTGAATCCCTAAAAAAAATAAAATATGAAAATCAAATATATAAACAATAAAAAGAATTAAAATTAAAATAAAGCATTTACAATTTTCTTTAAAAACGTCGCGCCTTCACGAGCTAACGTTCTCAGCTGACATGAAATAGAAAGACTATATTGAATCCATTGCTAGGTCAGCTGCTAAGAAAGTCGATTCACTGTATCATCAGAATTGATTTTTCTCTCCAGGATCTATAATACATCTATATATATCTATATGTATATATATATATATATATATATATCTATAAGTCTACCATTCGTCCATGCTTAGAATAATGCTGCCACATATGGCCCTTGAGCTCCTTTGATAAAATCCAATGAATCCGAAATATTATCGGTCCTGATCTGTCATCTCGGCTTCAATCACTTTCCCACCGTCGTAAGCTTGCCTCTCTGTGTCTTTTCTATAAATACTTTCATGGTAATTATTCGGATCAGCTCTTCGCTATGGTACCTAGACTTTGTGAATTTAAGTGCAGTACTAGACTGGTGTCGAGATCTCATCAATTTGCAGTTGAGCTGGTTAGATGTAGCCGTAAATTATATGCTAACAGTTTCTTTTCTGGCACTTCTCCCTTGTGGAACTCCCTTTCGGCTCCATGCTTTCCAGCGAACTTTAATCAACAAAAATTTAAATGCAATGTCAATCTCTATCTACTGTCCTTCTGATTACTCTTTCTTCTTCCCGCTCATTATTAATGTTTCTGTTCCTAATTCTCTCTCTCTCTCTCTCTCTCTCTCTCTCTCTGTCTCTGTCTCTGTCTCTCTCTCTGTCTCTCTCTCTGTGTCTCTCTCTCTGTCTCTGTCTCTGTCTCTGTCTGTCTCTCTCTCTCTCTCTTCTGGAGCCTGGTCAAAGGGATATAAACTGACATTCTTGAGTCAGATGAGGAGAAGGAACTGCCAGAAAACCAGAACAAGAGAAGGAACCACCCGATAAACAGCCATGCGTTCGCGTAAAGAAGTTAATAGGACATTTGCGTAATTAAATTTATACGCCCTTCTTAGAGTCGATGAAAACAACAGATTAACGCCGCATCTATTGGTAAGATGGCTACTTCTACCAAGTACTGAAACTACCCATTACCGAACTAAAACAGACTTTCTCCCGACTGCTACCAAGATCTGCCTTATAAACGAACATTTGCTACCACGAATATCAACGTCATCACACCAGCCTAAATCAAATAAAATAGATATTATTTATTTTATACCTTTGGTGTCAGTTCGTTTTATTTGCTATGTTTCCGATAAATAATACTAAGTCTCTCTGACACAACTGTCTCTCTGACACAACTCTCCATAAAATCTATCGTGTTTTTATTTTCCAAAGATAGTAACTGTATTATATGTCTAACCAGCTTTGTACCACATCAAGTGGCTGGGGTTTGAAATTTGAAATCCATCTCTTTGACTGATTGGCACTTAAAGTCAGAGAGCTTAGTCTCCCCTTCATATTTAAGCTGTCCTTGAAATTGTTGCAATTTTCCTATTGCCCTTTAGACTTCATTGTTGTGGAGAGGGTCACAGCCTCCACAGGCTAGCTATTGATGCTGTGGTTTCTGTAGCAATTCAAAGTAAAACTTCTTCTAACCTCGTTGTCATCCATACTAGAAGGCCCAGTTCGCTCTGCTACTAGCTGGGAGGAAGTGGAGAAGAAGAGAGGGTATTTGTGCAAAAGCCGATTTACCCATATATAAAAGTTCATATTAAAAGTTAATAAAATTTTAATTATCAATTAAGATCTCTATTAAAAGTTAATACATTTTTAGTTATCAATTAGCATCTCTTTAAGCACGTGATAAAAAGAAATCTTAATCAGTGTGAAATTGAGACAGAAAGAAATTGTTTATCTACAATAAATTTATGTGAAAGATATATGCAGGGAACTCACTGATAATAATCTTTTGAGCACCTGGATGCTAGTATTTACTTGTGTCCCCACCGTGACAAGATATGACACAAGATCGATTTTATGTGGGGCACCCGAGCTCGTACACCCGAGCCAGGGCTAAAAACTGCCCAGACCACGCAACCGATTACTACCGATCCTTAGTGCAATGAGAGGATGCCGCCTCAGACACCTCAGAGACTTGAAAGACCTATCATCATTTATTATTGGTGTATATAATTTTAACAATGTCAGATACGCAAATGACACGCGAAAAACTGAACGCATACATATCGAGACTATAAATAAGAAAAAACTGCTTTTGTAAGGTCAAACCGGTAAAAAAATATATAAATAAATTGTTAAAAAAATAAATAACGGTATCAACAATAATAATAATAATAATCTTTTGACCAATCAAAACTTGGAAGGCGCGCATTGCGTTATAGTGATTCATAAATAAAAAGCTGGAGTTGCGTCCCCTGCTTTGTTAGGTTATAATAAAGAAAGAGAAGTAGAATTCCGATAATGTACTAGAAGGATAGTTTCGGCGCGAAAATACTAAGTCTCTCTCTCTCTCTCTCTCTCTCTCTCTCTCTCTCTCTCTCTCTCTCTCTCTCTCTCTCTCTCTCTCTCTCTCTATTTCAACCTTTGGAAGTGTTATAGACAAGCGTATGGTTGCAAGAAAGAAATACGACAACAGCAGAAATAGATTTACGTGGTTTATTTCAACAGGAACGTGAGGGTTTGGGACAGCTACCTTGTGGTATAGTTCATAAGTCGGCTTCGGATCTAGGTCGATCTCTCATAGTAGTTCACACATGTTGACGCTGGTTGATCCTCTCCTGCTGACAGCTGCTGACCGCTGCTGACCGTGACAGGTCTGTTCCCTGGCCACCTGTGACTGCCTGTTGAACTTCCGTGTGACCCCTTTTATAGCGTTTTTTTTATGGCTCGAAAAACGAAGCGAGTATAATTAGGAGGGAAGCATTTTTATTGGACGAAAACTAGAACACTTTAAATATTATTTTATTTTTCGACCGGGAGTCGTGTGTCGGGAACATTTGTAAACGAAGATAATGGTCATTTTGTGACGGGGCTTTGTCCCGTTCACATCCAGCTTTCGCTCTTGAGTATTTGCCTGTAAATCAGCCGAGATATGTCTTATTGTATTTTATAACAGAAGTAAAGTCTGATGACCCAGAGCCCTTTAAAAGGGCTGTGGTGAAATAATTTATTACATGGAACCTTAAAGTGGTCTGTTTTTATTCAAACATATTTGCTCTGAATTTACAATGAGCTCTCCGGATATCATCCTCCTTGGATCTACCCATACGGATTACCTAGTTTTGCATAAACTATATATATATATATATATATATATATATATATATATATATATATATATATATAGATAGATAGATAGATAGATAGATAGATAGATAGATAGATAGAACCACTAACTGTTGGACCTGAAAGACGTGTTTTCTTAAATGAGTTCACAAGAAAAATGTCTCTTCATACAGATAAGCCTAAAACCACTTCTTTCTTTGCATTAATACGTACAAACCAATATATGTGTGTGTGTGCCTGTGTATGGGTGAATGTGTGTTTACATTATTTTCAGATAGATTGTAATGAAATGAATAAAAATACAAGAGGAAAAACTATTTTTGGTCTACGCGTTACATCACCTGAGGGACTTTATCAATGTAGGGTTTATTTTGTTGCACGTGTTTATATATAAGACCAAGGATGTCATTGGTTTATCAGGACTTTTAGATTTGAGGATGTTCATCAGGTGGTTCAAAGGTCAGTCAAAACACGTAGAGGACACAAAGTGCCATAATTCAGAGTCTGTTAGGACAAAAGAAAGCAATTAATATTCAAATATTTCTTTTTTTTTTTAATAAATTAATATTGTTTTAACTTGTGATCAGATTGTTACGGGTCAGGATGGACCTGTGAGTTGTACGTCTTTAAAAACATGAGATAATGGATTTAACCATTTTTTTTTTTTTTCTTTTAAACATTTTTTGGGTTGTGTATATTGGCTTGGGAAAGTAGTAATTCTTTTCATATATATATATATATATATATATATATATATATATATTGATGCATGTTTCATTAGATAATATAGACAAGTTTAATAAATTGACTGCCTAATAAATAAACGGGGCGTCTACTCAAATACGAGTACCCACTAAAAATAACGTCTAAGTAATAAAATTCTCTCCGAATAATAAATAAAAATTACATTCCTTTCTTGATATATATATATATATATATATATATATATATATATATTGAACAATAAAAAAATTTAAAAATTTAAATCATTAGACACACTGGGTTGTAGATTAATATTCTTTCGTTTTTTTTTAATTATTATTTCATTTAGATTCCTCGACTACTTTCGAGCAAAATGGCCATCATCGGGAGGAGAAATATTTCTGCTTGCTGGTAGCAGTAAACTACATATATATATATATATATATATATATATATATATATATATATATATATATATATATATATATATATATATATATATATATATTGGGTACGATTAATATATTGTCATCTAAATTGTGCAAAAATTAAAATAACATTGTCATCTCATTTTAACAGATATATTTAACAAAATTACACAAAAAAATCTCGAAATACTAAAGAGTGAAGTTATTCAATGAAATCGCCATTGGCTTCAACCATAGCCTCCAGATGTCTTCAAAATCTCCTGCAAATCTTCTGGTCGGTCTCCTTGTTTAAGTTGGTGAATGCTGCAATAATCCGTGACTTCAGTTCGTCTTTGGTCTTCCAAGAAGTTTTGTTTTTCTTTCGCTCATTTACGCTCCACACATAATAAACAAGGGAGTTGCAGTCTGGGGAGTTAGGTGACCAGATTTAAAGTGTGATGCGGTCGTAGAAATTGTCTGACAGCCATGACTGAGTTGTCCTGCTTGTGTGGCATGGTTAAGAATCCTATTACCAGATATAGAGTCTTCCAGCAGCCACGCTTTTGGCCCAGGGTAGCACTACCACTTCAACGCACTTGATGTTGGTCTCCAAGTTAAGTCTAAGGCCCTGTAGGAAGATGAATGGTGGAATAATGCCACTATCACTAGTGGTCACTCTAAACAACTTCGTAATCACCATGAGACTCATCCAACTGTTTCCGAATCCTCCGCACTGTCCTGAGATTGGCATCCAAACACTGGGAAATGTTTGTATTGGAGCTTCTGGGACGAATACCAAGCAGTACAGCATGTCGCTTCCAAATTTCTGGCGGAGTGAATTACGTCATGGTGCTCTTTTTCTCACAGATGGTGCCCAACTGTGCAGTCGACAAAATCACAAGCAAACAATGCGAAATTAAAAATATATAATGGCGACAATTTACCCATCGCAACTTGTATATGAATGTGTGTATTCTGTAAATAATATGACTATTAGTATTATGTAAGCAAATGTATGTTTGACCAGAAATTAAATCATTTTAATAAACATGTTATATCTTGTTGCATGTGTAGGAATCCTTCTTCTCAGTTTTTTGTTGAATGTTAAAATTTGGAGTGTCGGGATTCAATACATTAATAAAATATCGTTACAGGGGCGCTCGTAATTTGGCCGTCTAAAATAATCAAACGCTTTTCATTGAAGAAATAAAATTCAGTAGAAAAGACGACGTAGTTTCAACAAATAAACATTGATTTAATATAACGATAGGAATACAAACAGTTGATAATAGATTGGAAAGGAATGTCTTTTGTTTGGGTTGATAAAGTTTCTGAAATAAAATATAAACTGTTTTCGTGTACGTGTGTGAGAAACAATAAAATGTTGTGATATGTGTGTTTGGATGAAAACGTCAACATGTGTGTGCGTGATTCATAAAAACGGATACGAGAGATACGAATTGTTTCTTACTGTTGGCGGTGATGCCATGGTCTGGAGTTTGGCAACGCTGTCGTTTTTAACATGAGGTCATGAAGGTCATGAAGGTCATCGGCGAGAGGTGTGTGTAGCTTGCTGGCAGCCGCGTGTATATTGTTTTGGGAAAGGATTTCGTATGTTTTTATACACTTTTTCCGAACAATATCGGCTCCAGAATTAAATTATTTATTTATTCCTAATTGGCCCTAAGAAGTCACGTGGTATGTCTTCTACTACGTCCGTACGATATTTGGTCGGTATCTACCTAAAAATAATTATGACTAATACAACAAACATTCTGATTTGTATTCTATGATTTTATTGGTGTGTTTTAAGATGTAAGTGTTTTCTTGGGTGTGATTGGTTTATAAATATTGTAGTTGATATTTTAGTGGACACGACACATGCACACCAAAAACTGATCATATTTTGTTTCAAGTTTTCTTGTAATATTGTGCACGAATATTAATTTAACATGTTGTCGGTGGCTGATATAAGCGTAGATAAAAATGACAAAGTCAACAACATTTGCACTCCCACAACAACAGCACGTCGAAGTGCCCAATTGAAAGAGGTATATGACGCTGGTCGGCATTTTTAAAGTAATAAATTTGTATTTAAAAAAATAATGACATCAACAATAATAGTAAAAATTTCTTGACCAATCAGAACTTGGCACGTGCGCATGGCGTTGTTGTGATTCATAAATAAGTATCGGGAGTTGCGTCCCCTGGTTTGTTAGGTTATAATAAAGGAAGGGAAGTAGGATACCCATAATGCAATAGAAACACAATTTTGGCAGTTTTGGCATGAAAATACAAAGACTCTCTGACGGCCAACTGTTGGACCAGAAAAACATGTATTCTTAAATCAGTTAACAAGAAAGATGTCTCTTCATACAGATAAGCCTAAAATCATTTCTTTCTTTGCATTAATACATACAAACCAATATATATAGATATAGATATAGATATATATAGATATGGATATAGATATAGATGTTATGTTAATAATATGAATAATTATTTAACCAATTGTATGCTTAATAAAAATCAATCATTTTAATGTGTTATATCTTGTTGCATGCACACCAAAACCTGTTTATATTTTGTTACATATTTTCATGTAATGTGGCTCATGAATATTAATTTAACATTGTTGAAACTTGACTAATGCATGGAATAATAATGCAACACAAAATGTACTTAGAACAAAATGTATTGAAACAAGAAAGTGTACACAATATTTACATATAGTCTTTTGTATATTCCTGGGAAGACCGTTCCTGGAGAATGTGTTGACTGAGTCGCAGTCGGGCAGAGTCTCTGGTTGAATCTCTTGATTCCTGTATTTATCAATCCACCCACGAGGATCGAATGTGGCACAAGGCCGTTTTAATGTGGGTATCCCCGAGCCCGTAGGCTCGGCCAAAAATATGGCCTTTCTGAACCCGACGGGTTCAGGCCCTGTCAACCTCCCCGGACGAAACCTTGCCCTTCGGCAAAGCCTCGTCCGGGTTCCCCTCTGCTAATGCAGAGAGTTCGACAGTCGCCGAGGAATCTCTTGATTCCTACCCTCTCTTCCCGGTACCAACCATATCTATATGGTCGGTACTCCACTATGCAAATTAGGTGGATCCTACCACAACAAACATGTTGTAGGTGGATGATATAAGTCCAGTTAAAAATGACAAAACCAAGAACTAACACGACAGCGTAATGGTTTTCCTCACAGAAAATGGGTTTGGCGTAATGGAATCAAATTCAAGCCGACAAATTTCGTTTGCATATAAGGAAAATGATTTTTGCACAAATACCTTCTCCTTGTAGATAAAAATAAAATATAAAAATAATATATATAAACAAAAAAAAATAAAGAATTCAAATCAAAATAAGACATTTGCGCTTTCCTTTAAAACCAATATCTCTTTCTTTCTAAACTTCTCTCTATATATTTCTCTCGCAACTAAGAAGAAGGTACCCCTCAAATAAAAAAGAGAAAGAAGAAAAGACTGAACCCTGCCACAAAACAGATGAATTTTGCGGAATCAGAGTCTACTAATTTGTGACTGTAACCTATGAAAAATCAAGGAGGATCCACGCATAACTATATAAAAAAAAAGGAACGCCGGAAAATAAAATAATTTAGATCCATCAGCATAATTAACACAAAGAGACTTCTGATGTTAGCCGAAAGCAAGGTTCACGCCTGAGTCTGGGACCCTGGTGAAAAAGATATAAGCTCACAGCTCGAAGCTAGACGAGAAGGGACGGCAAGAAAAACCGAGAAACAAGAGACGCGACCGCTAGATAAACCAACCACGCGTAACGTAAATAGTTAAGAGGTTATTTGCTAATGATAATTCTGCCCTTCTTATCTATTTTTATTTTGTAAGATGGCTACTACAACCAAGTTCTAATCTCTAAACTGTTGAATACCGATCCGACACAGACTTTCTCCAGACTGCCACCAATATCCGCCTTATAAACGAACATTTTGCTACATTGAATATCAAAGGACTCACTATAAGTCAAATAAATAAAAATATATTATTTATTTTATACCCTTGAGGCAGTTCATTTTATGTTCTGTTTCCGATAAATAAATGCCGAGCAACTCTGGCACTACACCGCATCTTCTCCCCACCAACTAGCGGTTAGTAGGAGATCGAACTGGTCCTTCGAGCCTTTGTTGACAACAGTCACACAACTCCGAATTCAAAGCTGGTTGGGCATGATATATGTAACTACACTCCTTAAAAATTTAAAGAGGTGTTAATTGATAATTTCTTTTTTATATATATAGGAAAATCATTCACCAGACAATTGCCAGAGAATTTTTCACACCCCAATCTGTTTTGAAGCATAATAAGTCTACCATTTGTCAATATATTGAATATATTGAATATTGTCTTTACATCTGGTCTGGTACTTCTGCTATATATCTAACGATCCTTGAGAAAATCCAAACTAAAATTGGCCCTGGTATGGCATCTCGATTTTCCCATGACCGTTGTTGTACTTGTTGTACCTTTGTCTTGTTTTTTTTTTTTTTTTTTTTTTTTGGTGGTGGGGGGGTTATATTTTTATAGTAATTATTCTGATGAGCTCTTGTCTTTGGTACCTCCACTTCACGAATTTAAGCGAAGTACTAGATTGGTCCCTAGATCTTATCATTTTACTCTTGAAAGTGCTAAGTGTAACCGTAAGTTCTATTCTAATAGTTTCTGCATCCGCACTTCTCGCCTGTGGAACTATCTTCCGGCTTCTTGCTTTTCTCTTAACTACAATCGACAAATGTTTAAATTCAATGTCAATTAGGGCTGATTTGATGTTATTGAGAAGTGAACGATTTTCGTACTCCATTGGTGAGATATAAATTCCAATCGAGCAGCTTCTTCCCGCGAACCGTTGGTTTACGGAACCAACTCCAAAGATGATACTTCACAGATCACTACAATCTTAACCTGTTCAAGTCTAGGGTTAACCGTTAAGCTATTATTTTGTTATCTTTTCAATTTACTAACGTTTTCTTTCAATCTCAGTAACCTCTTGCATCTTAGCGTTTTTCCGCCTTCCTTGCAGTAAAATAATTTTATTTTTAAATTCTCAGGTGGCTAAAACTAAGGTTATATACACTTGTTATTAGGGTAAGCAAATCTCGGGATTTTTCCCGGTTGCGTGTGTGTATACTCTGCAGTGTATAGAATGGAATGAACAAATCCAAAGCTCGCAATAACTGTTTAACAGCTTTTATTCATGGTCGAAATATAATGCAAAATATTGATATTTTACGAGAAAAAAGTTGAATTTCCCAGTTAACAGAGCTCTTCCGCTGGGTAGATTTTTCAAAGAGATTTCTCCACTTGTTCCTGCGAGGAACGAGAAATCTCATTGTCAAACTGCTAGGACTGCTATAGGTTTTCTGCAGCAAGGGTTGTGATTAGTTTTTCCTTTGGCTAGGCGTCTCGAATGGGAGATTTCTCCGCTTGTTCCCACGTGGAACGAGAAATCTCAGTTTCAAGCTGTAAAGACTGCCATGTGTCTTCTGCAGCAATGGTTGTTATGAGTGGTTCTTCGAGCTGGCCTTGAAGGTAGCAGCCTCTGAAAAGGAAACGTGGAAAAACAGAGACCGAATTTTTTATGAGCTCTGGAACTTCCAATAGTTCCCTGCTGATTACTTCCGTTGTTGTTACTGCTGAAACAAGCAAATTAAGGAAACCCCCACATGCCACAATAGCCAACAAGCGAAATAGTTTTTATGCAAAAGCCAGGTGACATTTTGGGATAAAAAAGGACTTGACATCAGCCATGTTATTAAGAAGAGAACGATTTTCTCCTCTTGTCTCTCTATGATCCAAGAATGTTGTCATTCTTTGATCTGACACCTTGCTGGCTCCTTGTTCAGAGGTTCATTAGGGGTTTCGGGTCTTTCAACTACGTGACTCACTCGATACTGATCGGGTATCGAATTGTGTACCATCCGTCAGCTACAACATTTCTCATATTAACTCTAACATATTGCAACTCCTCTGGCATTTTATAGGCCAATCACTGATAACTTCCGAAAGGATGCATACGCAGTAACCGTTTCGCTCTGGTAAGAAATATGGCGACTCGTTCGGTTTGAAATGGTAAGTAACGATCTTTCGTTTACCTCTTAACTACAATCTACAAAACTTTAAATTCAATGTCAATTAGGGCTGATTTGATGTTATTGAGAAGTGAACGATTTTTGTATTCCATTCCTATCGAGCAGCTTCTTCCCGCGAACCGTTGGTTTATGGAACTGACTCCAAAGATGATACTTTACAGATCACTACAATCTTAACCTGTTCAAATCTCAGGTTAACTGTTAAGCTATTATATTTATTTTTAATCTTTTCTACTCAACAACAATAATAATAAGGAATGTATACTCTTAGGACGTAGGTTAACTCACTCCCGAGTTGGTGACAAAGTTATGTTCCTTGATCAGAACTACAGGAACGGGGCGAGTTTATCACTGTTATGTCGCTACTTCCATGGAAATCGCTCGGAAGTAGCGCTTGTTTCTGCCAAGTCTAAACTTCACGGCTAGGACCCACCATGTCATTTGCATAGTAGCCAGCCACCCACCCACATTCCTCCCGTATTCCTTCGGTGAAAAGTCAGTTCCACTCGAATAGCATCTTCCCGCGAATCACTACTCTGTGGAGCCGATTCCCAAGAGGACGTTTCCTCGATCACTACAACCCTAACCTGTTCAAATCTAGAGTTAACCGTGTTGTTCCAGGGGGTGAGTCGTTTTCCCTTCTACATAGAGAGAGGAGCTTCCGCTATATAAGATCTAAAGCTGTCACAGTCTACTTTCGTGCAGCGAAAAATCGTTCTAAGGAACGGCAGATCAGGAAATGTCTTTGGTTTGGCATCAATTTGGACCCTGACTAGGGAATGGTCGGATCTGAGCAGGATAGAGGTGTAAAACTAATTTTTGCTGGACAGGGTGTGAGGAAACGGTCGAGGGGTTTCGTCTGGTATCCCGTTGTGTCAAGGATATAAGTGGGTTCTTCGATGATCTGAGTTAGTTCATAGGTGATGGAGAAGTCTCTGTCTTCTTCATCGGTTTTCTTCGAGGGCACTAACCACCCTTTGTGGCGGATATTGAAGTCACCACAGATATGAACACGAGGGAAATTCGATGAAGATATTATCAATCCTCTCAGATATAATCGAATATCACTGTCCCATCGTCCTGAAGACGATAAAGAGCGAAAACGAATGTGGTACTAAGGATGTACCATGCGGAAGCACATATATCTAGGTCCTTGTTTTTCGCGTCCCGAGTCCGTGACCGTGGCGATTTAGGTGGTCGTGCTTGGCTATTAGGGGTGAGTAGCCCGGGATTACGAGCTTCTGCAGTGGTACTGAGGCACTGATACCTGTTTCAGACAGAAACAGGGGGTCGGGCTTGGACTCAAGAAGATGAAGTTCCACTTTTGGAAAATTGGAATATAAACCCCACACATTAGTGTAGGAGATTTTTTGTGAGGGTGGGGACTAATTTTGATAATTTTTCACTGATTTAATGTGTGGATTGTATTTATTTTGGTGGGAAACTAGTTAGTGAGACAGGCACACTCACAGGAGATGAGTGTATAATTAACCTGGATAGAACAGTCCGGAGATACAGCCGTAGCAGTACCCTTCCTTATGGCATCGAGAGGCCTCACCAGAGACTACTACACGGTCTAGAAACCATTCACAAAATGGCAGTATAATATCCCCGATATTATACATTTGCTGCTAGGATAACTTCGAAGCTATTCGTAGGTTCGGATTCCTAACTATCAGGTGGATGACACCAAAACCCAGAAAACGTCTACCTGCAGCACCCCTAATGAAGGGACAATCAACTTGGGAAAGAAAATACATATGTGACGCTCCGAGTGGACATGTCGCGTTTGCCCTGAAGTCAAAGCAAAATGAACCCTTCCTTGGGTCTGAAACATCGTATTGGTCCGAGACTTAAAGGCACCAAGACAAGTTCGCTCATGTACTTGAAGACTAAGAGACCCAATGATAGTTGTGTTCATTTGTATTTTGACTGGATTCATGTGTGCATTGGTTGGTGGAAGACTAGTAGGCCGAGATACAGACACACCCACAGGAGTTGCATGTATAAATAACCTGGAGAGAATCGTCCAAAGATAAAGCTGTAACAGTACCCTTCATCATGATATTGAGAGGCCCCACCGGACACTACTGCACGGTCGAGAAACCATTCACAAAATGGCAGTACAATAGCCTCGATATTATACACTTGCTGCTAGGATAGCCTCCTTCGGAGTTACTCGAAGGTTCGGGTTCCTGACGGATGACGCCAAAGCCCAGAAGACATCTACCTGCAGCACCCTTAATGAAGGAACAATCAACTCAGAGGAGAAAATACATGCATGATGCTCCGTGTGGACATATCGCATCTTCCCAGAAGTCAAGGCAATAGAACCCCTCCTTGGGCCAGAAACATCGTATTGGTTCGAGACGTAAAGGCACCGAGACAAGTTCACTCATATACGTCACGGCATCGAGAGACTCCCACCATCTGTGTCCAGAACCCATTCACAAAATAGGAGTACAATAACCCCGACTAATTCTGTCCCCTAGCCACGTCCATTGTCGGATGTTGTTTTAGATTGATTTGTTTTCTACGGCTTATCGACCCTTTTCAAGTTAATTAAAACCAAGAAATATTTTTAGATTGTAAGAATATTTTACTTTTTTTGTTAGTTTTTGATATAATAATGGTTTAGTCATACAAGACTTAATAATTAACCCATAGCAGGAGGAGAAGAGATGAATTCATACCTTTCACAAGGGTATCTTCACGTAAGTGAATATAACAAACCCAACTAGAATTGGAACTTAGCAATTCAGAGCCATTATATATTGCACTATACGCACACACAAGCTTACAGCATCTCGTATTTCCAAGCGGTCACCCATCTAGGTACTGTTCATGCTTGCCCTTGCTTACTTTCATTGATCGTACGAGAACCGGTGTTTCGACATGATGTAGCCGTAAGCCGTAGTTTGGGGGTCATACCCATGACTATAAGTAATACTGAGGAATTTGAAAGCGATAATTGATATTAACTAAAATGCGTAAATGGTAATTAATATATGCTAGTGCTTGTTTGCACAGACTGAAGCAGATATGTTGTTTTGTTACAGTGTGAGTCAACTAACCTAGTTACTAAATTGACCCTATTTAAGATGGACGTGTCTACAGAACGTATAAGACATGTCTTTGTGATAAATTATTTTCCACCCAACCACTCCTTTCCCACAGACGAAACGTCACAAGCCTATCTCTGCTCTATCTTCACGGCTAAGATCCGCCCTGTCACGCACATCGTGGCGATCATCCTCATTCCCTTCGTATTCCATTGGTGAGATGTAAGTTCCAGTCGAGCAACTTCTACCCACGAACCGCTGCTTTGTGGAACCAACTTCGAAAAAGATGCTTCTTCGATCATTACAATCTTAACCTGTTCAAGTCTAGGTTTAACTATTATCTTCCCCATATAACGGGAGAACTTGGAAGAAAGATTTGTTCTCCCATTTACATTATAGGCGTGATATAACAACACCGTATTTCACGGACGGAACAGAATGGCTGAAAAGAAAAGGAATGGCAAACATGCTTTGTTCTCAGAGAGACTTTCATACCACTAAGACATACACAAAACTATATATATATATATATATATATATATATATATATATACACACACACACAAACAAACTAGGTTTTATAATAAGTATAACTCGATATGAGTTGTCCCCCTTTCATTCTTGCGATGCCTCTTAATCGTGTTTTCAAATTGATTTCGTGCAAAAACAATTGTGTTTTTCCAATTTGGGGCGCTGTCAGAACCACCGCAAGGTAATTTTACATAGTCCTGTGAAGTTTTGTTGAAATCGGTTGAAAACTGTAGGAAATCCGATCTTATATATAAACGTACACACACGCACACACACACAACCTGGGTTTTATAATAAGTATGATTTACACGTGTCTCACGCAGAGAAAAATATAACTGCAAGCAGAGTGGAAGGAAAACGAAAATATAAGGTCTTACATATAATATGGAGATTCCTCTGTGTCTCTGGAGAAGCCATGTTTAGGATTCCAGATTCAAGCGGGCCGGATTCATCTACTATGTCCCAAGCGGGGACATATTCTGCGAACAGGAAACTGCGAGTCTTGAGTTTTCCCAAATTGAGAACTGCTAGCCAGAGATAGTTTCTTTTTATATCTAGAGAAGATATATTCCTAAACGGAAAGAGAGCCATGGACTTGTAAGCTGCTGGGGGAGGCAAATTTAGCATCAGCCCTGGCCGAGATGCCAGAGTCAAGCAAGCAATTGCTTCGTTTGACTCCTGTAAACTAACTGAAGAACTGTTGCTTTCGTCACTGTATGGAGTAACGCCGCTAAGCGGCTGTCACAGGATCCAGGTGATTTATCACGACCAAAGGAAGATAATCACCTTTTGTATCCCTACACCCATATATCCCCATAAACTGTCTCTTACTCTATAACCCTCGAATGGATCTTGGGCCTTGTACAAGGTGAACAGTATTGTAAAACAAAATGTAATCTTAGAAAAGACAATTCTGTAAAAAAACGACACAAAATATCCATAACCTTTTTTTGGAGAGATGCTTTAAAGGAATTACTCAAGTTAGTTTGAAAAGTTTAGAAAAGGTAACTTTAGTGTCACAAACTGGTTGAGTTTAACTATTATCTGCTTTTGTCTGAGCACACGAATTGGAATAATGTAAACCCAACAAGTTATAGGTATGACCTTGAATTGGAATGAGTATGTGGTGTCTCAGTTTTCAGTCCCTTTCCCACTGACATAAGGTTGCCTCCCTTAAATAAATACTTTCATGGTAATTGTTCGGATGAGCTCTTCAGTATCAGGCATTATGGTGCTTGTAGTAAGAAAGGTACGTATAAATGTGTTGTTTTGGTGTAAGGAATATTGTTTTGTACGATTGGGTCAGTGCTTGCGGCTAGCTAAGTTATAGTTAAGACAGAAGAAGACCGTCCTTTCCCCAATCCTCTTTTCGGCCTTGTGCCACATTTCTGTAGATAACAGAATAAATATTGCTCTTCAATATCATCCCCAGACTCATCAGATTTAAGCATAGTACTAGACTGTCGATGAGGTCTCACCAATTTACCTCTGAGCTATATGTAACCGTAAGTTCTATGCTAACAGTTTCTTTTCTCACATTTCTCATTCGTGGAACTCCCTTCCGGCTCCATGCTTTCCAGACAACTTTAAGGTACAAAAATTTAAATGCAATATAAATCGCTATCTGCTGTCCTCCTAATTACTATTCCTCTGTTCTCGCTCCTTAGCAGTGTTCCTGTTTCTAATTCTTCCATACCCAAAAAACCCTTGCATCTCGGTGGCTTTTCTGCCTTACTTAGGGTGAATTTGATTAAAAGCAAAAATTGCTAAGTCTGTTGTTAAGAAGGTTGCTCACTATGTCGTGCTTGATGATTTTTCCCACCTGAAACTGTATTTTACCTTTGTAAGTTTACTGTTCATCCCTGAACTGAATATTGTTCTCATGTCTTCTTTGGTGCTTCTGCTCTGTATCTAGAGATCCTTGACAAAATCCAAAGAAGAATCTGCAATGTTATAAGCCCTGGCCTGGCATCTCAGCTTCAATCATTTCCCACCACTGTAACATTGCTTCTCTGTGCCTATCCCATAAATATTTCCATGGCAATGATTCTGGTAAGCTTTCCTCTTTCGTACCACGACTTCATAAATTTAAGCATAGTACAAGATTAGCAGTTATATCCTGGGATGATGACAAACTACATCCGACAGCAAGGCTGCTGGTCGGGAGACTGGGGGTTTTGAAGAGATTACAATCATACCTTAATTGTTGTTGTTCCCTGGTCTACCCTGACCTGGGGTGGTAGCACCTATTAGGGTTATAGCTGTAGGAAAATAGTGAACCCCCAAACAAAAATCAACAGTAAAATTTTTATAATGTATTTGTTTGATTTTGTTATCTCCAATTTTTAATTTTCATTTTGGGTTGTCCCTTTTGCTAATGTCTATGCATTCTATCTTCTTTCAGTATTTAAAATGATATCTATTGTAGAGTGATAAAGGCATTTAAACATTCCTTTGAAGGTAAAGAGGCGGTACCCTATCGGGATAATTAGCACTTCGCTATCCAGCAAAGGTCACAGAAATCCTTCCTTTAAGCGGCGTAAAATAAACTGCTATAAACAGCATAAAATCAATAAAACCAAGGTATATACGATTATTACAATTAAACATTGTTATAATGAGTCATGATGGACTACACAACAGATTCATGTTGAAAACACAGTCTGTTTTGACGCCACACATTGGCAAATTAAAAACCACCTTGGGTTAAAAATATGGATTAATACCAAAGATGTCATCAATTGCTTTACCAATATTGATAATAAACCTGATTGCACCCTATTACAGTTCGATATCGTGGATTACTACCCTTCGATATCGTGGATTACTACCCGTCAATATCGAAGGATCTGTTCACGACTGCCCTGGAATTTGCTGCTGTGTATTCTGACCTGACAAAGGAAGAAATAGATATAATTCTCAGTGCAAAAAAATCTGTCCTCATTCATAATGGGGACCAATGGATTAAAAACAATAATGACCATTTTGACATCACTATGGGATCTTTGGACTCTGAAGAGTCTTCTGGCCTTGTCGGTCTTTTAATACTGTACAACCTGACCGCGCACCGTAAATTAGATATTAAGGACATCGGACTGTATAGAGATGATGGGCTCATGGTAGTGAGGAGTTCTACTAATTTTAAAATAGAGAAAATTAGAAAGATTATATATAGTGAATTTAGAAATCTAAATTAAAAAACAACAGTCTGTACTAAATTAAAAAAGGTAAACTTCCTCGACGTAACTCTAGATTTAACAAACAACACATACGTACCTTATAGAAAACCTAATACTAACCCATTATATATACGCCCTAAGTCAAACCACCCTCCATCCATAATTAAACATATACCCTCATCAATAGAGAATAGAATCAGCATTAACTCGGCTAATAAAGAAATATTCCAACAACACAGTAATTTTTATAACGCAACCCTAAAAAATAGTGGATACAAAAATACTAACATCAATTATAGAAACAAATGTAATAACCAGAAAAAAACAGGAAAAGAAAAATCATTTGGTATACCCCTCCGTTCAACCAAATGGTTAGTATTAAGCTAGGACAGAAATTCCTAGCTTTAATTGAAAAACACTTTCCTACCAATAGTAGACTTAGTAAAATATTTAATAAAAACACCCTAAAATTAAGTTACAGCTGCACTGAAAATCTAGAAAGTATAATAAAAAAAACACAATAATAAAATCCTGAACAAACCCCCATGCCAGAATAGTATTAATAAAAACCCTACACTTAAATTAGACAAAAATAGTGAAAAATTATGTGATTGTAGAAACTCAGAAGACTGCCCATTGGAAAATAAATGCTGCGTTAAATCTGTGGTATACCAATGTACTATCTCATCCATTGAGAGTCCTAATACTAATATGATATACATTGGGTCTACGAAGAATGAATTTAAAGCCAGATGGAGGCAGCATAAGTGCTCTTTCAACAATATAAATAAAAGAAATCAGACATCTCTATCTAAATATTTTTGGCATTTGAAGGAAATAAATAAAATACCAAAAGTAAAATGGAAAATTATAAACAAAACTAGAACTTGTAAAACTTGGGATGACCCTTGACCTTTATGCCTACATGAAAAGCTACACATTATTAAGTTTCTAAATAACAAAAATCTATTAAACAATAGACAAGAGTTAACGGTTTTTTGCAGACATCATCAAATTTCGCTTGAATAATTAGCATAAAAACAAAGAATAAAATAATTTATAAATTCCATAGTCTAAATAAATAGACGCATATAAGACGCTAGAAGCGAAAATCACACCGCATCTAGCGTCTTATATGCGCGTGTTTATCGTTGCTTAGAAATTTTCTATTGTAAACATTGACAGACTATCATTACTGTCGTGTCCGTATATTGTTTAATATTTTGTAATTGACATCTTTGATAATGGCTTATGTAAGCCGAAAGCTTAGATTGTATTAATTAAAAAAATATGGATCACTACTGTGAATTTCTTTCTTCTTTCAATGATAAACTTATCAGAAGTTACGAAAAAAATTTACATAAAATAAATTTACATAAAATAAATTTACATAAAATAAATTGTCTATATTTAATGAAACGTGTATGAATGAAAAGATGCTGCCTAAATACACACAATATATATATATATATATATATATATATATATATATATATATATATACAGTCTGTTCATTATCTATCTTACCCAGTCTGTTCATATCTGTGTGTGCGCGCGTGCGTGCGTATGTGCGCGAGCGAGCGAGCGTGCGTGCGTGCGTGCGTGCGAAGTTGGTTATGGTTCATATAACTATTTTACCTCCAAATTAAAATACTTTTACAAAAATTATTAGGAAGCTTGTGAGACATTAGAGATGCTACTTGATTTCAATTTTCAACTCATATAAATCTCGGTTGATTTTAGAATTTACAAGAACCCGTCGATCTTTCCCCTGAAGTTACAGTTTTTATTGTTTTGTCATCAGTACGACATTTCTCGCTCCCCCAATAGGATCGAAAATAATGAAATTGAAATATCAAATTGAAAAACAGTTCTTAAAAAAAATTTCATTAGGGGAGGTAACTCACTAAATGATGTTGAGGGGAGGTAACTTCTGACATATTTACAAATAGAATAGTAAAAATCAAAAATGATTTATCATCGATTTTAGCTTTTTCATTTTTTTAAATTTCAAAATTATTCACTTTTTATATGCACAGACATTTTGTTATTCCAAGTATATAAAATTTTATCTTTGTTAAATTCAAAGAAAAAGAGAGTTTCTATTTTTCTAGGCAACTCATTTTTTTAAAACATAAACATTTTCACGTATGAATGTCGCAATAAAATTTTAGTCATACAGTTTAGAATGAAAATGTATATCGCTTTTTCATTAATTAATTTGACCAAACTTTTTAGTTTTCTTGAATTTTCTCATATATTTCTTTTTATTTTATTTTTTTTTTTTTTTATGAATGTTGTCGTGGAACACAATTCAAGATTCTCAATTATACTCCGTCTACTAAGACTCTTCTATTGTCAAAAGTAAGCGTCGAGAGTTCCCAACAATCACAAAAATGCGCCTGAATTACCTAACCGCTCCAGTAGACAGGTATCCTTGAATATAAGTTACCAGTCACTAACCATTAATTTGTATATTGCCAAAATACAAAAGCGTCGGGAGTTCCAAACAAATAAAAAATGACTTGCATAAAAAAAAGAAATTCTCTTTTTGTTCGAATTTAACAATGATAAAAAAAATTTATATATTTGGAATAACAAAATGTTCATACATACAAACAAATGTTCATAGGGAAACGTTATAAGACAGGTAAAAAAATATCGTATGTGAGGCACAGTGTTTGAAGCAGGAGTCTGTATATGTGTTTTGAAGCAAGAATCTGTGTATGTTTTTTTGAAGCAAGAGTCTATATGTGTTTTTGAAGCAAGAATCTGTATATGTGTTTTGAAGCAAGAGTCTGTATATGTTTTTGAAGCAAGAGTCTGTATATGTGTTTTTAAAGGAATCTGTATTTGTGTTTTTGAAGCAAGAGTCTGTATATGTTTTTTTGAAGTAAGAGCCTGTATATTTGTTTTTGAAGCAAGAGTCTATGAGTTTTTGAAGCAAGAGTCTCTATATGTGTTTTTGAAGCAAGAATTTGTATATGTGTTTTTGAAGCAAGAGTCTGTATATGTGTTTTTGCAGCAAGAGTCTCTATATGTGTTTTTGAAACAAGAGTCTGTATATGTGTTTTTGAAGCAAGAATCTGTATAAGTGTTTTTGAAGCAAGAGTCACTATATGTGTTTTTGTAACAAGAGTCTGTATATGTGTTTTTGAAGCAAGAATCTGTATATGTGTTTTTGAAGCAAGAGTCTCTGTGTTTTTGAAACAAGAGTCTGTATATGTGTTTTTGAAGCAAGAATCTGTATATGTGTTTTTGAAGCAAGAGTCTCTATATGTGTTTTTGAAACAAGAGTCTGTATATGTGTTTTTGAAGCAAAAATCTGTATATGCGCTCTTTGAAAAAAAAGGACAGTCTGTAACTATAAGTGTACGTATGTCTATGACTTTAGGGAAAGAAAGGAACAAGCAAATGAACGTAATGAAAATATGTACTCATTATGTTAGAAGTTCCTGTGTGGCGGCTTGAAGACTGTTGTGCTGCTGCTGACTGTCCGACGTGACATGAACAACTTCTAGTCTTCCTCCTGCTTGATGTTAAGAATTCTCTCTAAGTAACCCCACCTCCCACAAAGAGGCTCCACACAGCTACGGATGTGAATTTTATTTTATTTGAAAGGGATTATTTTACTGAGTGAAAGACTACGCCCGCACTGGAAATAAGACTATTTGAATTTATTGGGGGAGGGACTAAAGTTGAAAGATACATGCGCATGAATTTCTGTTCACCCGAACTTAAAGTTCCTACGATGTTTGTGCCCTCCGAAGAAAAGAACTGAAAAGCAAACGAGACAATAAGGGCAAGAGGAGTAGATGCTTCTATTGACAACAAGGGTATACAGGGGGCCGACACTATTTTGGGGACACTTTGAAAAGTGTGCTTAAAGGTGTTTTTTGCTGCCGAGAGCTTTTGTGTTGATGAGTAGGTAGTTCGGCAGTAACTGTCCATTAATGGTATGAACATTGATTGATGGGTTTGTCTTTGGTTTCATGTTTTCTTTATTTTTACTTCAACTTAGGCGACATTATTTTTCGGACATGACACATATTCCGGGTTTTTTAATGATTTAGTCGTCGAACGTCTACAATATGCAAATTTTCTGCAGGTAAATTGTACCCTGACCATTACATTTGAGTATCTTTACCATTCACTGCGAAAACGTATTAAAATCCTGAAGAAGAATGCATTCAAAAGAAGTCATCAGTTTGGTCCAAAAGAAGAAAGAAGACGGGCTCAGCATCCGAAAGATCGCCGCTGAGATGAAGCTACCGAAGTCAACAGTTGAATACATGCTAAGTACAGACTATGAGCAGAAGAAGAAGAGAGGACGGAAAAAAACAATTTCCAAGAGAACAGAAAGAAGAATGAAGAGGAGTGTTATGAGGTTATTATCATCTGGAGAAAAGGTGACAGCGAAGAAAGTAAAGGAGAAGTGTGAAGTTGACGTCAGTGTTCGAACTGTACAAAGAAAGCTACACGGAATTGGACTTAAGTATGCTAAAATCAAGAAAAGAATTACACTAACGAGAAAACACAAGGAGGCAAGGCTGGGAAGTGCCAAAAGATGGATAACAAACCATGTCAACTTCAAGAAAGTGATATTTACTGATGAAAAACATTTTAAGTTTGATGGACCTGACGGGTGGTGTACATGGTCGAGAAAAGGTGAACCTGTTATTCTCAACAAGAGACAGATGGGAGGAGGAGTCATGGTTTGGGGTATGGTATTTCCGAATGGAAACTTGTGGCTCAAGTGGTTAAAAGGACGTCAAAATAGCTTCAGCTACAGAGAACTTTTGGAAAAGAGAGCTCTACCACTCATAGAAAAAGAAATGGGAAGTAATTTTATTTTGCAGCAAGGTAACTGCAGCATCCATGTGGCCAAATCAGTGAAAAATTGGATGTGTGAAGCAAATATAAGTACTCTGGAATGGCCTGCAAGAAGTCTAGACTTAAATTTAATTGAAAACATATGGGAAATGCTTGCAGAGCTTGTTTACGACGGGCCAGAAATAACCAGAGAGGCTGAACTGTGGCGGCGCATACAAGATGCTAAAAATACACTGCTAGAAACACGAAGAGACGTCATTATCAATATGTACGAACATTATGAAGATAGACTGATAGAAGTCATTGAAAAAAAGGGTGCTGCCATAAACTATTAGCATTGTTTCTGCAATGTCCGAAAAATACTGTTGCCTGTGTAATGTGAAAATTTATAAAAAAATAAAAATACTTCTAATTTGAATTCTGCTTTTCCATTTGTAGTATTGAAACAGTTTTTAAATGTTATTGCCATTGCACTAAAACAGTACAGACTGCCTGTGCTACCTAAAACTTGAAAAAATAAAGTGTCTGAAAAATAGTGTCGGCCCCCTGTATAATAGCGATTTATTAAGTGAAACTTAGATGTGGCATAAGGTCGAAAGCATGGAGCACCCAGTAAGTCACAACTCAGTTGAAATCAGACTAGCAAGACAAGCTTGCTAACCATTATGCCACGTCAAAAGACAGTGTTGAATTTTAATCCTACAGCATTTCAAATAGCTGAAAATAACTTGTTCAATTTTGCGCAAAAATTGGATCTCAGAGCCTTGATATTTCTCTGACTCCTGATTGGTCAATTAATACTAATATCATGTTTTTGACTACATCCGAATTGTATCAACCTAGTCTCTGACCTAAACAAAAATACAATTCCGCCAAAAATCTGTCTAAGTGTTTCGAGCCTATCACGTGACATACAATATTAAAAAATACCAAGCGACATTTTCAGCTCTTTCTCTCTTTCCTCTGTTTTTCTCAGAACCACAACTATGTAGTTCGGTGATGAGTTTTATGTCTGTCCCTGATGGGAAGACGCTATGACACACGCATGCGCACGTGCGTGTGCGCACACGTACGTACGAACTTTGAACATCTCTTTCATCAACTGAAAGCAACAGAAACTTATTTACTTCAAAATCTTCTGTAGCTATAACTAACGATTCAACATATTTGTAGTGGACCGTGGCTGTGATGTTGTTGAGTAGACGTAGAAGAACACATGTGGGTTCAGATTTTCCTGCTAGCTGGCCCAACCACATGAGAAAGTTGGACTTTAATTAAGTCCAAAGAAGAAGGCAAAGAAAAACAGACAGAAGACCGATAATATATGTATACAAATATATATATATTAATAACATGGAAACAGTTACAAAGGACAAAGTGTGTGTGTGAATATTATATATGTGCGTGTGTTTGTGTGTATCGTGTTCCCAGCATTTGGGTAACGCTATCCTTGTGAGCACTTACATTTTCGAGGTGGTAACGCTGAAAGCCTGAGGAAAAAGAGAGATTTGCCTCCAGGTGTCGGCCCAAAGGCCTGAGGGAAAAAGAGAGATTTACCTCCAGGTGTCGGCCCAAAAGCCTGAGGGAAAAAGAGAAAGAGGCGAAGAGTCAGCGACTATTTATAGCCAGGGGAGAGAGACCCCTGGTGAAAGGGTTAATGAACTAAAGGAGGAGTTAACATATTTTCAGCTTTCCAGAATTCTCTCACTCGTCATATTCATCTCTCTTCAGTGAACAATTTAAGCGGCAAGTTAATTCAACTTTTCGATATTCAAGTGAAGATTACATTTGTTTTCTCAGTCAACAAGTTTCTTTGAACTCATCTTACACCAAATTTCAGCCTACAACACCTTATCGAAGAAGATTCTTTCCATTGAAACATACTATTTCATTAACTGAAATCTTTTCTGTGAGTCCAGATAAAAAAATTATTCTTCCTTCAAGACTTAACTATTATATTTCAAACAACAGTTAAAGGGAAATAACTCCTGCTATTAATTACAACTTTTACTATATAAAAATCACACATTTGATAGCTTTGTATGCTATACAGCAAAATGAAGATTGTTTGTTATTATAAAAACAGTTTTTGTGTTGTTTCTCTTGTTTGCTTTTCATTTGCTGACACATTTGTAAAGTAAAAAAAATGTACGGATTGAATTGAGGCCGTTAATACCCCTACAACAGCAAGCAGTTATCATTGTCGAGTGAACTGTCATATTTTCTCTGCTGCTTGTTGGTTATCAATAGCAATAAATGTCAATTTATTCTAACGTATTTTTTTTAATTATATAATATTGTTTATTCAATACAAGGCTCAAGAGCCAATCAAGATAGAGGGTTGCTGTTAAAAGGAAGCAAGACGTTCATATTGTGATGGATATGTTATACAGATAAGTTTCCCCTAGACTTGAAAAGGTTAAAATTATGGTAATGAGAGAGGCATCCTCTCAGGAGTCTGTTCCACAAAGTAACAGTTTTCTTAATGAAACTTCTTCCTTGCCAATGGAATATGAAGAAAATTAAGATCTTATTAAAGGTGATTTCTTTATTTCTAGAATAATTCAAGAATCATTACTGGTGGAAAGGTTGTTTTTTAGAACGAACAATGAAATTTTAGATCTTTATTTCTCGACTGATGAAATATCGTCATCATCATGAATAACATCACATTGAAACACAGGTCCGCATCAATCAGTATATTAAGTTGTTAAATAGCTCACATTATCCTGACCATTGACCCAACCAGGTCCATGGCATTATTATCCCTCATAAAATATACTTTTCACCACTCAAAAGTTTTTCTCCAGAGGGTCTTTACTGGAAATATGCAGATCACATACTATCATTTAATTTCAACTCCAACTATATTTTCCTTGGTTTTATTTTCTTTTTCTTTTTATTTCTTATAGCACAAAGAAAGTGGATAATCTATTCTATAGAATATTAAAGCTGCATTTTTTATTTAGAGGGGGGCAATCCAAAGAGAAGTATACCTTCGGCCACCAAAGGTGATGATAAGAAAATATCTTTGGCAAAGAATACAAAGATCAGGTTCAGGATTCTTGGTCAGCTGGGTGTAAAAGATGCAAAAGTTATCAGTAAGGCTGCTAAAGCTTCTACTAATAAGAAAAATTGGTACAATAGAGAGTACCCCCCCAACCTGAAGAGTTAAAAGGTAACAGAGAAAATATATAAAAGATTAAGTTGTTAAATAGCTCAAAGGTATATTTACTAGCCAGCACAAGTATTGAACTGATCGCTTTCAGCTAATGTAAACTTTTGTTGGGTAGTAAATAATATATTTGAGCTATTTAACTATGTTTTATATATATATATATATATATATTTCTTTTTAGGAATATATATATATATATATATATATTCCTTTTTAGGAATATATATATATATATATATTCCTTTTTAGGAATATATATATATATTCCTTTTTAGGAATATATATATATATTCCTTTTTAGGAATATAAATATGTATATATATTCCTTTTTAGGAATATATATATATATATATATATATATATATTCCTTTTTAGGAATATATATATATATATGTCTGGCAATATGCACTTCAAAAATTCCTTTTTTTTGTGGTCACCCTATATATATATTCCTAAAAAGGAATATATATATATATATATATATATATATATATATATATATATATATTCTTTTTAGGAATGTGTAAAAATGATAAACTTATGGTTTTTTCCACAGTGAACAGATAAATCTATTAGCCCGATGAAGTTAGATCAGATTAAATCAACATGCTGAAGTTAAGCAATTTTGAGCCTGGGAAGTACCTACATGAGTGACCACTTTGGAATAACAGATTCTGTAAGCTTGGATGTGCAGGTGGTGCAATAGATAACAACGTAGAATTAAAAGTTAGAGAATTGTGTTCCAATTCCAGTCAGGTTTTTTATATGCACTTATGTGCAAATACACTTGCAAAAAGCATGATTCATGTCCCCCCCCCACCAGTTACTTGTTAATTAGTAAGACGTCTATCAATAAATTATTTTTATCAACAAAAAAATTCTTAAAATATAAAAATACTTTTTGGCTTTAAATAACCTTCAAAAGGTTGATAAGCCATAAAAAAGTGCTTTAATTATTAAAGGTATAACAGTAATTTTTCAGTACCAATTTTTTTTCAATTTCCCTTTCAAGCTTCTTATTTTGCCATATTCATTAATGTATATTTTTTTATTCTGCCATATCTACAAGAATGTATTTTTGGCAAACTTGGGCCTTTGTACCCGAAAAAAACAGATTGTCAAAAGGACAGTTTTTCCCTTGCAACCATTATTATTTTAACTACCTTCACTCCTCAGCAATTTTACAAAGTGATGATTAAAATTGGAATAAAACTTAGGCACATGATGAAGGTGAATTTATACATTTTTTTTTGTTTGTGACAATTGAAAACAAAAATAATAAACACTATTTATTTATTATATCATTGGAATGGCTGGCAAAACATTGGCTAATTGCCAATTGATTCAAACTTTATAAAATGGTAAATAAGTATTTACTTATAGTTGTTTTATGTATTTTAATAATTTAGTAAAAGTTTATAGATTTATGAATAAAAAATTGTTTTCATATTTATTTCTTTATAAATTGGCAAATGATAAATATTGCATTGCATTAGTTTTAATTGTATTAGTTCTTAGAATTTTGTAAATATAAATTATTCTTGTAAATAAACAATCAAATGAATAAATAGTGTTTAATATTTTTGTTGTAAATTCTCAAGAACAAAGAAAATGTATAAATTCACTTTCATCATATGTTTAGGTTTTATTTCAATTCTAATCATCGCTTTTTAAAACAATAAATATTGGCAAGGAGTGAAGGTAGTTAAAATAATAGCAGTGTCAAGGAAAAAACCATCCTTTTGATACACCATTTTTTGTGGGCATGGAGGTCCAAGTCTGCTGTATTCTTTTAATTGTAGTCTTTAATTACAATGCCTTGTCTTCTATCTTTTTCATGTCTGTCAGTACGAATGGTAAAGTTTCAAAGAATAGTAACATCACAGCTTCTATGACTGTTTCAGAGTGATGTTTTGTTTTTTTTTGGTGTTTACCCAACACAAGGTCCAACAGTTACTCAAGGTAAAGGGTAACTGAATGACAAGATGAAAATAAGAGGAAGAGGTTAGAAATGCAGATTGTGAGGATATGTTGGATAAACAACAGTTGATCCTAAATGTGAAATGGTTAGAATTCATGTGATCAGGGAAGCAACCTCTCAGAAATCTGTTCCACAAGGTAATGGTAATTGAGAAGAATCTATCAAAGATTATGTGCCAGCATGTAGCACCTAAATAGTGACAATTTCCAATAAAAATGCAACCCGATCTTTTTATGTATTGTATTCAATGTATATATTGCATCATTTTTCAAGACTGGACAGACAGACAGACAGGAATTGTTTAATAGCTTCAGTGTGTTTTTCAGATAATCTACGTATTAGATCTGCATCATTTTTATTTCCTATGCCTGGTAATTCCTGGTGAATTAGCTGTGGTCCTGTGCAACCAGTGAATGCGGGACAATCTCTTTATGTGTTTTATAAACTAAGCAAAGTATTAAGAGATAGGAAAATATCCTATGCCTCCATCTTTATTTTTGTGCATGCATTTGCATGTTTACACCAGACTGCAAGTAAAACAGAAGAGTGAGTTAGACAAGTGTCCTGAAATGTCCAGCACCTTCCTTAATATTTTCACAATCTACAGCATTACCATTGTCTAGAGAGTCTCAATTCATCTTCTGGTTTTCAATTCATCCAATCCAAATTCTAGTGTTTTAATAGAGTTCCATTGCATCAAGTTTTATAGAAAAAAATCTAGCCTTCATGTTATTTTTTTACAAATCTAGATTTCATGTCACTTTTTTTTTTTACATGTTTTTTTTTTTGTTAGATTCAAGTATTTTGACAAATGTTTGCTTCCATTCATTTGTTTTTTCTTGTCTTCTCACTTCGATGATATAATCAGTCTAGATGAAATAAAAAATTGTACATCTGTTTCTTTTTTTTTATTTTCTAACACCGCTTCAAATTTTTGTCGAGAAATGAAATCAACCCAAAGTAGAGTATAGTGCAGTTACAGACAACAGAAAATGTGATACAGTGCACATGTAAACATAGGAAAAAGAAAAGATGCCGTCTAGAAAATAAAGAAAGTATTAAGAGAAAGGAAAAAACATCATTAGAAACAAAGAAAAGAGTGCTGAACTGCTATATAATATCTAATCTCCTATATAGCAAAGAATGCTGGACAATCTCCTCATGCCTTTTATAAACTAAGCAGAGTATTAAGAGATAGGAAAATGTCATTAGAAACAACGAAAAGAGTGCTGAACTGCTATATATCTAATCTCCTATATGGCAGTGAATGCTGGACAATCTCGTTATGTGTTTTTTAAACTAAGCAAAGTATTAAGAGATAGGAAAATGCCATTACAACCAAAGAAAAGAATACTGAACTGCTATGAAATATCTAATGTCTTATATGGCAGTGAATGCTGGACAATCTCCTCATGCCTTTTATAAACTAAGCAAAGTATTAAGAGATAGGAAAATGTCATTAGAAACAAAGAAAATAAAATAAATAGCATTTATTATTTTTTGTTTTCATTTTTCAGGAACAAAGATAATGTATAAATTTACTTTCATATGTTTAGGTTTTATTGAAATTGTAATCATTGCTTTTTAAAATAATAAACACTGCCAAAGGGTAAAGGTAGTTAAAATAATTTAAGAGAAAACCTGCTCTTTTGACACACTGTTTTTTGGGGGTTTTTTTTTTTTTTTTTTGCAGGCATGAAGGTTAACGATTACGAAGAGCACAATAAATCAGCAAAAGGTCAATTGACTTATCTGATTGATCAAATCTGGATTTATGTATGAAAATGCGCATCATGGTCAGATGTTTGATAAAACTATTGAAATTATTATCAGAAACTCTGCAGAAGCAATACTAATTATAATTTTCAAATTGCAAATTTGAAATTCTTACCAAGGGAATTGGTATAAATATCAGTATAAAATTCCTATGTCCTGGGTATGACGGTAAACTACATCCGCGTCCTGGGTATGACGGTAAACTACATCCGCGTCCTGGGTATGATGCTAAACTACATCCACGTCCTGGGTACGGCGATAAACTGCATCCAACAGCAAGGTCTCAGATAATGTTTTCAGAAAAATAATGTTGCCAGCTCTAAGTTTTTGAAACAATAATGTTGCCAGCTCTGTTTTTGAAACAATGTTGCCAGCTCTAAGTTTTTTTGTAAAAAAAGTAATGTTGCCAGCTATGCGTTTTTTTGTAAAAAAAGTAATGTTGCCAGCTATACGTTTTTTTGTAAAAAGTAATGTTGCCAGCTATACGTTTCTTTGTAAAGGAATAATGTTGCCAGCTATACGTTTTTTCGTAAAGGAATAATGTTGCCAGCTATACGTTTTTTTGGGGGTTTTTTTTTGAAACAATAATGTTGTCAGCTATACATTTTTTATTCCATACAAAATAGGCATTTAAAATTCATATAAACTGGATTTGGCATTAAATAACCCACAGTGGTTGATATGCCATAAAACCCAAACAAACAAACAAATAAAATTCCTCCATGTGTTGAATTTGTTTCTTTTGAAAATGTTGATTTTATTTACTTAGAAAGTTTTACATTTCAGCCATAACAAGTTGTAACTCGCCCACAAACTGGTGACCAACAGCAGTCTTATTCATTTTAATCATGTTGCATTCCTTCGCTACAAACTTTACGTTATTTGAGGGCACATTTCTTACACATGAAAAAAATCATAATTCTTAAATTCAATAATTTCATGAAGACATAGCTTTTGAGGATAAAATAATTTGTTCTAAAAATGTCTAATGACAAAAAGGAAGAGTGAATAGAATTAGATGTAATAATACTAATGAGAGACAAGGATGCATCTTCTCACCAGACCTTTTCAACTTATATAGAGAAACCATTCTGAGAGAATTAGAAGACCTACTAGGATTCATTATTGGCAGCTATGATCTTAATAATATAAGATATACTGATGACATGGTGTCAACAGCAGGACATAGAAAATAAACTGCAACAACTTGTAGGGAAGAAAAGCAAGATGAAAATACTAAACATCAATTGCAAGAAGATTGAATGCATGGTTGTCAGCAAAAGGAACAGACCAATATGCAAATAACAGATTGGTGATACTGAAATTGTGCAACCTTTTAAAGTGCATTAACAGAAGACAGAAAGCGTGACATGGAAATTCAAAGGTGCATTGGGGTAGAGAAAGTCGCCTTCCAAAAGCTAAGTGAAGTATTAAGAAATAGAAAAACTTTTTTAGAAACAAAGAAAGGAGTACTGAAATGTTATATAATATTAGTCCTCCTACATAGCAGTGAATGCTGGACAATATCCTCACAGATGAAGAAGAGACTTGAAACAACAAAAATTTGGTTCTACAGAAGGATGTTGAGAATACCATGGACATCTGAGCAATGATGAAATTCTAGAGACAACAAAAAAAGAGACATCAGGAAGAGAAAGTTGAAGTTTCTGGGGCACATAATGGAGAAAGCGGGCTTGGAAAATTTCATGCTCATAGGACAGATTGAAGGTAAGAGGAAAGCAAAGAACAACCTACCTGATGAGCTTTAGCGAATGAATGGTAGAGCAGGTTTTGGGAGAGAAAGCAAAAGCAAAAGGACAGGAAATTGTAGAGGGCCATGATCACCAACATCCAGTAGAGACACAGCACATAGAAAAGGAAGAAACAGGAGAAAAATGAACTTGTAGTGATAGAGAAAGAAATAAATAAATATAAATAAATAATAACAAGAAGATTGAAATTTCATCATCTTTAAATATAGATGGATAATCAGAAACGCCAGACTATAAAACCATAGTTCGACCAACCAATCAGAAAGCTTTCCCAACCAGAATATAATGCCACAAACCAATGAGGATCAAAGTGGCATTTTCAAAGTGGATCTATAGATGTGTATATAACCAGAGGGAAAATCAACCAAAAGCCAGAATCAATAAATAAATTTTGTTCACTCTTTCTGCTGCGGTCATTGTAACATAATTAAAATCGAAATGCAACCAACTGACAATTTGAGACAGCTAACCCACTTTGCTACATTGAAAACATATACCAGGGGTGACTAAACAGCAGCTCTCAAACCATATGTGGCTCTTTGACCTCTACTATGCATCTCTTTTAATCATTGCACAAGGCCAATATATACCGAAACCAAATTATACCGATATATGGAAATAACACATGTTGTCAGAAGATGCTCACCACAAATAGAACATGTGGAGTATTTTTAAGCATATAATTTTGTAAAGAACGACATAGTTCAAGAAAATTATATTTACATGTGTATACTGTTTCATGAGGAATTAAGTGGATGCAATCTGCTTGGTTGAGTTAATTGCGTCTAAGAAATAAAATGTTTTGTTCACATGCAAAAAAAGAAGAAAAAAAAAGGTGAAACCAAGTATTTCTTCCTTTCAAACGGAAAAGTGGAAGATGCTTCCTGGGGAAATTAGTCAGGTTTTCACCATTTTACATGGTGTGATCTGTTTGGTTAGATATGATAAATAAAATGCTTTGTCTGCATGCATAACTGACATGTCATGTTATTTAATTGGTGGTCATCAGTCATAGGAGGCACAGTAGAGTAATTAATGGTTAGTGGTTCGAATTGTGGAAATGGAGAACTGAGTTCAAATTCCACCCAAGTTTGTTATTAGGTTGGTGCAAAAATATTATCATTTTTTAACGTCAAAAAACGATATTATTTTTGCACCAACCTAATACATTCTCTTAATTGTAATCTGGGGAAATGGTATGAATCCATTTCTTCTCATTCCTTAGCTATGGGTAAATAGCAGGATAGATTGGTCCTATGGTTTTGGATGGCAACTGGTCTAAGGGAAGGACAATTCTGAATTCAAAATCTCCTCACCAACTCCTTGGCCAAGCATGTTTACTATGGCTACACTCCAGAAGACATGGTCAATCAGAGAGGGTTCCTCGAAGGAGTGAGAAGGTCCTGGATCTATATCTGGGAGCTTTCATCCCTGGTACTTTTTTTCATCAGCCACTAAAGTATATACATAGATAACTAAAAAAAAAACAGAATGTTGTGCCTCAAACATTTTCTACAAAAACCAGATGTTGACAGCTCGACAACCCAAAGTAGATTGTGTAAATATTTTTTCTGCACATTGGCTCCATGCATACATCAACTTTAACCAAAACAAAATTAATAATATATTATGACCAGTCAGAGCCACTCCCACTCAAAAATCAAAAGCTTAATTTCAAGCCAACTAAAAACTATATATACCCATATTCATACAGACCCAACACAGACCAGCATTTGATGTGAACACCAACACACTGAGAAAGAGATGCGGCACAGATCAGTGTTTGATGTCAACACCAACAAACTGAGAGAGAGACATTACAGATGACAATGACAGCCACCAAGAAAAGTCCATTTCACTTTAAATTTTAGTACTCTCTCTCTCTCTCTCTCTCTCTCTCTCTCCCTGTTGCCTTTGCAGCAGCAACAGATAGAAATTACCAGTTTTTGTATATATGTAAATAAATTATACATTTATTTAGCCCTATTCAATGTCCTCTTTTGTTTGACGCTTGGATTCACATTTGTCGAGACAGAAAAGGAATTAACCTCCACAACAGTAACAAGGTTCTGTCTTCCAGGCTACCCATTTCCACCTCTGCAACAAGAAGGAAAAAGATTTATTAGCTGTTGTGTGTGTGTGTGTGTGTGTGTGTGTGTGTGTGTGTGTGTGTGTGTGCACTTGTAAGTCACTTGGTTGGGTAAGTAGTCAGCCTGCCTGAAGAATTGCTTGTCCTGGGTATGACAGTAAACTACATCCAGCAGCAAAGCCTCTGATCAGGAGTGTGGAATCACCTCTGAATTGCTTGTCCTAGGCATGACAATAAACTGCATCGGGCAGCAAGGCCTCTGATTGGAAGATTGGAGGTTTTGAGAAGCATGGAACTACCACTTAATTGCTGTTGTTCCCAGATTCACCCTGACCTGGAATGGTAGCACCTGTTAGGGTCCTAGCTTTAGGTAAATAGTGAACTCCCAAACAATAGACTATGAAAGTATAAAAATACATTTTTATGGTAAAAGTACCAGCAATACATTTTTATGTAAAAAATTAGCAAAAATACTTATAGTAAAATTAGCAACATTACATTTTTAAAACAACATGACCAGCAATACATTTTATCTGAAGTTGAAGTAATACAACTCTTTTCAATATATATATATACATATATATAATTTTATATATATATATATATATATATATATATATATATATATATATATAATGTGTGATGTCATTTGTTTACATTTGATACGCCATGAGCAGATATGAATGTACGTGAGAGATTCATGAAAGATTGAAGTTTAAATACAGTAAATTTGATCTTGCTAACCGAATGCTCCTTCGTGGCCAAATCGGTAAAGGCACGTCAAGCTAAATGACGGTTCCGTATAGGATATAGGTTCGAATCCTGTCGGAGGACGAATATTTTCTGTGAAAATTTCTCGGACATTCAGGCCGGTAAATGTTATTTAATACTGTTTATCATAAACAGAGCATTTACTTAAATATTTGTATCTATAAAAAGAATGTATAAACATAAAAATGCATGAAAATATTACCCCCCTCATCCCCCACTGTTAAATTACAAAAATTACACTACCCATCAATTTTCAATATCATTTTTCCTTTCATTTCGTTGTTGGAAGTGTTACCTAGATGATCCGGAGTCCTTAAAAAGGATTTTGGTGAAATAAATTATTGTAATGGTACCTTAAAGTTGTCTGTTTTTCATTAAATATATATATATATATATATATATATATATATATATATATATATATATATATATATATAGCCATGGCGACAAAGATGAGGACAATAGCCCGAATAATGTAAATAGAGCCATAGAATTGTTCAAATTATTTACCTTTTGGCACTGAAATACTGCATGGAGGTCGATATGCCCTGAAAGAAAATCAACCAACAGGAAAGAACTCCTACATGACATTTCTCCATATAATATTGTTATAGATAAACGTATGGTTGCAAGAAAGAAATACGACAACAGCAGAAATAGATTTATGTGATTTATTTCAACAGGAACGTGAGGGTTTGGGACAGCTCCCTTGTGGTAAAGTTCATAAGCCGGCTTCGCATCTAGGTCGATCTCTCATAGTAGTTCACACATGTTGACGCTGGCACTCTCTGCTGATAGCTGGTGTCGCTCTGTCTGACCATGACAGGTCTCTACACTGGCCACCTGTTGACTGCCTGTTGAACTTCCGTGTGACCCCTTTTATAGCGTTTTTTATGGCTTAACAGGCTCGAAAAACGAAGCGAGTATAATTAGGAGGGAAGCATTTTTATTGGACGAAAAATAGAGCACTTTAAATATTATTTTATTTTTCGACCGGAATTCGAGTGTCGGGAACATTTGTAAACGAAGTTAATGTTCATTTTGTGGCGGGGCTTTGTCCCGTTCACATCCTGTTCTCGCTCTTGAGTATTTGCCTGTAAATCAGCCGAGATATGACTTATTTTATTTTATAACAATATCCTACAAATTCTTAATGAAATCAAAGTGTATTCCAAAATATAATCCCAACAAAACTACAATATAAAACACACATATCACCTCCACTAGTAATTATGTCCACATAAATATGCATATGCACAAAATCTGAGTATCATCTACCATGTATTCAATTGTGAAAGCAGAATAACATATATTCTTATTACTTCAAAGCTCCCAAGAAAATTTAATTTTAAATTATGACCCATGAGGAGTTGATACAAACAACAATAATAAGGAATAAATTTGAACTTATGTTCTATGTCTACTTAAATTCATGAGCGTTTATGACTCTCCACAGCTTCCTGTGTTTTATTGCTAATTTGAATGCATATACATTGAAATTTAACAGAAATAAGATGAGACAAATACAAATATTGATAAAAAAAATTAATAATAAGATAGTCCTAGCAAAAAACAAATTATATCCATAAAAAATAAAAATATTCCAAAAATGTTTAGTAAATTTAAAAGGTTTATTTAAAATATCTTCCTTTATTGCACTTATATTTCTTTAATTAGTGCTGATAACTCTTTGTTAATGCATTTCACAAACATATTTAAGAATTTTTTATTACTGTCAAAATGAACTTAAAACGTCAATTGTCTGTAATAACACGTGTTCTAGGCACACTGTTGCTATTCAAGACGTGATGCCCCGCTTCCCAAGTTACTAATGCAATCGAGTTAAATAATTTTTTAATTTTAATAAATAAACATCTGTTTTATTTGTTTTTATTTAGCCTCTTTATTTTAAAATAAAAACATTTTTTTTCTGATTTAGCACTGCAAATATGCGTTGTCCATGGAAAACTTGGTAGTTTGTGCATCACTGCTATGGCCATTGCACAATCAAAATGGCGGACGTTCCGGTCTCCGTGAGTTTTCTGAGATATTTACTGACACGTGTTTACATTTTCCCCTTTCGAAAACCCTTAATTTGTTTTTATTTTTTATTTATTTTCTCATGTACTATTCGATCTTGTCCCTTTTTTACAGAATGCTGAGGTTCTGAAGCAGTTTGCCCAGAAGGTAACCACTTCCAGTCAAAATGAGAGAATTAAAATCTTGGATATGGTCGCCAAATGTGCGTCTAAAGGTAAAAAAATTATAAATGTGTCGATTTAGACGCATTTTTTTAAAATTCATATTTTTGTCAGTTTTTTTTTTTCTTCTTTATAGGAAGAATAAGTATCATCAGTTGTCAATTCCAATCGTCTTCATTAGCTGCTTAATGTTAGTGTTTTAAATAATCTTTCTTTTCTTTTTTTTAGGTAGGGGGTCTTACCGAGAAGTCATTTTCAAATATTTTTTAAATGTTGATATTTATCTACTTGACATTAAATATAAATGAATATAATGTAAACATTCAAATAGTAATTCTAATTTTTTTTCTGATTTTTAATATTAACTTCGATCTTTATTTGTTTTTATTCATAAATCTGTCTTTTTAAAAATCTGTGTAAAACTGAAACTGTTTGAGTTTTTTTTGCTTATTTACTTCATAAACCTTCTTAAATTTAAACCTTTTAGTTTAAAGTTTGTTTTAAAATTCGAATTATAGTCGATTAGATTTTTTATTGTATTTGTTAATAATTTGATTTTGTTAAAATGCTACTGAACTTCTTCAATTATCTTTTTTACGAAACTGACATGGATTGTTTAAACTTTAAAAAGAAAAAAAAAAAAGATTGTTTTTAATAAATATTTGTCGAGCTAAAAAAAAAACATAAAAAAGATATTTCCAGGCGATAAAATTATAACGAAACTGATGACAATGAAATAAGATTTGAAATTAAAAAAAAAAAATAACGGAAAACTTCAAGTAGCCATATTACGTTTTTAAGTTTTTTAAAACACCTCCAAAATGTTTAATATTTTCTAAGTTCATATTAATTAATTAGTAATAAAATAAAGAGCTTAACATTTACAAACAAAGCTTTAACCGTTTTTTTTTATTATGAAACAAAAAACTTTGAAAAGATAGGTAAATTAAAAAAAAATAATAATTCAATTCTTTTTCTTCTGTGTCTCTTCAAAACTTAGACATCAGATTCTGTGTTCGTTTATAGGAGAAATAATCATGACTTGTTGATAAATATGGTGAAGTGGTTTCTCGCAGCCTTTTCCTCAGTTTTGAATTCAAATTAGTCCTTTTAGATCGGTTGCTTTACAAAGCTAGAAAGACCAGTCTACCCTGATATTTAATTAGTAGTCGAGGGAAGAAGAGAAGGATTTATAAACCCTTCCAAGTTTATATTCATTCAATGAAGAAGACTCCTAAAAATTCTTATTTTGTGTATGTGTTTTAGTTTTCATATATATAAATTTTTGCAATTTTTAATACATTTTTTATACAACAATATTTCTTAGAAACAGAGGTACAATTTTTATTTGGGACTTCTAGGCCTGTTGTTAATTTCACTGTCTGAGAAAAAAACAAAACAACGGTAATAGCAACTCCAATACATGTACCCACTAAAAATCACTGTTTATAAAACTTAACTTAAATATAGTTTTGTGTTTAACTTCAGTCTTTATAAGAACCAATTTTTTGAATCAAACATTTTGGCAGATTGTCATTAAATTTCATTTTTTTTCTTTTAAAATTTCATTTGAAATTTTTCCTAGTAACCATTTAAAATTTATTATAGCTTGTATTTTTTTATCTAACCTCATTTTCATGTATTAAAATATAAAATCAACTCATTAATGTCTATTTAAAAAAAAAATATCAGTGTGATTTGTTTTAATCATTACACTACAGTAATATTGATAAAAAATTGCATGTTGATGTATATTTTTAAAAAAAGATACAACTTTTAGGTAATTAAATAATTTCTTTTTTCTAATTATTTCCTATATCCATAGCACAACTAGAGTTTTATAATAAAACTCTAGTTGTGCTATGGATTTTTACTTTAATAGTCTTTTTTTTATTGTGACAAACCTTCTCCTATCTGAATTTCTGAGATGAGGTGTGATTCTTATTTATTTATACTATTTACATTCAAACTATTGTCCTCATCTTTGTTGTTATTATAATGTTGTAATCACCAGCCTTCTTCTACGGAATTCCAAACTGAACCATTTATTTGATCTATGGAGTTAGACTGTTTTCATTCCACTGCTGATGTCTAGGGATATCTCATTTAGTTTTTAGTACAGATTGTCGATTATTGTACACACTGCTTGGCCCAGGGATTGAACTCACAATTACTGCCATCAAATTCACAAACCAATTTTTTAATCTATTAGGCTGAAACTAGACAAGGTGTCTCTAGACAGTCATAAGTATATAGATTTAGTGAAAATGTGTTTTGGTTTCTTAAATAGATATTGAAACTATATGATCATTTGTATTGTAGCAAACAATAAAATAATGTTAAATTTATTTACTTTGAGTGACAAAAACAATTTAGGTGTATTTAGATTCTAAATATTCCTACTTTCTTGTACAGTTCAAGGGTTATGGCAATATCATTTGGAAAAATTGGTTTTCATACGATCATTGAAGTTGAGCAACATCGAACCTGGTTAATACCTCAATGGGTGACCACTTGAGAATGCCAGGTGCTGTAAACTTGGGTGTGGGGGTTGGCATAATTTCCAGAATTTTAAATAAGGAAGCCAAGTTCCAATTCCAGTTGTTTTCGTTATAATCACTCGTGCATAAATACTCTTGAGAAAAGTATAAATCCACCTATTGTACCCCCCAGATATGGGTTAATTAGTAAGACTTGTATCAGTAAAATCATTATTATCGTGCCAAAATTCTTACAATCTAAAAACATTTTCTGGCTTTAAATAACCTGCAAAAGGTTGATAAAATATAAAAACAATCTACTTTCAAAAGCTTTTCTTTTACAGTTAAAGTTAATTTGGATGAATCTTTCTTTCAAATGTTAGAGGGATAAAGGGTCTCTCATATTTAAATAACATCTTTTCATACCTGCTATAAAAAATTCTTTTTAATTTTTATGTGTATACAACACCATTTTGATAAAATTTGTCCTTTTATACTGAATGTATTGCCAAATTTCTGAAAATGGTTTTGTTAGGTTCCAAAGAGTTTTTTATGATATTTAGATTTATCAAACTAAAACAAGTAACTTTATATCAGAAGTAGGCCAAATAGATTGCCAACAATGCCCCCCAAAATACATTGGTGAAACACCCTGAAACTTAAAGAAAGGAATGTATAAACATCAAAGGGATTTAAAATGTCACAAAATACTTGATGCATTTATTTGCCACAGGAACCTTTGTGAAACCAATTTTGAACTTGAACATGCCATTTCATTAGAAAGTGAATATAATTTACTCAAACTAAGATGCACTGTAAGTGCTATGATCTATGAATCCTCTATGATGATTAATATAGGACCAGACTATTTCAGTTTATTGCTTGTTCTTACTACATTTGTACTGAAACAATGGAATAGTTAAATTATTGAAGAAAAGAAATAATAGAAATCAATTTGAAAGTAGTTAAAATCTAATTTCTATGAAGTAAAGATCAAGCATTCAATTACTTAACATTAACTCTTAGATGATATGGCCAATCCATCAGCCCAATAATACAAGCCTCAAGATTAGCTGGCTGGTCTTTGTACCAGCCAATTAGATTGCCTCTTCTTGCATATCTGGGCTTTTCAATAGCAGTTTCTATGATAGTTTTGCTATGTTCTGTGATTTTTATAACATTTTTTTTTTTTTTTGTGTGTGTGTGTGTGTGTGTGTGTGTGTGTTTGTTCCAAATGCACATTTGTGAAAAGGGCTGTCTTCTTGACACTGAAACTCTAGAAGATGCTCTGTCTCGAAAGGTTTAATGCTGTCTTGCTAAGTTTTTTAAATTTTTATTTTTTTGAAATAAAATTCTTTTTCTGATAATGTCAGTCCATCAAGAAAACACATCAAATTAGGGTTTTTCCAAATTCCCTTGTATAATAATATCATTAAATATTAATAAAACTACAGAAATTACTGTAAACATAACAAATAATGGAATTTAGTTTTAAGGTGTGTTATATTTATGAGTAAAAGTGCTCAATATCATGAATAGTGTGTGTGTGTGTGTGTGTGTGTGTGTGTGTAAGTACCTGGGTTACGATAATCCCAGCTTATGATGATTTGTGGTTATCACGCAGTCTCCATTAATTTTGTCTCTCCTTTAAGTTGGTGAATTCCTGATAAAAAAACAAAACAAACATGCTTGTTTTTCTTTCTTCCCCAGATTTGCTGTTGCTTTCGAGTACTGCAAGGAAGATCTTGCACTTCTTAATCTCATCTGCCAAGAGCCAATGACATCACTGGCAATAAATATACAAGCATCTTAAAACAATTTCATTATTTATATTATTTTCATTTCAGGTGTTATATTTATGTCCGGCATTTTTTTTTTTTTTTTTTTTTTTTTTTTTTTGTCCTAATTATGTTAACATAGGTCATAGAAATGTATTATGTCCTAGATTATTAATTTACTATTGCATTAGCATAGGTGAGAGATGCAAGTGTTTATTCCCTGAAAATCATGGGTACATTCTGACTTACACAGAAAATTGTGTTACAAAACATCATATTAACAGAACTCTGTAAGTTGGGCCCCCCTGTAAATATAAAAGTGGACACTTAAGTCAACACCCATATTAATGTTCCTGCACTCAATTTCTAAACAGAAGAATTCATTTATTAGGTTGGTGCAAAAATAATGACGTAATAATGTCGGTTTTTGACGTTAAAAAATACGTCAAAAAACGACATTATTACGTCATTATTTTTGCACCAACCTAATATTTGCTGTGTTTACGTTAATTTCTATATTTTTATAAATATTTGATCCTATATTTGTTGAACTAAACACCCCGTTTAATGACATTTTAATTTTAAACTGTGGGAAAATACATCATTTTGCTTATAGTGTTAATAACATTTTTAATTATCTTCAAAATCATTCATGCTTTCTGGGATCCATTTAATGTAGTTATATTTGCATTTATTTATCAAACATGTCAAATTCTATCCAGCTTATCTATTAAGCTTTAGAATTGCTTTGCCTGACTTTTAACCCTGCATTAGTCACATGGGGTCTTTTGGTACCCCAAAATTTTTAAAGTACTTGTAATTCTTAGTTGGCATCTTGTTTCTTTTGCTCTCTCCCACCACTACCCTCCTGACTCAGTGAGGGTGTGTAACACATGGTATGGCACAGTTGTAGCTCTGTTGTCATGGGAGGCAGTTACTAGCAGACTATCCATGTTCAGAAATCTAAGGTGATTAACTCAGGATTAAAGATATTCACTTTCAACTGCTAAGTGACATAGGTGCTTCAGGATTGTGTAATGGTTAGCCAGGTTAGTCTGGTTTGATAATTACTACTGAGTAATGAGGTAACTCGTACAAGAAAATTTGATATTAACTCAACGAGAGGTGATGTAATAAAATCAATCCACCTGCTGAGTTAAATATAATTTTTTTTACTTCATTTGTTCACCATTATTTGTGTTGTATTTCAATTATTTTAACAGCAGCTGATATAGATATTCACTCTTTTACTATTAAATAATTATCTATTTACACCATTCTGATTATTGTCTTCATCTTTATTGTCATATTCACAACATTTCGGTCGCTGTATGCTCTGGCCTTTTTCAGGTCATCTGTTTTGGTCAAGTCACTGGATTACTTCAACCAATGCTTTTATCCACTGGTCCTCAGGGACAATCTATCCTCATAGACTAAATAAAGGGTTCAGTTCAAAATTCCAATGTATGTCAAGAAGGCTGGAGCGAACAGCGACCAAAACTTTGTGAATATAGCAATAAAGATGAGGACAACAGTCCGAACAATGTAAATAGTTACAATACCCTATCTTGGAAATATAGACAAAAATAATTAATCTGTTTGGCATTTCTAAGGAATAGTAGTTATGATTAATTTTTATTTAGTTTTAATGAGAAGCACTTTCTTGTTCTGTTAAAGAAGCTGACTAAAAAGCTGTTTTTTTTTTTGTTTTTTTAAATCTCTTTATTTTATTAAACTAAACTGTTTCTGTCTCTCAGAGTCTAATGAATCTGAATGGGATTGTTCCTAACCAAATTTACCCTATATTTAATTTAGTCAGTTCTGTTTCTCCGTTTGCTCCAATAACATACATTTGCTTTCTGGTTGTACAGTAATGATTCTAACAGATGGTGTTGATTAAATCTTAATGGCAAGTATTATTGTTTCCCACCTCCCCCCCATTTGTTTGATCCATTACATTGGAGTTCAATAATAACCAAATAAGCCATATATAACAATTGTTCAATCTCCCCTACTTTTTGTTTGTTTGTATTTTAACAAAATAATATAGATCCTGGCAGTGGGGAATGGGCTATTAATTCCTGTTTTAATAAAAAAAAAAATAAAAGAAATGTGTATATGTTAATTAATGAACCTCTAAAGTATGTACTTGTATATAATCAATATTTGTTTAACTAACAATCCTAGTAATACAAGGTATTTCAAAAGTCTCCATCACATTCTAAGAACTCTTATATCATGAACTACAAATGGTAGCATGATTGAACTGGTACCATTTAAAGGTTAAATGTGTCGAGGTTTCTTCTGTTAATTTAATTTTAATTTAATTATCTGAACCCCACTCTGCCTGACAGATGGGTCAGATATTCTGGACAGACTGTGTGTTCCTGCAATGGCCACCTAGGTTTCCAGACTTCATGCTATATGACTTCTTCCTCTGGGGCTATGTGAAAAGCCTTATGCACGTACCTCCCCTTCCCAGAGACGGCTGATTATCTGAAGACGCGAATAACTGAAGCCTTGGCAACTATCGACTTGGTCATGTTTGGCAAGAATTGGATTATTTGGATGTGTGTTGTGTAGCCTGCATTGCTCACATTGAACACCTGTAAAAATCTGTATAGAAATGTGGAAATATTAGCTTTCAGTAAATATAAATTATGTTTTGATATCCTCAATAGCTATTAAGATATACAGTGGCATATTGTGACACAGACTTAAAACAACCTGTATTTCAATGATAGTTGGCATCGTCCGCCAAACGTTGACTTTATTGATGTTTACAGGTGTAAATAAAGATGAAAAACAAATATTCATATCTTAATTATGCTTATTCTCTTTTTAAACTCTCTTGAGCACCAGCTCCCGTATAGAACTAAGTTCAATTCACTTACCATATCATTTGACTGATTCATTCAGCAGCCTCTTTCACTGTCTGCCTCTGTCCAGATGCAATTATTTCATTCTTTCTCTCTTTTTTTCTTTTAGAACTACCAGAAAATGCAGTTAAAGGTATTCTAAAGTATTTGCTTAATACGCTGGGACGCTATCATGACCGTAAATCCCAGCTGGCAGTCCTTCGAGTGGTGTCAAATTTGTCCCAAAGTCAACCGGCAGTTACCCTCAAGTGTATTGGCTCGGCACTTTCCAATTTCAGCAAGTCTCAGAAAAATTACAACCATGCAAGGTAAGTTTCTTTTCATGCTTGCCATACTGCAAGAGGGGAAGTCTGCTTAAACTATCTAAATCTTGGTAATCTTTCTGTTAATTTATTACCAAGTGTTTTGTAGTCTCTCTCTCACACTTTTTTTTTTCCTTGTCTCACCTATTTCTATTGGGTTGGTTTGGAGTTATAAACTTATCCTAATTGCACAGACAGACTTTATCAACATCCTACGCTTAAAAAATATTTTCTCATCATTGACTTGAGGAAGTTTTCTTACCTCCAGTAGATTTTGGAATGATTGCGCATATTAGTAACTGAATATGTTTCATTGGTTCAAATCTAATCTTTCCTTATTCGCTTTTCATGTAATTTAATTTTCTTCTAGCAAAAGCTTATCAAGTGAGTCAGTCATGGCTCTCATTTGGACTTGCATAGTGGCCAAGGAAGCATTCAGCTGTGATAAATCCTGCCCAAATGAAGATCTCAAAACTTTGGTAAGTAATCTCTTAAATCCTCATTCCTTTCATTTAAAAAAAAATCCTTTCCCTCCTTTTCTTTATATGAAGCTTTAAATTTGTTTCTCACTAATCATTAAGATTTCTCATGATTAAAAATTTCAAAGACTCTTTTCCTAACAGCTGTTTACTTGATACAGTCATTAATCCAGGCGAGTATAACTCCTTTATAGAACTTGTATAAGTACAAAAGCTCCAAGCACATTTAGGTTTATTAACACATCACGTTGAAACACTGGTTTCCATATAATCACTGAAGTTAAGCAATGTCAAGTCTGGTCAGTACCTAAATGAGTGACCATTTTGTTATACCAGGTGCTGTAAGCTTGGATGTTTCAGTGCTGTAATGAATAATGGCATGGAATTGTTAATTGGAGAGCCAAGTTCCAATTCCCATTGGGTTCATTATATTCACTTGTGCATAAATACCCTTGTGAAAGATATGACTTCCTATCCCCCCAGCTATGGATTAATTAATAAAATTTGTATAACTAAACCCTTATCTACAAAAAAATTCTTACAATCAGAAATATTTTCTGGCTTTAAATAACCTTCAAAGGGTTGATAAATCATAAAAAACAAATTAGTTGGTGAAATACTGATTAGCTACACAGGTATGTCTTTTAGATTTATTTACATTCTCTGGATAACAAACTACCATGTTCACAAAATGAAGGACCAGTTTATCTATTGATTGTAATATAAAATTGATCCCCCACTTCATATCCACATTTCTTGTTTATCAAATTCTGATTAAGTATGGATCAACCACTCCCTTCCCCCAGCTATGGGTTAATTAGTAAGCCATGTATCACTAAACCATTATCTCAAAAACAAATTCTTACAATTTAAAAATATTTTCTGGCTTTAAATAACCTACAAATGTTTTGATAAGCCATAGAAAAGTAATCCATCAAATCCAGACATCTTTATGATAGAAATTTAAAAAGAAGAATCTTCTTCATTTCGGAAGTTCCATCAATTTTTATTTACATTCTAGTTACTGTAATTATGACTTGATCATACAAAATTGGAAAGCATAATTTAGCAACACAAAAGAAAATAGATGCTATGCTTCACATCACAGACATATAATTTTAAAATTGTAGTGTTGAACTTTAAATAACAATGTAATGATAGTAGCTCTATGAAATACCTGGTACAAAATAAACTTTTTTTTTCTTTTTTTTTAATTCTTCATGTGCAGGTTGCCGTCCAGTCTCTGCTGATTTATGGATGCCAGACAGCCCAGCACAAGACTCTCTCAGCTGTTTCTTACAAACACATTTGCAGTGTTTGGAAAAAGGTACATTTCACTTGTATGTTTGTTTTAAGTTGTGGGTTTTTCTTTTCAAGATCATGATCAGGATAATTGAGAAAGAGGTAAGCTTCTTTTTCTTTTTTTCTTTTTTGATGGAAACCCAAACGATGACTAAAAAGCAGAAAAGTTCAGTAGAAGAATTTTTCAGAAAATCATTTGAATATTTTTTTCATTTCATTCGGTTATCATACAACTGCATTAAGTAAATGATTAAATCGGACAAACTTTAAATTTAAAACAGAAGGAAAATAATATTATTGCATCATTGCTTCTAAAAAAAAACTTTTTTTCAAACCAGTTGCCTTTGTTCAAAATATCCGAGAATTAGGAAGTTAGAATCTAGTTAAAGAATATCTGAGGAACAGAAGACTAGGTAGAGGAAACAAAGAAGAAGAGCTTTATTAACTACTCATACACGGTGCGGAAATACTTGAGTAAATCAAATACTACTCAAATCCTACTTTAATGTGGCTACTTGCCATATTTATAAGTAGGAGCAGTCCATTGTCACAGTAGTAGGGAAGAGTAGGAAGTATACTGAGTCCAACTTTACAACTAAAAGACAATTACAATGGTCCTCTTTTTGTTGTTATCACATTTTAGCTATTATGTCCTCGAAGATGGCCCAAATTGCCGGACATCTGACAAAGGACAGAGGACACAATGGCTGAAATGTCATGATAGTAATCACAAAAACGAGGATGTTAGTGCAAATCTAAATAATGATTGCTCCTCATTCCAGAAATTCTGAAATAATTACAAATTATTTTGCTTTTTTGTGACTGACTTGATTTTTCCTTGAAATTAAGGCATCTTTAGAGTTGCATCTTTTTACAGAAGAGTCTTAATTATACTTTTACAAGAAAGAACTGTTAAGTTCAGCTACTTTAAAAAAAGTTTTTTTTTTTTTAATTATTCACCTTTGAACAACTAGATTCTTTTTGCATTTCTTTTTTGGCAATTTTTAATTCCTTTTCTATTTTCTTTTTTCAAAACTCTCCAGTGCCCAGAAAGCATCTCAGAATATCTTGACTATTTGTCAAATGAAGAAGCTGCCCAGTTCCAAATCAGTTTGATGGCATTCATTATGAAATACTTTGCTGAAACTAAAAACAAAGATTCCATTACAAAATACAAGGTAAGTCCTATACTCTATTTCTAGACTTACACATAAAAGAATTAGTTTTTCTTTATTCCTGCTAGCTTCTATTTCCAATTACAGAAGAGCTAAATATAGCATGTATAAGTGGAGACAGGTTGAAATTTACAATCAAAAATTTAATTTGAAGAATTTTGAACCTCTTAATTTATGGATGATGAGAACCATTTCTTTGTAAGCAAATAAATCTTCTCTATTCCTCAAAATAACCTAGTGTTATTTAACCATTTAGCATTTAATATGCCCAAACTCATCTTGTAAATATCAGGTGATTTAATAAGGTGACAGATAAAGATTATTTTTACAGTGTTTTACCTTGTTTTATTGTTTACTATTTTAAATTTATCAAGGTTCCTCTTGATAAAATTTAATTGAAAAGTTGACTGCTAAAGAAACTTAAGCCACCTTTCTTTTTATAGCAATTTTAAACATGTCTCTGCACCTTTCATTTTTTTAATCAATTCACTCCAAGTAAAGGCAATTAATTCCTCTAAGAGGCAAGGAGCTACTGGGAGTGAAAAGGAATAAGACTTTGGAAGGAACCTGAAACCCAAACCTAAACAGGAAACAAGGGATGAACTCTCTACTCTTGTGTGCTATATTTTTGTACCACTAACAAAATACTTAGGCTAAAGAGCATCCTAGAAATTCCATTGAAACAAATCTCAAAATGACAAGATATCATTGTACCTCAACAAAAATTGACAACCTGAGATGTTTTGCTTAAAGAACCCTTAAACATACGTTAACCTTTTAGATACAATTCTAGATAGAAATATTCCTTGAATGAAACATCATACTGTATGGCAAATAGGATAAAGTAAAAACATTAATCCTTAGGAGTTTTTAAAGAAAATATTACTGTGGTTGTTATTAATAATAAACAAATATTACCATGGCCACAGTTTGGAATAAATTATTATATGCATATGTTTACGTGCTACTGGGCTTATGGCCACATTATGTCAAAACACTTGTCCCCATACAATCACCAAAGTTAAGTAACATAGAGTACCTAGATGGGTGACTGCTTAGAAATACCAGGTGCTGTAAGTTTGGATGTGCAGGTGGTGTAATGGATAATGGCTTGGAATTGTTAATTGGAGAGATAGGATTCTAGTTGGATTTGTTATATTCACTTATGTGCAAATATGCTTGGGAAAGGCATGAACCCACCTCTTCTATCCCCAGCTAATTAGTAAGACTTGTATTATTAAACCATACTCAAAAACAAAAAAAATTCTCACAAGCTAAAACTATTAGGTTGGTGCAAAAATAATGATGTAACAATGTCGTTTTTTGACGTATTTTTTAACGTTAAAAAACGACATTATTACGTCATTATTTTTGCACCAACCTAATATTTTCTGGCTTTGAATAACCTGCAAAGGGATGATAAGCCGTAGAAAACGAATCCATCAGTCAATCAACAAGTACAACTGGCACTGTCTAACCCAGCAAAAGCTGCTGCATGGACCTGTCATTGGCAACTGAACTTGTTCCCCCACCAGATTTCTCTTGTGAAGAGGATTGTTAGGCATCCAGCAGGATTAAAACCAAGACCTGCCAAAGGGAAAAATGATCTTTGTAGGATCAGTGACCATCTACCAAAATGAGGTTGACTAGTCTCTGTAGCTGTGTTTGCAGCCAAGGTGAAGTGTTCTCCCTTATGAAATCTGTGACCAAGGTGAGCCTTCAAGTTGGAGGACGCCGGCTGTGATTTGGCCTAGAGAGGAATGGACACGACCAAACCTAATTGCCCAAGACACACTCTGCCTGAATGTATGTCTCTCCAGATTTCAATTTGCATATGTGGAGGGAAATGCCCAGCAACTCTGCAACCACACTCAGTCATGATTGATGATGACGACACATATGTGGGTCATGCATTATAATATCCTTGGATAGAGCACCAAATAATATACATACATATATCTCAAGACCAAATAGAGCATTATGCTTTCTGCTTCTGCGACTTAAAAACCGTAACTGTAATATCACAGCCAGGTGAGCCATCTCTATCAGTCTTTCACCATACCTTTATAAATACCTCAAGACTTGTGCCATCAAATGCGTCATCATAAAAGTCAATACTTAATTACTCATTGATGCTGACCTTATGCTTGATCATCTGTGATATCGTGGAAGATTTCTTTATCCAAGTTGATATATCTCCTCTCCCTCATGCATTGCCCAACTCAGTCTCTTAAATGTCTCCTGACAATAGCCAAACAATATAATGGCACATTTATACAGGTGGTTTCTTACTTCTTCTCATCTGACTTTACACCTCCTGTCATCACTGTGACAGCCATCAAAGTAGCCTGAGAATGAAACAAAAATTTCTATTCTTCAACATCAATAGGGATTTAGTTGTGACACAATTTCATCAGGAATTGGAAAATATTTAAACACTTTTTTTTTTTTTTTTTTTTTTTTTGTATTGCAGAAGGCATTTATCAATATATACTTGAAGCAAGTATTAGCATGTCGAACTTCCCCACCAATACACATCCTTGTAAGTTGTTTTTTTTGTTTTCTTTTTTTTTTCTCTTCCACTTGATTTTTAAAATTTATCAATTTTTCATTCATATTAAATGAGTCTTTTAGTTGTTTTTTTTTTTTCATCATAAATCTTTTTCAACTTATTTTGTTTTCATTGTTATTTTCAGGAAGATTGTAAGTTCATTTTACGGCATGTGAACCATGAGGAATTCAAGGGTCAGATTTCACCTGCGGCTCAGAAGGCTATGCTTAGAAATCCTGAAATCATCCTTGAGGGTCAGTATTAAAATCCCATGAGAGATATAAGCAAAAACTGGCCAGATATTACTTTGAAATTAGGAACAGTTATCACTGTTAAACATTAGAAATTAGATTGCTTTCTTAGTAAAAAGAAAATTAATTATGTACACAGTTTGCAATTGATACCCTATAGTTTACTGTAGCTCACATTTCAAAAGCCAGATGAGTTGAAGTTCCCTCCCAACCACTGGCTAGGCGCAACACATTATCACATGTGCACGTAAGAGACTAGTTTAAAAAAAAAAAATAATAATTTTATAGTAAAATCTACAAATAAGTTCTTTGTCCGAATTTTTTTTAAACGGAAAACAAAGTGAATATCTAAACTAAAAATCAGTTTAGTGGAATACAGGTTAAAATAATCAAAAGACAATTCACTCAAGCCACCCTCAGCATCTACTATGGCATCGATCCAACTTCAGAATCTGGCACATGCTACAATCATGGTGCCCCTAGAGAGAGCCTCAAATGCCTCCTGTCAATCAGCTGGGCTTTGGTGTTATAGGTAATGTCTTTCTCAGCCATGCCCCACACCTAATAATCCATAGGATTACAATCAGGGGACTTGGGGGTGGGGCAGACATATGGGCTGGTGAAGTTGTAAAAATTATCTGACAACCACTTCTGACACTTCCTGGAGTTGTGGCAGGAGCTGAATCTTGCTGCCACATGTATGGTCTTCCAGCAGCCACCCTTTTCAACCAAGGCTGGACCACAGTTTTCTACAATTGCTCGTCCTGACAAAAATTCTTTTCATCAAAGAACCAGATTGTCCATGGTTCAACAGGATGTTTCATTTTGTTCAGGAGTTTCTTTGCCTTTGTCAGACAGTTTTCTTGCACCTTTTCTGTACAAAGTTGACCGTTACGCCTCTTGTATGACTGGTAGTCGATGTCCTCATTCAAGGCCAGCTTTACAGTAGAAATTGCAACACCCATTTCATGCAGCAAGGCCCACATTGCCTTACCTGGGTCTTCTATCACTTTCTCCTTCAGTTGTTAGATAACCTCTCTCCTTGCAACTCTCCTTTTCATGTCTTATTCTTCTCACAGTGTTCAAAGAACATTGAGCAGCTGTCATGGTTACGACATTTTGATGCCCTGCACGAATCATGATGCAGGGTACTCTTTTCTAATATTCAGGTGGCTTCCACTCATCCATGTTAGTTAACTATGACACCTATAAAATGGTAGTGATTGGGTTTCACAATGCCGTTTGCCATTTACAGATATTCCAAACCAATCTGAAAAAATAAACACATTAGACTGTCAAATTTAACCTGAGCACCTTGTATATACACAATGTGTAGCAAAAATAAATTGCAGTATTTTAGGAAAATTTGTAAGTATTGTCACATCAAACTAACAGGATTTATTATGATGAACAAACTATTCAGCATGTTCAAAATATTCCCCTCCATGTTTAATACAATGCTGAACCCTATCAGCAACACTTCTACAAACCATTTGACACATTTCTATATTAATTTCAGAAAATTTATCAAAAATTGCTTGTTTTAATGCAGGAATTGTTTACAGTTTGAGCCTATAAACATTTTTACATGTTTCACTGAATGTGACAGAAGAAAAATCTTCTGGTATTATAACAGTTTTTCTTTTATGGGCCCTAAGAGAGTGTAGAAACAGTTCATAAAGGTTGTTGTCCCAGGAGTTTTCAGCCTATTCATGAACCTATTTTTCAAAAGGTCGTTTTTAATGTTTTCCAGTGTTTACATTCTAAGTTGTATTGTGTGGAAATACTATTAGTTCTAACCCATGCTAGACGAGAGTTTTACTAATTCTATATTGGAGTGCCTTTAAAACACTGTCAACATTTTTCCCAGTTTCAAAGAAGGGAAATTTGGGGCTTGGCTTAAACTGGTTTATATTATCAAATTTTCCTTGTCCATCACATTCAATAAAGTGTGTATATGCACATACATGCATGCATACAAAATTGCTGTGTTCATCTAACTTTCAGATGAACACAGTAATTTTGTCTTTGAAAATGATTAATACTACTATATTTGCCTTGGAAAAAAAAACAACATCCTGATGATGACATTGTGCTAATGTTAAAAGTACTCTGAATAAATAACATGTATCAACATGGTAATTTTCTCTCTTCCTTTAATAATAACACCAAAAAGCTTGCCTGTGAATATGATAGGATCCAATTGAAAATAAGTAGACAAAATTATACAATGAAATGTCTCAAAATATATATATATATATATATATATATAGAGAGAGAGAGAGAGAGTCAAATATATGTATATTTGACTACTTTCCATTGTGTTTGATCATATTATTTGCTTTTCCTTTTCAGCTGTTGAACACCTATTGTCAGGAGTCCAGTTGGACCTCAGCCAATATGCCCTGGAGCTAGGCAAACCACTTGCCAGTAAGTTGGCCTCTCTTTCTTTCTCTGATTTTTTTTTTTTTTTTTTTCATCACTGATTTTGGAGAGGAGAATGTTAAAATCTTTGATAGCTTTGCCTAATGATAACTCTACAGATATGGTTTCTATTTTCTTTGGATTAGAATGTTTACTTTGAATAGCAAAATTTATATTCACAGAATCTATATACCTTGCATCACATTTTGATAGTGTTTCTTGTCTTTTTATATACACAGACACATGCAGCCTAATGGTATTTTGGCATAGGGAATGGGATAATAATGTTGTGTAAATTCCCTTTTAAACTCTAACCTTGTCTTGAATCTGAATGAACATGTTGGCAGGAAAGTGATGCAAAAAATGTTAAAAGCTTTTAAAAATAAACATCTAAAAATACATATTCTTTCTTTCGTTATTTGTGACCCGTTCAGACTACTCTCTTTGTCTTTGTTTCCAAACCAGTAGTATGCATAGGTTTCATGATACCCAGGGGCCAACTCCTTGATTGCATGCCTCTAAGACTCAAGTGGTGGTGGTGGTGGGGGTTGAGGGTGGGGTTTCGACACCTATTACTGAGAAATGTGAGAGACATTTTGAATATATATTATAAAAACAGATGAGACCTGAAATAAACACTTTATTTCAAAAACTAAATTTTTATTTCACTCTTTAATTGGATGGCCTCCCAATATGGGTTCCCATGGCCGCCACACCCTCTGACCCCCTCCTCTACCTCCGGCCTTCCTCATGCTATTGCTCCAAACCAGCCACATATTGTGATAAAAGAAAAATTTAATCTGAACAAATTGAGACAAGAATTATTTGTCTTCAACGAAAGATAGAATGCATACATGCTGTAGAAAATTGTTCAACAGCAAAACTTCCTCATAGGAACCACTAACAGGAAGTGGTCAAAATGATAAATAACCTAAAAAGTACCTAAACTGAAAAAGGGAAAGTAAAACATTACAGGTTTTGTATTGTGATAACAGAACAATTGTCATTTTATGATAAAACAAGTCTGAACATGGAAGATAAAACACACCAAATGCATCTTTTACATGATCTCTGCCATTTTTTTTCGTAATTTTACTGCAACAAAAATAACTGTTGAATTTTTTTTTTTTTTTTTTTTTTTTTTTTTTTTTTTTTCTTCATCAGAGCAACTATTTGCAAAAGAATTATCTGTTCGAGGATCTGCAGCTGCATCATTGAAGGCTCTAGCGAAACAGTGTAGTGACCCTGAAGCCGTAGAGAAGTTAACTGCACACCTCTTCACAGTTCTTGCTGGTAAGTGATGGTCTCCCAGCTGGAAACCATTGTAGTTCTCGAGTTTTTAAAATTACTTATATTTGTGTATGTTTTTGCTAGAAATCTTTCCATTTGTGTTCAATGTCAATAGAAATGTGAGCATGAACGTTCTTCGTCTTTTGCATTAACTAACATCAGAATTCTGACAAACACGTTTTGAATAAAACACTGTCTATTAACTGAAAAATCTGAGGCAATTTATGGGTTTTACAATCAATATTACAAAGTAACAACATAGTTTTTAGTTATTAGGTCTAGTCATAATTTCCATTTTCGTTTATTACATTTATTCTTCACAGTATGAAGTACATTTTATTCAATTAGACATTCACCATTATTTGCAATGACTTTCAAAATACCTTTGGTGTGAAATTCTGCAGGTTTTAATGAACTCTTTAATTCGGTTTTTATTAAATTTATTTTGTTTTTATTTAACAACCCTTCAACCACTGTAGCATTTATTTAAGGCCACATAAAGGTTTTCAATCGTGCTTGATGTTATATGTAGATCAGTGATAGTTTTGGCTACAGGTTAGTTGATGAGTTTTTCTTTTTTTCTCTCTCTCTTTAATCAGTTATTAGAGATACTGTTTACTAATACAAGTTCTTTTGTATTCAGTTTCTGAAATAAGTTGGTTATTATAGTTTGTATTGTTACTTTTAGTAGGGATATTTATGAAGTCTGAAGCGGAGGGTTCAAAAATATATTAAAGTTTTTATATAGTTTTGCTTGAGTGGTTTTATAATTTTATATTTTGGTAAAAAGTTTTTCCCCATCAAAGCATTTTGCATCAATCATAAAAGGTAATAATCTGTAATAATCTGAATATGGTGGGTGGAGTAGAACAGACCAACAATTTTTCTTGTCATACTTCCTATATGTGGCCTTGCATTTGTACACTAACACTGCCATACCAAGCTAAGGTATGTTGGTGTACTCCAAACTTATTCTTAACCATGATGTATGATTTAGTAGTTAAGAAATACATTTGTCATTATAATTGGTTCCCAAAAATGGAAATTACTTTTGACTCAACCTAATAATTAATGTTTACTGCCCCATTTTTGGATGTTCTGGGTAAGACGATAAACTACATCTGGCAGCAATCGGGAGATTTTATGGAACATTGAACCACCTCTTAATTGCTGTCATTCCCAAATCCACCCTGACCTTTGGTAGTAGCACTGTTAGGGAGCCCCAGCTATGAACAAATAGATCACCACCAAACTGGGGTCAAAACACTATGAAAGTATAAAAATGGCTTTTTGTAGTGAAAATATCAGCAATACATTTTTGAAAAAGAAAAAAAGTTATATATATTACACAGCAAAACAGTCAAAAATTAACTTATTTGGGTATAAATCTATTTCAGCCAACACTAAGTACTTTGGTCCTATTCCGATACGAATACAGTCCATCCACCAGGGTTGAATAAGGTCAACGTACTTAGCATTGGCTGAAATAGATTTATACACAAATGAGGTAATTTGGGATTTTTTTTGCTATGTAATTTATATGCTCTGTTATAATAAATATGTTGAGCTCTATTTATGGATCAGTTTTAATATTTGATATTATTAGGATCTACCTGAATTATAAATCAACTGATATATAAAACCAGCAATACGTTTGACTCTCAACAAAAATACGTTAATGAAACCTGATCTACAAACTTATTTCTTACAAAGAATATATATTCTATTCATACGAAGCTATCCTAAAGATCTTGGCAGCATTAAATAACCCATTGAGGTTGATATGCCATGAAACAAAATAAACCTAAACCCATTTTTTGGAACCTCAACATCAGGTCATGCCTATTGCATAGATCTTCTCTACCATCCTCCGGTTTTCCTGATTATCCATCTCACCTGATAGGGCTTCAGGTTGGCATCCTGTTTTTTTGTTTTATACTTAGTTGCTTGATGTATGTTTTGAATGGGTGACTAATCCAAATGCATCCCTGTTTTCGTGTTCATAACATAGTGTCACTGATAATCTTCATCCTTTCTTCTCCAGGAATGCTACACATATCTTGTTCTTCTTTCTCAAATGGCTTAGAGAGCCATAAAACTGTTTTCAGGATAGATTCACTGCAACATGTAGCATTCTTGTATACATGCCATCTGGTTTCTTATCTAACCATCTTGTGTTCATGTCCATGTAGTTCTCTCATAGACCAAACAAGTTTCATGATATGAGATTTTTAGGACAGTGGACATTAGTGGATAATAGGTAGAAACCTATAATTAATGCCAGATTTTAATTTTTATAATTAATACCAGAATTTATTTTATAGTAGGCATTAATGGTTTTTTTTTTTTTTTTTTTTTTTTTTTTTTCAATCTATCTTCAATGTGAAACTTTGTTAAAAGAATTCATGATATGACTTAGAAAGATTTTGTTCTTTTAATTTGTGTTTCCAATTGATAAATGTTTGACCTTGAAGAATCTTGGTACTTCAGCTTTCTCTTTAAAAAAAAATAATAATCTTAATGAGTTTAAATAACCTGTTTGACATTTAATGAAGTTAAATGGCTCATTTTTGGTCAATATGAAACGAGGGAGCTGTCATCTGAAGTGTAAATTTTGTCTTTTTTATCTGTGTACAGTTTTGATATGACATATCTTAGAACAAGTATTTGTCCTTTCTTTTTGCTAGGTTCTGAAGGCAAACTGACCTCTGCTGACCAACGGATTGGCGTTATGCAGGGCATCTACGGTATGAGTTTTCATGTGGTCAGTGGTTCCACTCAAGTCCAAAATTTGTCTTCATCCGTCTGTGAACTCTTCATTCCTATTCTTTCACAAGAAGGTAAAAATCTTTTCTCTCTCTCTCCGTTTTTTTTTTTTTTTTTTTTAATCAATTCACACCAAGCAAGGTGATGATGCCACTAAGATACAAGAAGCTAGTGGGAGTGAAAGAGAATGAAAAAGACTTTAGAAATCACAGGAAACAAGGACTCTAATTTAAATCTCTTTCACATAAATATTTTTCAGTTGTGAATTACAAGATAAAAATAAGATGCTTTCCAATTTACTTAAAGCTAAAATTGAATACAAAAATCATATGAGAGTTCTAGATAGGAAGTGAACTCATTCCCACTGTCTTGTGAAACCAGCAAACAGATCTTTATACTCAAATTTTCAGTTATGCCAGTTTTACACAAATAGTTTTAGGTCCTGTAGAAGTTTTCTCTTTTGTATGGTATTAATATCTGAGAACAGCTTTTGATGTTTAAAAAAACGAGAGAGAAAAGAAGAAAAAAAATGAATTTGCCATGTCATATCTTCATTAGCACATTGACTGCTATCACTGTTATATTTGCTTTAGCTTAAAACATTGACTGCCAGAGATCAATTAGAAAATCTGACTTCAAATACTAACTTTATAATAGCCAAGTTAGGCGATAAATTTTTTTTCAAATGCTTTACTAAATTTTCAATAAATTTTTTTCCCATAAAAAGTTTGTAGTTGCCAGTACTTTGTTGCATTATCTATATTTATAAAACAAGATGTCTGTGTGATACCTTTTCACTCTAGATCCATCCAACCAATTCTGACTGAACTTGGCATGTACATTGTACACTGTAAGAGAGAGGTTCTTAGTGTAAAAAGTCGATAAGTTTTAAAAAATCAATAATCGGTAAAGCTGATCAAAAATTGATGAATTCAACGTTTTTCCTCAATTCTTTTGAGACTCAGTATGTAGGTTACTTACATCGTGACAAGCTCAGCGATACCTCATTTTTATTTCTATTCCACTGTATTTAGTGAAAAATGAAAAATCAATTTCAACACAAATTTTAAGCTTAAAAAACTCCCTCAGTTTTCAAGCAATCTAAACTTCACTCAATTGTAGCCAGCAATAAGTTGATTGTTTAACAGTCATTTAACTTGATAATTGTGTCTGCGTAAATAGCGAAAAATGGTGATTTTTTTTTTTTTACTGGTTTCTTTCTTATTTTTTGTTGAACTTTCAACCAGTTTTCATCTTACTTAACAATTGCTTTATAAATGTATCCTCTTTTACATCCCTGGTAACACACTGACAAATTGAATTTCAATAAATCCAAAATAATTGTGGTCTGAAGTGGGTCTTCATGTTGCCTGTTTTATACCTTTCTGTCCTCAGCTAACTTCGATTGAATAAATACAGACTACTTCTGTTATATAAGTAACTGCATTAATTCATAATGTTTTTTAATGAATTTACATTAAAGTAATTGAAGAAGATAGACTTTGTTACATTTAAACATGATGCTGTTTTTGCTCCATTCTAATTGAACGCTTTTCCTGATCAATCAGCTGGGTATGGCTACTAGTTATTACTATTTGTACAACCAACAAAAAATCTCATGGTTGTAGCCATGATGGCAAGACCTCAAAAATGAGATAACTCAGGGTTGGCTGCTAATCATGGGTTATCTCATTTCTCTCTATCATTTTGTAGTTCATGAAGGCACTTTGGTATCAACTCTACAAGTCTTAAAGGCATGGTGCAGTCGTTTCTACACAGAAGTACCAGAAAAACTTGTACAGTGGTTTGTAGTAAGTAAATGTTTATTTTGACTACTAGTAAATGAATAAAATGTTTTGTTTGGAGCTTTTATGATTAATAGATTTTTTTTTTTTTTTTTTAAATGTTAATAGATGGAAACTTTTTCGCTTTTGACTTCTTTTTTTCTATGATATTAAGAATGGAAAGAAATGATCTTGTTTTAAAGAAATATGAAATTTTAAATATTGAAATAAATTTCTTTGTCTACTTTCTTAAATTGGAACAGAAACTCATTGAAAAATTATCCCTTTTCAGAAAGGCATGAATCTGAAATCCTCAACATCTGTAGTTCGTAATGCCTACATTCAATGTATGTCGGTGGCTTTCCAAGGTGAGAGCATGAAACTATCATTTCTATTAAATTTTTTCACAATATTTTTAGTGTCTTATATTTCTGTTGTGTTATTTCAATTCTATAATAATGCATTAGTTTTAAGAAATGTGTATGTTTGTGTGTGTGTATACTAATAATAAAAAAGAAAAAGCCAACACTGAATAACATCAAATATAAACATGGCCACAATGTGCTGACCGTGTTTGTAAAATAAAAAAAGATTCCTGTAACTAGATATATACATAAAAAATTCATGCATTGAGTTAAAAATCATCCTTGATAATAGCTAAAAGAATAGCCAAAAACACTCAGATATACAGAACATTTGGATAATTTTTACACACTTCATGTCCAGAAGAGAAAACATTTATATGAATACAAGGAAAATGAAATAAAAAAAAAAAACTTAATTGCAGTCCCTTGTTAGTCTTCTATAATAAAATTTGTCTAAAAAGAATATTGTTGCCCAAATACACAACTTTATATATAGGGAAATTCTCCAAATGCAGTGAGAACGAATCATATAAATTCACATGTTCATAATGTTAATTTAAAATAGAGCTCAATACAAAAGTAGTGATAATTCTTTATGATCTGGTATTATATTCAAACATATTATATATGTTCAAATGTAATATATATATATATATATATATATATATATATATATATATAAGAGATGTGGTAAGTTAAAATTGTAAAGTCAATTATTGTTTGTTGTAGGTGATACTTTACAGCAGGCTCGAAATGTCGTGCCCGTCTTGGTGCAGGTGTTAGAGAAGGCCAACAATCAGTCCAGTCAAGTCCATTTGGTCACTGAAGTTCTGTCAGCATCAAAGATCTTGACTTGCCTATCACTAATTGACATAGATGTAAGCTCCAAATTCCCTCTGTTTTGGAACCTCATAACCGACCTGGACAAACAGCTGTTATTTAATGAGAAGTTCCTTTTGTCTCTTAATGAAGAATGTAAGTTCTTATCATTTAAGAAATATTTCAAGTTTTATTTTCCATCAATAAGCATAATGTACACTTCAATAAATTTTGTTGATAGTTATATTTGTGGCCTTTGTTTTCTAAATTGATTACCAAAAACTAATAATTCTAAAACAAATTGTTCTAAAATTCTTACTTAAAATTTCATACCAAATTGTCAACTTGCCTGAACATAAATTTATCAAGTTTTTACCATTTATTTAAAATAAATAGATGACTGGCCACTGTATCTGAGAATGCCGGAATGGTAAAAATGTTTGCTTATAACTGTGAGATTCAGGTTCGAATCTCACCAGGGTCGATTTGTCAGGAAGGTGACTTCTTGATGTTATCGTTCTGGGCGGGGGTGATCCTAGCATGCGGGCACTTTTCAAAAGTGCCTGAAAACCTTTGTGAGTGAAATTGGGTTGACAGAACTATTTGAGAGCCAGCAATGGTTGTGCTACCACAAAGTCACAAGTCATTGTGACTGAGGGTTTGAGCATGCTGGTTTTGTTTAGATTGTTGATCATGCCAAATAATTTGCTCTCTCTAAGAAACTGTAACTAAGATTCACTCAATATAAACTATAAGTATGAGCTCTGTGGGTGTTGAACAAACACAAATGCATCTGGCCATTTATTAATCAATGTAATTATAAAATGTAAAAAGACTCTCATTATTTTTATTTCTTTTCTTTTTCAGCGATTCTAAACCTTGTCTTTGTTATTGAAAAGATCATTTTAAATTTCCCTAGTAAATTCACAGGGAAGGGCCTAAGGTTAGTATTTTGACGTTGTTTTGTGCTTCAAATATCTTTAAAAGTTAACAAGAATTTGTTTTTCTTTGCTTAATATAAAAATAAATAATTTATAATAAGTTTTATTTGCCTGAATTTCTTGTGAATTGTCTGCATTTTAACTCTTCAGTATCTGTCTATATTTCTGAGATGAGGTATTATGTACACTATTTACATTATTTGGACTATTGTCCTCATCTTTGTCGCCATATTTATTACAACGTTTCGGCCCTTTAGTATCTGTCTATATTTCTGAGATGAGGTATTATGTAAAACTATTTACATTATTCGGACTATTTTCCTCATCTTTGTTGCCATATTTATCACAACGTTTCGACCTTCAGGTAGTTGGAATGTCGTTCTGAACCCTTTATTTCACTTGCTGGGGTAGACTAGTTCCACGTGCCATGTCTAATGGATGTCAGTCATCTCCTGTTAATTCACGTCTCTCCAAGTTCTCCACTGTCTTAACCAGGTGTTGAACTCACAACTCTTTGGGTCCTGTCACTGGATCTAACCAACACCTTTATCCATTGTGCCACGTGTCCTTAAGGACATCTGTGTATGAACTTAATGTTTTCAGCAACTATTATTACCAGTGTTCAAATTGCAAGTTTTGCTGTTATCGTTGCATGTTTTTTACCAGAGCTCATATTGCAATTTTCATTGTTATTATTGCTTTTCCACCAGAAGAAGGCCGGAACATACAATGGCCGAAACGTTGTGATAAATATGGCAACAAAGATGAGGACAATAATTTGAATAATGTAAATAGTATGTTGACCTCTTGTTTTGATTCTACTTCTGACTTTGTCATTTTCTTTTTGACAGGGCTATGTACAAAGCTTTCATTTTTAGTCTGACCAACAAGAGCTGGCCTGTGCGCAAGAGATGCATTTCAACATTAAAGCAAATTGGCAGCCTTAATGACAGAAATAAAATTACAGTTGACTTGATTGATGTGCTTGGAAATTTAATTTCAACACAAAAGGTATTAAAGCTTTTATTTGAGAACTTTTCAAGTTTTCTCTTTTCCTTACAAGGAATCAAGAATATATTGTTCAACTTGATGTGAATGAATTAACTGCTCTACGTGTCTACAATTCAGATAATAGAAAAGTAATTCCCTCTCCTCTCTTTATGAGAAGGATTAGAAGAGTAATTCCATCATTATGAGAATGTTTAAAATTCCCTTTAGTCTCACTATCATCCCTCTTTAGTTGCTAAAATATCTAACCAGTTACACAAATAAACAAGTCTCTATTATCAAAATGAAAATATAATCATATATTTAAATAAATATTGAGAGACATTTGAAGAAAAAAAAAACCAAATAAGAATTTTTACACTGTTAATTTTTTTTTTTTTTCTTAGCTTCCTCAACCCGGTGAAGATGACAGTGCAGATGATACATCAACAAAAAGAGTGAACCCAAAGGCCTTGTCCAATGCTCTTCTTTATCTAACCAACTTACAATCTCCAACAAATTCTGAAATTGAAGCTATGGCAATGGCATCTCTGATTCCAGCCCATCACCCTGTGATTGGTAAGATTTTAAACACATTTAGAAATAAAGTTAGCGTGACAATTTTATGGTACAGTCAAATTTGGAATAGGTTTTTGGCATAGGTATGCAGTATATTGTCAAAACTTTATCTCGTCTCTTGAACTCAGAATTTCAATTAAAATTAAAATGTTTAACAAAAATGAAGTTATTTACATTTTGATGGCTTGTTTCAAAAATGTTATTGAAAAGTGTAGATTTAAATGAATTCTTTAAATGAATTTAAATGAATTCTTTATAGGCATTCTGACAGACTTTGAGAGTCTGACAGTCATGGTTAAAAATCCAGTTAAATGGCATCAAAAAAAATTTGGTTTCTGTAAACTCCATGCTATTAGGGAGAAGAATTTTCTGAAATAAAAATTCAAATATGGAGAAATGTATTTCTCTAGTTTAAAAACTTTTGCTATGAAAAATAAACAAAAATTAAACTGATGTACCTGCATCTTAAAAACTTCTAGAAATTTAACTAATTATTAAAATTTAATAAAACTTTGCATATTGTATTTATGACTGGATTTCATAAAGTCTTATTTCTATAAAATATCTTTCTTTTATCACTTATGAAATCTTAATGAAATATGGCATGAATGTAAAGTTTTGTATGGTTTAAAAGATAAATCCATATGGAATTAAAATCTTTCTTTCTTTTTGTTTTTTCTTTTGTACCGAAAGACCTAAACAATAATAAAGAAATTCATCAGTAAATGTTAACTGATGTAATTTAAAAAAATATAAATATCTCTTAGGCACCCCCCCCCAAAAAAAACACACTAAGTGTCATGTTAATTGATAAAAAGTGTCATTGATAAAATCCAAAGAAGTATCAGCAATATTATTGGTCTTGACCTGGCATCTTGGCTTCAGTCACTTTCCCACTGCTATAATGTAGCTTCCCTGCACCTTTTCTAGAAATACTTCCTTGGTTATTGTTCAGATGAGCTCTTCACTATGGTGCTCAAATTTTATGAATTGAAGCGCAATACAATTTTAAAAAGTTCACTTTGAATATTTACAATTTGTCCAAAAATGTACAGAAAAATTCTTGGCCTGATCTATTTCTAAAAATCTAAGTATTACCTTTCTTTCATCCCTCCCTCCCTAAGGTAGCATTATTTAGGCTGAGAACTTTTCATCAACCCTTAATTTTAACCTGGTTCAAGTCATTTTTTTGAATAGTTATCCTCTGATCACAATAATTTCTATTTCCCTGACTTTGGACAACAATATCACGGAATGAGGAAACATTATCTTTAGTTATCATCTCATCCCCACCCCTAAAATGTCCTTGAAAACATCTAATTCTTTACCTTATTTTCTCTTTAGTGCTTCAAGGACCCAATTTATGGAAGGCAATTATGAAGCAGCTGAAACATTCTCCAAAGGACTTTGTTGAAAGAAAAGCAGAAAAATGTTTAAAGAACATTTACAATGAAGCTTTCAGCCAAGTGAGTATTTGCTTTCAAGCCTAGGCACATGCACATGCACACACACACACACACACATTTTTATATGGTATATTGTTTTTATTCCTTTTTAATCTTTAGCCCTCTGCAACATTCATAAGTATTTCACCAAGTGGCCAGACAACTGCCATAGCATCATCTTCAATTTTCAGTTAGTTATTTTTCTGTTGCCATAGTAGGATATGACAACACTAACTCAAAATTCAACCACACTATTGCTTGATGATCAGAGTTGCATGCAGTGGATGTACAAACATTTTGTTTGGCAAATAAAGTCACCTACAGAGTGTTAAATATTAACTATTGCTTATCAGCATGACTTTTTTTCTTTTTCTTACAGTGTAGATCAATTTGACCTACTGTATGACATATTGACAAGAATTTTCTTTGCCAAATTACCATTTTCAGACTGGGTAGTGTTGTTATAAGATAATCATACAATACGTATATGACTGCAACTCTCTTTATAATGTGTGGACCACAAGTGCATACAGGCAAAAGGCAAAAATAAGATTAATAAGGCTGTTATCCTTATATTTGTACACCACCACCACTACTAATTATTAAAAAAAATGCCACCATCACCACCACTATTTTGTTTATAAACACCATCACCACTACTATTTATTAAAAAAAAAAAGTAAAAAAAACATCATCCATTCAAAGTCTAAGAAAACACCAAAAGCCATTAATGTGAGTAGAAGTTAAAGAATATATTTTTTGAAAAAGTCATGGCTATAGCATTGATTTTACTCCCGTCATGCAATGTCAGCTTTGATAATACCTGTTTTGTTCTTTCAGAGTGTTGAAAATGCCTTGGCAACACTTGTGTCAGTAGCTCCAGAGAAAATCCTACCAAAGTTGGTTGGCCACCTGTGTAATCAGCTGACCTTGCCAGAATTTTTTAATGTATCTCAACAAGATTTTGGAATATTCCAGTGTTCGGAAGGAGAATTATATGACAAGTCTGTCATGGAAAAGTCAGTATTATTTGATTACAGTTAGATTTGGAAAATTTCCAGCTATTTTTTTCTTTTTTTTTTTTTTCTTTTTTTAACATTCTGAGACCTTTTATATGCAAAAATGCCTTATGGCCATGTCGTGTTGAAACACCAGTTCTCATTCAATCACTGAAGCTGAGCAACCTCAAACCTGATCAATACCTAAATGGATGATCACCTGGGAATAGCAGGTGCTCTGAGGTTGTATGTGTAGGTGGTGTAATGAATAACTGTTTGGAATGGGAAATCTTGTAGCTGAGTTCCAATTCCAGTCCAGTTCATTAAATTCACATGCACAACTACCCTTGGGAAAGGTATGAATCCACTTCTTCTCCCTCAGGTATGGGTTAATTAGTAAGACTTATCAGCAAATCATTATTATCATCTTAGAATCGAAAAATGTTTTCTGACTAAATAATCTGCAAAAGGTTGATAATCCATAAAAAACAAAGTCAATATATGCAAAAAATATGATTTACCAACAAAATTAAGTTTTAAAATTTTAAGGAGTAATGTGAAAAATATTTTTTTATTATTATTGATGCTATAGCTGGAAATTTTCCAATTCATGCCTGACAAATTGAATTAAATTTGTGTACTATTATATTTACTGCTACTTGTCTATTATTAAAGAATTTTTCTTATTCTTCACGGCTCTGGTGAAGAATCTGTACATTAGCCAAATGTGTGCTCTTGCTTCAAATTGTTGAAATCCTTTGATCAAAGATTTTTTTCCTGTGGACAAATGATTATTTTTACATGGGCATCATGGCTTTTGTGGTCAAGAATGATTATTTTTTTTATTTTAATTTGGTTCCCTAGCATCTGAAATTGTTTCATCTGACCATTTTCTGTTTCAGTATTCTGAAAGATGAAGTTAAAGAGACCAATATCAAGAGAGAAAACAAACTTTATTCTTATGCTGAGCAAATGGCTGAAATTGAACTCAGAAAGGTCAGTTTGCTTCTCACTATCTCTTTTCCAATGATTCTTTTGTCAAGTTTTGTACAAAATTTCGTTAAACTCATGACTAACCTTTAAGTCGTTATTATTTTTGTTGTTGTTAGGAAATAGAGAAGAAAAAGAGAGGTAAAGGTGATGTGAAACTGACTAAAAAGCAAGAAGAGAAAGTCCAGGCTCAATTGAAAAAAGAATCTGAAGTCAGAAGCCAAGTAAAGAAGGTTTGTAATATTGTCTCTTACATTTTACAATGATGTTCACCCCTGTACAAGGCTCAAGAGCCACTCGAGGTAGAGGCTTACAGTTTAAGAGGCACCACCCCAAGCAAGGTGATAATGTAAGGCAAGGCGCAACTGAGAGTGAAGGAGAAGGAAAAAACTAGAACGAACTGGACATCCAGTCCCAAACAGGAAATAGTGGATAATGCTTTACTCGTGTTCAAAAGGTCGGGGAGGGGTGTGAACCAAAACAATAGGCAAAAGTATTGAGGGTGGTGGGTAAATAAAAGTTCAGAGATTTAAGTGGGGACACATTAGACGTATAGAGTTGAAGTAGATTTTTGCACATAGAAAATTAGTGTTTGACTATTCACTTAGACCTTCTGTGTTGAAATCAGGAATTCTCTCAAGCAGGTGGCACTTTGTTCTCAGAAGAGGAATTTCAGAAGAATTTCTGTCCTACATATAAATTTTCCAAATGTGAAAGGTGTTAAGGAAACCTGGAACCATAAAGTTAAGTTTTAGAAGCAAAGGCCTCAGTTGCCATTTTTGTTGATTATAATCCAATAATCTTTTCCTTCTTTCTGTTTATTGTTGTTTGCCTATTCTCTTAGCAATTATCGTCAAGGAATATCTGTAAAATTTGGACACAACCGCACATGATCTGCTCTACTCAATACTTTTATATACTGTTTGCAGTATTAGCCTAAACTTCTTTTCCATTTTCTCAACTGGGTTTTGTAGTTTGTGGAAATTGAAAATGTTACTATAGACTTCATATTTTGTTTTGCTGGATATTAATTTTATCTCTTCAGCTAGAAATCTTTTTTTTCTTTTTCTTTTTTTTTTTTTTATCAAAACTTTAAAATTTATAATATCCTGTGGGGTCACTCACATCATACCAGCTTAGTGTTCACAGTAATAAAAACATACAAAGAAATTACTCTAAAAGCATGTTAATTGTAAATTAAAATCCGATAATTTTATTTATTTTTGTGTACTGGCGTGTATGTGTTTTAAGGTTGCATGTAATATAAGAAGAAAGTCATTTCGTTTTATAACAAGCAAGGTGCCAAGGAGAGGAGATGAACATCTTGACACTTTGAGGATTCCTAGAGAGTGAGTTCAGTGTTTTTAGGTTGGAAGAATCTGTTTTCAGCTAGGAAAGTTTTTCATTGCATGCTGGGAGAACTTTTATTTGAGATTTACCTATTTTATTTTAAACAAAGTTTTAATGTTATTTGTTTTATTTTATGATATTTATTATTTTTATTTATTGATAATAATGTCCCTACAATCTCTTTCTTGGTTCATCACACACTGTGTGTTACTTTCCATGTGTGTATGTATCTATATGCATATGTCTGCATTGTGAGTGAGTGACTTACAAGTGTTTGTGCCTTTTTAATACACACACACACACACAAATTATTTGGTAATAAATAGAATTATTTCTTAAAGCTTTTAACCTCTATCACTCTGTATGTGACTTCATTTGATGTGCAAAAAGTTTACCCTGCCACTAAAGTTGACTCTGATCCCTGAACAAGTGTGTTTGAATTTCATATCCTGCTGTGGCAACAGAAATCAACTTTGAGTGAAATTAACAATAAGGTTACTGCAATTGAGAGGCCTTGAAAAAGAATGCAGTGGAAAGAGAAGTAATACAGTGTAACCCGGATATAAGAGAGTTGTCGGGACCAGAGTAGAAGTTTCTTATATCCGGGTTTGGTCTATTTTATATACAATAACACAGGCTCTAATTTGGGACCAGAGAAAATCTCTCTTATATCCGGGTTTCTCTTATACTGTACAATGTATTAATAATGCAGAGTGTCAAAGGTTAAAAATTTTGTGGAAATATTTTTCAGTCTGTCACTGAATTAAGATATATATGCATGCATGCATAAACATACCTGCACATAGACAATTTGAATGAAATTGAAATGGGTATCTGTGTCATAAGAGCTAATTTCCCTTTCAGTTTGTACCTGAATATATTTTTTTTAATAATTATAGCATTTCAAATGGGGAAACAATTTAGATTTGAAATTTGACCATTTTATCATCAGAAGTGACAGGTATGAAACTAGTTCAAAAAAAACTTTTTTTTTTTTTTTTTTTTTAAATGTGACACACTGCAAGTTCTTAATGCCTCATCAAATTAATTTCATGAAAACCAAAACCGCATGTTTGAGAAATGAAAAATAATAAATTAATCTTGTCCATAAAATTTTAAATTCAACAACTGTTAACAATGCCTCAGATTTATTTTCTTGTGATTTCAGCTTGATGCAAAACTGTCGAAATCCTGTGACTTAATCAATGCAGCCATTGATGGTGGTGGTCAGACAATATGCTATTATATGGTTGACTTGTGTCGTGTTTTAGTCCCTCTTTTAAAGTCTCCCCTTGCAGCCAGGCGAGTCTATCCTCTGCTTGTATCTCTCAGCAAGATTTCCTTTTCTGATAAACAACTTGGTGAGCATGTTTACAATCTTTATTTTTCATTCCTTCTTTGTCTAAATTGCCTGGTCGGTGGGGCATCAGAATACGCCGACTGCCCCCCTGCAGAGGGTAAAAGTCCCTCAATGGGGCCACCTGTTGGCCGTGGGTGGTGACCCGTAATGTCTGGGGATGGGATCCTGGTGGTTGAGCAGGTTGTAACTCAGGTGTAAAGCAGTCACAATCCAGTAACACACCACTTTGGCCCTTACCTGGGCTAGACGGGCGGTAGGAGGGGCCCGATCCAATCAATCGGCTGGTCATGTCAAGCCCCATCATATATAATCCACCCCAAACCTATAACTGACACTCCTCTTCCGAACCAAAATTAACACTTAACCCTAAATATGTGATGGAAGGCAGTGGCTGAGGGTCAATCAATTTGGGAGAAAATGGATCTGACACACCTGCTAAACCTTCACAGGCGTAAAACTTGGATAACGGAAACAAAGGAACACGTGTGCTCAAAGACTCCTCCCAAAGAGAGCATACCATTCATGTAGCCCCGACATGACAAGGTGAATGGGTTTCCCCCTTGTCATATCCCAATACTGGACTCCGCGGTGGGTAGGGAGCGTGGATGATGAACAAAAAGATTTCTTTTTTTCCATTGATTGTTTTTAATCAATGGAAAAAAAGAGACCATATGTGGATAATGACTCTCAATCAGAAAATGATAGTGAAAACTTTCCACGATTTATTGTTCTCGAAGCAATAAACAACAAAGCACTAACAGAAATATCTCCATTTAAAATCCAAAAAGCTATATCAAATATAATCATACCAAAAAATGTAAAAAAAACTACAAAATGGAACATTACTAGTGGAAGTGGAAAAAAAGATATATGCGGATACACTAATAAGACAAAAAAAACTACAAGAAATAGAAATAAAATCCTACCCACATCAAACCCTAAATTTCTCAAAGGGTGTAGTAAAAAGCAAGGAGCTCTCCCTGTGCACTCTAGAGGAGATAAAAATAGAACTCCAAACTCAAGGTGTTATAAATGTCAAAAGAATCACAAAGAAAAATGAAGCTGAGATACAAACTAATACCTACATTCTAACCTTCAACTCCCCCTAAATTCCGACAACAATTAAAATTGGATATGAAATTATAAAAGTAGAACAATACATACCAAACCCTCTTCAATGCTATAGATGCCACAAATTTGGGCATCACAGAGATTCCTGTCGAAACAAAAAAACATGTGGAAAATATAGTGAGAAAGAACCAGAACATAAAGAAGAGAACTGTCCAAATGAGAGCCTATGCTCAAACTGTTTGGGAAACCACTCTGCCCTCTTAAAACAATGTAGTATCTACAAACAGGAAAAAGAAATAATCATAATAAAATACAAAAAAATATATCTTTCTCAGAAGCACGAAAGGAAGTTAAAAATAACATAAAAGAAAACACCTACGCCTCCATGGTACAAAAAGCAAATAAAATAAAAGTACACATTAAAACTAAATTACAAGCAATAGCAACACAAGTGACACTAGATAAAACCATCACAATTCTTTCTATTTATACACCCCCACAGGAACCAATAAATACAATAGAAATAAACAACTTGATGTTTCAAATAGTGTATATGTATGTGTATATGTGTTTATAGACATATATATGCATGCATGGATGTAGATATGAAAATATATAATCAAACAATCACAAGAAAAAGCAATCCCAAAAAAATACAGTAGATTATGAAATCCAACAGCCTCCCAACCTTTTATACACTATAACCATCTTAAATTCATAAATAAATAAGGCTTCGGCATGAAATGACCCAAATAGGAGTTGACATGCCGTTAAATCCAACATCCAACATTCTTTGTGATCTCATTTTAGCATCTCTTTGAAGAAAGATTTGTTGTCCAAGAAACTAAAATGTTAAGTGTTACAAAATAAGTCTCCAAGACCCTAAATTTCACAATTCTTATATCTTCATTTACTTTCAAAGTAATTTTTAATTTCCTAATTATCAAATTTTTCAGCTAAAAATATTAGCTGACTAAAGTACACAAAAATTTTCTCTTTTTATAAATTTTGTCTGTCTCATCAGTCAAACAAAAAAGCATGCATTGCTAACATATAAACATTTTGATATCAGTCTTTTATATGAATTTGGGTTTCTATAGAAAGAATTTATATTTCTCTTGTGGAAATTCAGTCATAAGTTAAAAAAATATCAATAAATCAGACATAAATAATTAAAAAAATTTTTTTTTTTTTTTTTTTTATAAAAATCTATAATTTTATGTCTGGCAACATGTTAGTTGTTTTTTTTTTTGTTTTTTTTTTTCCTACATTATTTGTAATAACCATTGTTGTCATCTGCCATTTCGCCTTACTGCACATTAGTTATTCAGAGCTGAAAGAAAGTTTTATGGAATTACCTAAATAAGTCAATATAATCTATTAAATTAGATTTTCTTAAAACCATACTAAGTTTGCTGAATTAATTTTTATTATTAATATGAACATTAGTAAATTATTCAAATGTTTCGCTAATGGATAGCCCTCTGTAGCTATACTCATAGTAGGAAATTCAAGTGAATTTACCATAATGACAATTAATTTTAGAAAATGGATGCTTGTTAAAAATATTGTTTACGCAGGAATTTTGAAGAGGTAAAAGAACTTCTATTACAAAGAGTGTTAGGTTAGTTGAAAAAATAAGCTAAAAATTTTGTTTACACTATTTACATCATTCAAAATTCCACTGTATATATCGCATGAAGAAGGCCAGGATGTACAACGACCAAAAGTTGCAAATATGGTAATAAAGATGAGAACACTAATTTGTCTCAGAAATATAGACAGATATTAAGAATTTTGTATTGAAACAATAGGTTGTCAGCTGAATCAAAATCTTTTTAAAGAAACCAGTGAACATGATCTACCTTTGAAGAAATAGATGACACCCTATGAGCTCCTTCATAAAACCCGTTTACCACCCCCCCCCTTTTTTTAATACATTGTGAAAATGAAAAGTCAAATTGTCTTTTACATTTTCTTGAAACCTTTTCTTATGTCTTTGAACAAGACTTGAGTCTTTGTCGTGTTAATTACAAAAGCTTTTATCTGTTCTTCATTCCCAAATTCTTCAGTCCAAAACAATATATTCAACATTCATCAAAATAAGTGGATCATGAAACATTTTTGTTGGCAAATATTTTTCTGATGGCCTACAAAAATGTTTAATGCCTTTTGAATGTAATTTATTTTATTCATGCCTAATGACTTTTCTTTTCTGAAATTGTGTTTGTCACAGGTCAATTGGTTGGTCATGGTACTGTCCGAGTACTTGAACCGTTGTGTCCTCTCGCCAAAGAATGGACAGAGGAGAAGCAATTACCACAGACAATACGTATTGTTCATCTTTTGTATGATCAGCTACAGACAAAGACCGAAAATAACAAGCCACATACATTCCCAGCTTCAACTGTTGCCTTCTTTTTCCATCTGTTGAGTGCTGTGTTGTCAAACAGCCACAAGCTTGTGAAAAATGATGAAGCTGTGCAAATTGAATCCCTCAAGTTAATCATTGCACATGCCAAAATAAGATCCTCACTGGACAACAGAGAGGATGCTGTGCTAAGCCAGTTGGTAAGAACATGATTGTGCTTTCTTTTAAAAGATTTCTCTGCTTTGTCCATCATATTCGTTAAAAAAAAAGAAAAATGCTGATTTAAAGAGTTCAAAGCAGTAAAGAAGTCTTATTCATTTTATAATCTTCTTTTTTTACATTTCCTAACAGTTTGCACATAGTATTTTTTTTTTCTCCTACATTATTTGTAATAACCATTGTTGTCATCTGCCATTTTATGCACATAATATTTTTTTTTTTTTTTTTTAAAGCATCAGTTATATTCGTAATTGTTTTGTGGTTGTGATATCATTTTAAATCTACTTTTAGATGGAATTAATTTTTTTTACTTTTCTAATATAAACCTCTAGTAAATGAAGACTGAATGCGATATTTTTGTCCATACTAAAATTGAACAAAAACTGCTATTGTTTCTTTTTGCATATTTCAGTACGACCCTCAGCTTTTGCCCCACTGCCAGTTATTTGAATTGCTGCTTAATGTGATTGGGAGAGTGCCAGTTGGTAAACTACAATCATTGGCTAATGAAGCTCTACTTGAGGTTGCTAATTGCCTCAGTGGAGCACCTGGATGTGCTATCCTTTCAAATGCCGAAATTTCAGTGTTGCTACTGGGAACAGAGTCATCATCTACTTTTGTACGAGAAGCAGTTTTTAAGGTATGCCTTTTTCATGAGGATATTTTACTTTCATTTATTTGTTTGTTTAATGGCATATCAACTCCTTATGGATCATTTAATGCTGAAATTTAATTTTTTGGGGACTTTGAAATAATAAAAATGATGTTATTCTGCTTTCACAATTGAATACATGGTAGATGATACTCAGCTTTTATAGTGCATATACATGTTACATGTTTGTGTGAACATAATTATTAGAGGCAATGATATGTGTGTGTCATGTTGCGGTTTTGTTCATTTATTTAAGAAATTGTAGGATATTATTAGGTTGGTGCAAAAATAATGTCGTTTTCTCACATAGTAACATGTGAGGAAACGACATTATTTTTGCACCGACCTAATAATATCCTATAATTTAGTTTATACTAAATTTTAAATGAGTCCATTTAGAAACCTTTCATTCACAAACGCTAATCATCATCTGTAGGCCCAGTAAATGGTAATCAAGCCAAAAAACTATTTATCAGTATTATTCTTCAAACCACTCATCTTTCATAATCTTCTTAAAGCAAGAATCTTTCTTATTCAAATATCATTGGGTGGTCGTGGGAACTAGCTCATACTGTCTATAAAATGCTCCAATGTCATGCGTCTCACATGACCTTTGTCTAGCTCCAAGTTGGAGAAGAGGCAAAAGCAGACCACTGGCACCTCATAACCAGGTGCATCAGATAAATGGAGCTAGTCATCCTGGGAAGGCATTCATCTAGTGGAAGGAAAACCATGATTTAAAACCTCCACTGCTTTACGGCTATATCCAAATATGGAAATGACTCTGACAATAAATCCGGAAGTAAAATCCAGAGTAGAGCCCCGAAGGTAATTGGCTGTCAATACTGACAAACTTCTTGCAACTACTGCAGCCAAGTTATTTGTTGCATTCCCTTGGATTTTGTCAATATGACAGAGAGAGGAGCCTGCTGGGAGTGTACAATCTCAATCACCCTAGAGAGGTCACTCCAGTCTCACCACCAAAGGATTGAATTTTGAGCAGCATACTATCATTATCTCGGGAGATAAACGGGTGTGTGATGTCAGGTTAATATAATAATAATAAGAGCTTTTTACTTCAATTTCTAACATTTTTTTTTCTTTGGTTGCATCAATTTTTTAGGCACTTTTGCTGTTAACTGATGTGATTCCAAGTAAAGATGATGAACCAGTGATAGGATTGAAAGTGGCCCGCAAAATCTGGGTTGGCAAAGATGATAAAGATGAAGAGATTCAGCTGCTTGCTCAACAGTAAGTTCTATTAATTCTACCTGTTAAGTTTTATATCATTTTTGCTTATATCATTTTCCAGTGAACTGGCAAAAATCTCTTATATTTTTTTCTTTTTCTCTTATTTCTTCTTCTTGTATTTCTTTTGCTTCTTCTTGTATTTCTTTTGCTTTTTCTTGTATTTCTTTTGCTTTTTCTTGTATTTCTTTTGCTTTTTCTTGTATTTCTTTTGCTTTTTCTTGTATTTCTTTTGCTTTTTCTTGTATTTCTTTTGCTTCTTCTTGTATTTCTTTTGCTTTTTCTTGTATTTCTTTTGCTTCTTCTTGTATTTCTTTTGCTTCTTCTTGTATTTCTTTTGCTTTTTCTTGTATTTCTTTTGCTTTTTCTTGTATTTCTTTTGCTTTTTCTTGTATTTCTTTTGCTTTTTCTTGTATTTCTTTTGCTTTTTCTTGTATTTCTTTTGCTTTTTCTTGTATTTCTTTTGCTTTTTCTTGTATTTCTTTTGCTTCTTCTTGTATTTCTTTTGCTTTTTCTTGTATTTCTTTTGCTTCTTCTTCGTCATCATGTTCTTTCTGTATTACGTCATCTTCTTTTCGCATTTCGTAGTCGTCTTCTTTTCACATTTCGTAGTCTTCTTTTTTTGTGAATCCCATATAATTTCCATAATTTCCATCTGTGTGAATAAATTTAAAAAAAATTATTTTTTTTTATTTAAAAAATATTTTAGACTTGAAGAAAAACTTGGTCTGACGGCTCCACCGGTTGAGCTCTGCACTGATCTGATTGAAGATGTTATTCACCATGAAGAGAATGTAAGAAAAGCTGCCTCTTCTGCTCTGGCCAAAGTATTAGACTGTCATAGGGATCAAGTGGAGTCTGTTTTATATGAGTTGTTGAACAAATATGAAGAAAAATTATTTGTAAGTATCTTGTAATGTACTCTGTCAAAATGAAAATCTTTATTTTTTTTTTTTTTACATTCCAGACACAGCCGCTTAGAAAATGGCAAGACATTCTTTCTTTTTAATTCTATTTCAAGTCTGAATCTATTTGCAAATTACTGTAACTATTATAAATAATGGAAATATCAAATGAACAATAAAATCTTAAAAGATTTTTATAATCTTAGCTACCAAATTTATCAAAGTTGAAATCCAAATCCTTCTCACTCTTGTTGGGAGTTCTCCCTGGTTGTTCAGGGATGTAGCCATACACTCACTACGCTTGGCAAATTGCAAGTTGGTGAGGCTGTTTAACCCATAATTAGAGGTTTTGAATTCAGAATTGTCATTCTCCTAGACTGGCTGCTACCCAAGGCTATGGAACTCTGTCTATCCTGCTATTTACCCATAGCTGATGGGAGAAGGGAGGGATTCGTACCTTTCCCAAAAGTATTTGTGCATAAGTGAACTTGACTGGAATTCAAACTCTGATCTAATTTCTCAATCCAAGGTGCAAATCAAAGTGGAAATAGACACATTCTGTACAATTTTGAAATAAGCTCAGATTTCTAATTATCAGTAATGATCCAAAAACATTTTTTATTAGCACATATGAAAAGAAATATAAAGTTAATAAAAGCTATTCTTTTATTTACTTTTTTTATTTCAACTTTTGAAGAACTAATTTTGAAGCTGATTTTAAGGCGGGGGAGATCGCATCATACACAGGATATAAAATTAGTGTATGTACTGCTGGCCCTGGCTACACCATTGACCAAACTATATATCCATTTACTGTAGTCAAATTAGCTTCAAAATTTGGTCTTCAAAGGTTGCATGATACATGAATATATATGATATATACTATTCAAATTATGAGATTATTTGTTTGTTTGTAATTAAAGCAAGTACAAACAGCACACAATAGTACCCCATTTGTGAGATTCCAGTACCCCAAATGGAAATAGAAACTGTATAAAACAAGATTTGTTCAAATCAAATGACAGATTACTGAGTTAGCTATTTCTCTGTATTCATAATGTCTTTGATTATCAAAAATGTTAAGCCTGATCTACATGTTATTATTCACTTATTGATGATGTTAATTTTTAAATGGTTACACTCTGATGTTACAAGAACTTCTTTGATTTTGAAAAAATTCAAGTCCTGCAGAGCATCACATTTTAGTATTTTGCTATGACCTCTGTCCACATAATTTTCTTGTATTTTATGTTATACAAAAGTTATATCATGACTAATAGATGGTCTGATTTCCTTTTTATGTTTACATATACTGTAATTTTAAGTGGGTAAGTGGGGAAAATTATGACAAAGTAGAAAAAGTTTTCATAAGACACATTTCCTCCTTTAGGACTCCGTCAGACTAAACTGATATTTATGTTGATATGATGACACATGTGAAAACATCAATTTAGTCCAATGATGTCCTAAAGGATGAAATGCATCCCATAAAAACTTTTTCCACTTTATCATACTTTTTTCTCTGTTCTTGATATATAAGAAATTTATATATCATTTTCCTTTTTATACAGTAATAAAAAGCTGGAATCTGTTATAAACTGTTACTTGTGTGAGCTGTTAGTTCATTTGTAAATCAATCTTTTACTCATGATCAACATAATATCTTTCCTTGAATTACAAATAATATGAATCAATTGAAATTATCTTAAGTTCTTTCAAGGCTGAATGGCTCCATTGTGTTTTACTTTTTTAATTTTTCAAATAATCTACATTTGGAATTGTTAATGTAACTTTGTGCCACACTGCATAATGAGAGTTCCAGTTTAGTAGATCCAAATTAACAAACATTTTCTTAAAATTTTTTTGTCAATCAGAGAACTTATTCAAAAGCAATAGAATTTTGTTTAAACCTCTTCTTTCATTCATATCTTCTTTTTCCACCTTCTTCTCTTCGTCATTCAGTTGGCGTGTGATAGGAGAGCAACCACCAGATGAGTGGACATCTCGCAGTGGCATAGCTTTGTGCTTGACCAAAATTGCTCCTCTGCTCCCTCAAGAACTTATTGCACCCATTTTTGCATTCTATGTGCCGAAAGCTCTTGGTGATCGTGCACCTGAAGTGCAAAGTAATATGAGAGATGCAGCTTTGGCAGCGGTTAATGAGCATGGCAAGGTAAGAAAAGTCTTGCTTCTTTCTCTTCCTGATAGTGATCAAATGACAAAAGTAAGATAATTGTTAAGGTAATTGGTCAAATACATTCTCCACTCATTCATTAAATTTTTCTCATTCTTTTTCAGTTCTCTATTTTTTTGTCTAATTTGATTTTTGAGATGTGTGTATATATATATATATATATATATATATATATATATATATATATATATATATATATATATTGTAAATTACCTTTGACATTCTGTTTCTGATTTAATATCAAACGATATACACTATGACTTTTATGTTAAAAAAAAAAAAAAAAAAGTGAGAGACAGAATTTAAATTCAGAAGATGATATATTTTAAAGTTTTTGCGTCAAGAATATCCACTCGTATAAAAATATATAATTTTCATAAATCTTAACAAGAGGCTATTTTCTATGTAGTAAGAAATTGTAAGACATTTTTATGTTTATACATTCTATGTAGTAAGAAAAGTTATAGTCAAAATATTTTTTCAGTCAAAGACTCGTTCTAATTTGAGACCTGATTTTTACTAAAACTGATAAAATTGCTAAGATTGATTTTTCCTTTCTTTTTGTTCTTAAAAAAATTTGTCATTGAAAATTTTTTTTTTTTTTTTTTAAGGAGTATTATCATTTGAAGAAGAGAGGTATCAATCTCTCTCCTTCTCCCCCTCTCTTTATGTGTGTGTGTGTATATATATATATATATATATATATATATATATGGGCAGTAACTTTTCTTTTAAACATCTTTTGTTAAATATGATGGACAAGGGAAATTTTAGAATTTTTGACCATTTTCATTGTCCATCATATTTAAAGTAATCTATATATATATAACAATATATGATATTTTTTGATATTTTTTTTTTTTTTTTTTTTTTTTTTTTTTTTCAAACCTTTTCTTTTTTAGGAAAATGTAAATGTCCTACTTCCAGTGTTTGAGGATTTTCTATCTAATGCCGCAGACAGTGCAAGCAATGATGTGGTGCGGCAAAGCATTGTTATCCTCATGGGATCCTTGGCCAAACATTTGGATAAAGACAGTCCCAAAGTAAAGCCAATTGTGCAACAATTGATTGCTGCTTTATCAACACCTTCACAAGAGGTTGGTGAATATTTAAAAATTTAATTATTTTGATTTGACTCACATGCAAATCTTTTTAACTTTTTCATTCTGTGTGTGTGTGTGTGTGTGTGTGTGTGTGTGTGTGTGTGTGTGTGTGTACACAATTATAGGTACATCAGTTAAGTTCTTCATCTCCTTATGAAAAAAAAAAAAGGCATTTATTTTCAACAAATACCGTATATTTCTGGATATAAGACAGCCTTTAAATTCCAAAAATTACCCTTAAAAATTGAGGGTCATCTTATACTACAATTCTAAAGAAGAAACATTAAATTCTGGGTGGTCAATGAAAAAATTCACATTATCAAATAAACTGATAATAAAAGTAATAAAACCATTTCTATTTTATATATTACTGGCATAACTTCATAATAAATTGCCTATTTGAAGAATAATTCCATATCAATGAAATCAACCTGTATCCATGCAAGTGCAGCTGAGAAAATGTAAATATCAAGTTATGATTGCATTTATAGCAACCTTTATCTTCAGACTATAATGATCATCATCATTGTGTTAATTACGGCAGTCATAACATTTAGGGTAACATAATATTCATTTTGATTATAAATAATAATGCAGTTTACGAAATGAAGAAGAAAAAGAACCAGTATTTGTAAGGGATCATGTGATGAAGCATAAACAAATCAATGGTTTCCCTGGGGGGGGGACGTTTGTAGGGAATACATGATATAGAATTGGTTTTGTTATTTTGAATTTCTAAGGAGATACAGTAAGTCAGAATATTTCCAAGAACGTCTTCATACATTAAGAAATGGACAAAGTCCGACAATTTATTTATTAAAGACATTTTTATGTTTAACGTTCTTTTTATAGATGCAAGTATTTAAGTAAATGCTCTGTTTATAATAAACAGTATTAAATAACATTTACCGGCCTGAATGTCCGAGAAATTTTCATAGAAAATATTCGTCCTTTGACATTCAGGCCGGTAAATGTTATTTAATACTGTTTATTATAAACAGAGCATTTACTTAAATACTTGTATCTATAAAAAGAACGTTAAACATCTTCATATAATCAATAAGCAGTCAAACAGAAAAAGATAAAGACAAAAAAAAAAAAAAAATTAATTCCTGATAAAAATTTGCAACATTTGAAAAAATTTTAACTCTTTGAGTTTGTAGCAAAGATGGAGGGAATACTTTCAAATTGTGTGTCAGTAATTTGAACATGCAACCACAAAATCAGCATTTAGTGTCTCAGCTTAAGGGTTAATCAGCCAATACATCATCATAATTGGCAATAAGTAGTAATATCAGTTATTTGTGTCAACAACTAAACTTCTACTCTAAATTTCTTTTGTAAATATGGCAACCAAGCAGTTCAAAACCAAATTAGCAGGGTGGTAGCTACTGTTAGGATCCCAGCTATGGGTAAATAGTTAACCCCCAACCTGGCACCCAAACACTATACAAGTATAAAAATAGATTTTTATAGTAAAAATACCAGCAATGCATTTGGTGGAGGGTGGGAGGAATATTACCAGCAATACATTTTTGGAGGGAAAAAAAATATTACCTGCATACATTTTTGAAAAAAAAAAATTACCATCAATACATTTGTCTCTCAACAAAAACCCTCTTTACAGAAATATGTCAATAAAACCTGATCTACAAACTGATTTCTTATAAAAAAATACATATTATATTCATATGAACTTATCCTAAAAATCTTGCCGGCGTTAAATAACCCATTGAGGTTGCTATACCATAAAACAAAATAAACCAAACCAAACTTAATTTTTCCATGTTTATCATGTCTTAAATTCTCCCTTGTCTTTTCAAGTTTTGTCCTTAAAACCTACAATAAAGCTGGAAAGAGAATCTTTTATACAACTAACAATATTGAACAGCAAAAAATACTTTAAAAATATTTGTACATTCATTAAACTTTTACCATAAATTTCTTCATTCTCAATAGTTTTACAATTCTTACAGGTTTTTTTTTTTTTTTTTTTTTTTCCTTCTGATACCAGAAATTTATCATAAAAATAAATCTGTTTTCTTCATACATATTCTCTATTCAGCTAAATTTAATACCCAATTTCTTTTTGTGAATTTGTTACAAATTTATGAAATTCTAATAATTAGCAATTAAACATCAGCGAGCAACTTTTGCTGACACACACACACACACACACATATATATATATATATATATATATATATATATAATATTACATGAATCATTCATACAAAAAACAAATTAGTGAATTAATGATATAAATGGCATTAATACATCTTTGCAAACAAATTTATTAAAATTACATTAACCCACGAACCTCTAGATGAATGTTGTGACCCCTGTTTTTAATAAATTCAACTTGTATAAGTTTTTTTTTTTTTTTTTTTGCTAGTACTTTCGTCTGTTCATACAGACATCAAGAGGCTTGAAAATTGATTTGTTTTTGTTTTTTTAAATACATCCAGGTAATAACAGGACATGAAAGATTAGATTTGAATCGAAATATGTTTTTGAGAAATGTGTTATTGTTAACTGTAAGAAATTCTGGAGCGTGTGGTCACAATGCTGAGGTTGAATTTTTTTTTTTAAATTTAAGAGATATATATAAGTAATGGACAATGTTTTGATATTACAGGTACAAATAGCTGTCTCTTATTGCTTACCACCACTGGTTCCAGCCATTAAGTCTGATGCCAGTACAATTGTACAACAACTTCTCAAACTTTTACTTGAATCTGATAACTATGGAGAACGAAAAGGTGCAGCTTATGGACTTGCCGGCCTCATTAAAGGCCTTGGAATTGTTGCCCTTAAACAAATGGACATTATGACAACCCTTACAAATTCCATTCAGGATAAGAAAAGTCCACGGAAAAGAGAAGGTAATATAGATTCTGCTTCTTTTTGTTTGAATTTTATTCTTTTGCAAATGTAAAGAATTTCTATTTAAAGTTATATTATCCTTCCTTCTTCACTGTTACTTATTGTTATTTTTTTATTCCTGTTCTTTCTCGTCCTGGGCATGATGATAAACTACGTCCAGCAGCAAGGCCTCTGATCAGGAGGTTTTGAGGAGCATGGAACCACCTCTTAACTGCTGGTTTTCCCAGGTCCACCCTGACCTGCGGTGGTAGCACCTGTTAGGCTCCCAGCTATGGGCAAATGTTTAACACCCAAACTTGTGTAAAACTAGGTTTTAATATCAGAAATATTTTGTAATAAAAAAAAAAAATTACCAGCAATAATTTTTGAAGGAAAATTTATCACCAATACTTTAAAAAAAAAAAAAAACTACCAGTAATACAGTTATATATTCTTTGAAAAAAAATATGACCAGCTATATATTTCTTGAAGGAAAAATATTCCCAGAAATAGATTTTTGGAGAAAAATATATTACCAGCAATAAAAATTTTGTCGGCATTAAATAACCGATTGAGGTTTATATGCTGTAAAACAAACCAACCCATTCTTGTTCTGTCCTCATTTTCAAATCAAGATTTAAATCAACCACAATAGATGGGAACCACAATATATATCTTGTTTATTGGTCAGGTTTGTTTTAAAATGAAAATAAAGGGAAACAAAAAAAATCTCTCACCACAAAAAATAAAATTTACAGTTTAAATCAAACTTTTTGTTTTAATTCTCTAAATTTATGCTCTTTTTATGTGTCTCTATTCCAGGCGCACTATTTGCCTTTGAAATGCTATGCACTATGTTGGGGAAATTGTTTGAACCTTATGTAGTTGTTATTCTACCCCACCTGCTACTTTGCTTTGGAGATAATAACATGTATGTGAGACAGGTAAGTCTTAATTAATTCTTCCTTTTTCAACAAACTCTACATGCTCAGAATTCTGTATTAAAAATAAGATAGATTTAGAAGCCAACACAATTCTGAAAAGGCAACAGTTATAATTTTTCTCAGCTTGTCACAGAATTTGTGATCATGATCAATATGGATCAATTTTTTTTCA
>OZ010596.1:79599278-79601778 GCA_963932145.1 Acanthosepion lycidas
TGCCCATGGCTAAGGCAAAGTGAAGTTAGGTTGAGACCAAGAACTGCCAGTGATTGTCCTTGGGACTTATTAATAGTCATGCCAAAACACATTCTAACTGGGAATTGAAGCTTTTAAATTCACTTGTAGAATCTGATGGAATAAGGGGTATTCTAGGAATGAAAGTCAGTTCTTCTTTTGTCCTACCAGTTACTCTGTCATAGAAGCTGTCATACTATGTGTTTTACGCAGTCTTGTTCCATTACATTGGAGCATCAAGATTCTGGAGCAGCATAACAAGGCATCCAACTTTTAGGCTTAACTTTTGTGTTGGCATAGCAGACAATTTGGTATGCCAACAATTTAAAAATAAGGAATTTAAAAATTTTGTAGGGTATTGCACAGCCTGTTCATTATCCAAAGTTGAATCCACAGAATTGAGGGTTTTTTTTTTTTTTTTTTTTTTTTTTTCTCACCTGGAATTTCATTGAGCAGTTGTTGATTGATAATATACACCAAGTTGTTTTTAGTTGCTAGAATTTCTCATTCATGATTCACATAGTTTTCTTCTATATTTGGCTACACCTTTGTTCCTCAGTTCCTCAACTGAAGAAACAACTGATGCTAATCCTGGAAGAATTACAATATTGTCATGGTCGCTCTTAACAATCTTGCTATCTCCTCTTCTTAGTAGTAGAAATGCAAACTCACCAGCCATTGGCTCTCTATTAAGATAGGCTCTCATGTTAGTATTTAACATTACTGTCTTGATGTCATTCCACAAATATGATAATTTAATGCAAACGTTGAGTTTGTCAGCGGGGTTTCCACAAGAAACAACTGGAAGTGTTTGTCAGAAGTTACCTGATAATAAAGCTGTAATGCCACCCATCAATACATACGTTTCTTGAGATTATGCAATGTTTTATCTAGAGCTTCAAATGCTTTTTTATGTGCCATTGTACATTCATCCAATACAATTAATGAACAATTCTGTAAAACTTTTGTGGAATCTGATCCACTGTGTATTTGACAAATTGGATTATCATCTCTGGTTAAGGACAATGGCAATTTAAATCCCAAATGTACTGTTCTACCTACAGGAAGTAGAATGGCTGAAGATGAAGCTATGGCTACAGGTACTTTGCCTTCTGATCTCACTTTGACAATAATCAACTTAGTAACAAATGTCTTTCCTGTACCTCTTGCTAGATCAAGGAATAAAATACCTTGCTGTTTTTTTTTTTTTTTTCTCACACAATTAAGTACGGCATGATAAACATGTCTCTGATCATTATTGAGTTGTGCAAGACCATTATGAACAATATCTTCTTGCTGATGTGGTTAATAACTTGGCCATTGATACTTTTCAGATCATTAAAGCTCTGTGGTCCTCTAACACAACGTAGAAGAAGTCTCAAACAGAAGCATTCAAATTGATTTGGATGCTCTGTGAACACCTTGCACTCAAAACTTCAGCTTTTCTTAGGCCCTGGTAACCTGGAACTGGTTTTTGAAGATGTTATTTTTAGTGTCCCATGTATAATATTTGGGAACGTCAACATACAAAGTGTTCTTGCAAAATCATCAGTTCAACACAATGTGAAGAAAGCCATTAGAGTTGTTGATTGTGGATTTGCAATTCTACCCTTCGCATTACTTTGATTAAAGTATATCTTCTGTCCATTTTCTAGTTAGACTGACATTTGAATAACTGGGTTATGATGTGCATGTATATGGAATTTTATTTATGGACTACTTTGTGTGTCCACCCTTCAATATAATGCACTGTCCGCTGATCGGACAAAATAACATCGGCTTTCCACATATTATAGAAGACGTTATTTTTTATTTTAGTTTTGAATTTAAAAAAAATGAAAATCAACAAACTTATGTTAATGTTTTTTTTTGTTTGATAAGAAAATGAAGCAGAAGTAAAAGAATTGTTAGCAAAAAATTTAGTTTTGATTTTTAAAAAATCAACAAACTTACATTTGTTAACAGGAAATAAAGGGGAGGTAAAAGCGTTGTTAGCTATGAAGTTAATTGTTTGGAAGCTCAAAAATAAATTTAAATTTAAAAAAAATTTTTTTCTTCTGGTGTCGATAAAAATTCAATAAATAAACAAAAACAAAGTTTATTTTATTCACATTTTATTTATGGACTCCTTTATGTGTGTCCACTCTTCAATGTCCACTGGTCAGACAGAATAAAATTGGCTTTCCACTTTTGTGTATGTCTTTAATATTTAACATGCTATTAGAAAATTTAAAAAAAAAAAGCCATTTTTAATTATATTTTAAAAGTTTATTTCTCAACATGAGCCTAATTTTCTAACTGCCGCAATGTCTTCTATTTTCCTTCCCTTTTCAGCCATTGTTCCTGTTCTACTGGCTGCTCTACAAGATCCAACCCAAAAGACTTACGAGTGCCTCCAAGCTCTGCTAGATACAAAATTTGTCCATTTCATTGATGCTGCTTCATTAGCTTTGATAATGCCAGTTGTTGAAAGAGCATTCCA
>OZ010596.1:79606778-79633698 GCA_963932145.1 Acanthosepion lycidas
TCCCAAAGATAATTCTATGACTACTAAATTTCACAAAACAAAATAACTGAATCATAATTCAAAAATCTAGTTTCTGCTTCTATCAGATTGGAAATAAAATGATAAGCAAAAAAAGAGAGAGATTATGGAAATTATCTTAAATTAGTTAAGCTTGAGGCTTATGGTCATACCATTGGTTCTCAAAGCAACATCAAGCGTAGTCAGTACCTAGATGGGTGACTGCTTGGGAATACCTGGTGCTGTAAGCTTGGATGTGCAGGTGGTGTAATAGATAATGGCTCAGAATTTGAAATTGGAGAGACAAGTTCCAATTTTGGTCGGGTTTGTTATTCACTTGCATACAGTACAAGTGAATATAATGAACACAACTGAAATTAGAACTGTGTTCTCCAAATTCAGTTGGGTTTTTTATATTCACTCATGTGCAAATGCCCTTAGGGAAGGTATGAATCCACCTCTGCTCCCCCAACTAAAAGTTAATTAGTCGTACTATTATAATTAAATCATTATCTCCTAAAATGACTTAAAATATTTTCTAGCTTTAAATAACCCTGGTAGGTAGTAAAAGACAAAATCAATCTTCTTGCAAATCTAAATTCCAAAGAAATAATTTTGTTCATAACAGGTTTTGTCTCATTCTTCAGAAATATTTCCTTGATTTTTCTCTTACAATAAAATCTATGTTTGTTGTTTGATTACATTGCATTTATGCAAATTGTGTACTTGTCTTGCATTGTCTTAAATTAGAACATTGACTCAAAATGTCAGGAATGTATGTAATGCTTTCTACTTGATTGTTTTATAACTTTTTTTTTCTTTATATGAATCCAAATTATATATTTTTCAATTTTAATTTCAGGCTGTATTACGAGTGTTTGGTGAGGGTCGCCGTAATCGAGTACTGGCTGGTCTATATATGGGACGCTCAGATACAGCCCTCTTGGTCCGACAATCTGCTCTTCATGTGTGGAAGATTATTGTAACAAATACACCCAGAACATTACGAGAGATTCTTCCAGTTTTGTTTTCTTTACTGCTTGGGTGCTTAGCCAGCACAAGCTATGATAAACGCCAGGTTATTGTCTTTCAAATTAACAATAATTAATAATGAATGAGGCCCTTTAAAGCATTTTATAAAGCAAAACTCTTGTTTATTTTTACGTTTTTTTTTTTTTTTTTTTTTTTTTTTTAGTCTTGGATATCAACTTTCATTCTATAATTTTCTTTACCCAGGAAATATTTATATAAATAGGAGTTAAATAAAGCTTGCTTTATCCCTTATGGCATTTGCAACTTCAATTTCTTTTTTAATTAAAACTTAAATCCATTTCCATTATTTTGGTAACATTGTGTATTTTATCTCTAGGTTGCTGCTCGTACTTTGGGAGACCTTGTACGTAAATTGGGAGAACGAGTTCTTCCTGAGATTATTCCTATTCTTGAGAAAGGATTAGACTCTAAGCGGAGTGATGAAAGGCAAGGTGTATGTATTGGACTCAGTGAGATAATGGCATCAACCAGTCGAGACCATGTAAGTTCAATATTTAATTTTACTGCTCAGATGTGAATAAATTGTGTGTGTGTGTGTGTGTGTGTGTCAAGAAGATATCCAGCTATTTAGAGAACTGATTACATGTCCTAGATGTTACATTGTTGCCAATCAGAAGAAACCTAATTGCACATAGTCAGCGGTGAGATGGAATTGAGTGCACTTATATGACCATTGAATGACCAAACAAGTAGATTTTTCATGTTTCATGCAGGGATTTTTAGTAAAATATTGCATCACCCTAATCTACCTGTGACTTCTGCCTTTTCCCAAAGCTAAAACCATGACCAAAATACAGTGGACAAGGTTAAGGAGAATGTGATGAGGTAGCTGAATGCAATATTGAAAGGGGCCCTTTCCATTTCAAGATTTTCAATATTATAAGCGGTGATGCCAGTTGAAGTGTGTAACATCCCAAGGAGCATATTTTGAAGGGGACTAAGGTGTCGGTACACAAGGTGGCTTAAACCCCCTCCACCCCTGAATAGATGGCTGAATATTTTCCGGACATACCCTTCACCTTGGGGTGTGTATTTAGCTTCTACCAAAAATTTCATCAAATATGTCTTCAGAATTTACCTTCGGCTGCAAAGCCTCTGATCAGGAGATCGGAGGATTTGAGGAGCTTAGAAGCACTTTTTGATAGCTGTTGTTCCCAGATCTACTCTGACTCAGGGTGTTAGCACCTGTTAGGGTCCCAGCTATGGGCAAATAGTGAAACACAAACAAAAACAAAACCCTATGAAAATATAAAAATACATTCTTATATTAAAATATCGGCAATACATTTATATATATATATATATATATATATATATATATATATATATATATATATATATATATATATATATGACCCGCAATACAATTTTGTTTAAAATATATTTATTAGGTTGGTGCAAAAATAATGTCGGTTTTTGACGTATTTTTTAACGTCAAAAACCGACATTATTTTTGCACCAACCTAATAGTTGAAGCCATACAATTGTTAGATTTTGGTATTGTATAACCCATAGAGGTGTTGATATGCCACTAAACAAAATCAACCAACCGACCAACCAAAAAAATCAGACTTTAATACCCTGATTATTTTTATTCTGTAATTTGATGACTTTTATTGTTGTTGCCTTTCCCTGTTATTTATTGATTTATTTATTTCTTCCTCAGGTGACTGTGTTTGCAGATAGTTTGATTCCCAGTGTACGCCGTGCTCTCTGTGATCCCCTCCCAGAAGTAAGGGAGGCTGCTGCCCGCACATTTGATAACCTTCACCATAATATTGGTTCTCGAGCACTGGACGAGATTCTACCAGACCTATTGAAAAAATTGGTTCGTTCATTTCTTGTGCAACCTTTCATTTCTCTTTCTCTTTCCTCCTTTTTTTCTCTTACATAAATTGTTTTCTTTTCTGCAAAATGGTTTCCCATTTACTCTGATTATCAAAACTTTTTCTTGTGTTGATTCAAAATATTAAGGACAGAAATGCTTTTAACAAAAAACTGAATTTTGCTCAAAATCATATTCAGTATCCCTTTTCTTTTTCTTTTTTTTTTTTAATGAAAACTGTCTCTGTCATTGTAGGCCAACCCTGCCACATCTGAATGGGCACTTGATGGTTTAAAACAAGTGATGACTGTCAAAAGCCGTGTTGTGCTTCCATATCTTGTTCCTCAGGTGAGACAATCAGCATTTTTTTTTCCTTTGCTCTTTCTCCTTCCTTCAAAATTTTCTTTACATGCGAAAAGCATTGAATTTTCATTTCTATATCAAAATCCCCCCAAAAATCGTATTAGAAAACTACAGGTTTCTATTCTTCATTTGACTACTCATTAATTGTTGTTCTCACCTTCTTGCTTTCAGTTTGTATATGCATGTGTTATAATACAGATTTTTTTTTTTTTTTTTCCAAGTCTTCTTAAATTGAAAGAGACCAAATTTACTAATCTTTTTTTACCATCCTATTCTAAGTTTAAGTTATCTTGTTATTTAGATATGATGTCTTAAGCATCTGCTGGGCAAGTCTCTCTCACACATAGAGAAAAATCATTTCCTAATTGTGCTAATGCTCTTTCAATTTATATTTACAGTGACTTTATTGAACTTTATTTTTCTTGCTCTCTCACTCTCTCTAGCTAATCACCACTCCTGTCAATACAAGGGCACTTGCATTTCTCTCGTCAGTGGCTGGTGATGTGTTGAGCAAACACCTGAACAAGATCTTACCTGCATTATTGTCTTCTCTCAGTAATGCAATTGGAACACCTAAGGAAGAAGAGGTAGGTATTCTCTTCAAACAATGAATATTGCATATAATTAGGTGGAGGGAGAGAAAAAAATAACTGACATTATTATGCTTAACTCCTGTTTCTGTAGCATGTCAATCTTAGGTGAAAATCGTGGAAAAATTGTTTCATATTGTATCTTGGTGTCAATTGGAAGAAGGACAAAAAAATGAGATATAAAAAGATTTGTAAAATTAAAACCAAAACTAGCTGCAAAATCATCTGTTGAAATTTAAAAATACGTTGGTCATAATTTTTAAAAGTAAAACCGTGATGATTCCAAGAGTTATTTGGTTTCAATAAAATTTTTCAAGGCATATTGTTTATTTGTTAATCTTTATCACTAACTTCATTTGCTTTGAAAAAAAAGTTTATCCTGCCACTGTAGGTAACTCTGATCCCTGAATTTAATAAAATTCTCTTTTTCATTAACCTAAATAAGCCCCACTTAATTTGATGGAACCACTCTTTACTAACCATGAATCTGAAGAAATTTAAAAACACAATCCCTGTAAGAAATTCTCTTTACAAAACAAAAAATGCTTAAGTGGTATTAAATAACTAACGTGGAATTTCATTTAATTGACCAACTTTTCACATTTCTTTGACTTTTGTAGATTTTATTTTTTATTAGAGGATCAAATGAGGTGAAGAAATTTTCTAGAGATTTTCAAGGATTCATTTGACTATAACCAATCTGAAACTTAATTTAAATTCTCATCGTCTTCTAAGCTTATGTATTTACCAAAGATGGCATGATTAAATAACATTTCCGTAACCTGCAGAACTTCTTATGTTACTGTGTCCCTACAGGGCATGAATAATCATGGCTCTCTATAACTTCCTATGATTTGTAGCTCTAAATAACTTTTGTCCCCCCCCCCCCTTCTTAACCCCACTCCCTGTTCTGCCATCGGTTTACACAAGCATATTAGGTAGATTACTCAATGTTTACCTCTGCCCTTCTTGCCTGCAATATGTCCTGAGTATATTTGCTAAGTATGAAAGTATCAAACAAAATATTTTTTTTTTTAATTTGATAATAAACCTTAGACCTACTGCAACTTATGTTGGGGTTTGCAAACTTTTAGTGGAGATAAATATGTAGAAAAATTAAGATATGTATTATTTCAAAGTTCAAAAAAGCAGCACTCCATGTGGACTTTTAAACTAGCTCCTGTGAAAGGCTAACTGGGCTTCTGGCTCAAATCTAAAGTAACCTCTGGTTCAGCTTAGAAATCAGCAATGAAGAAATAACTTTGAATACCCCACTTCACTCCATGGAATTTCAAAACCTCACTTTAACTCTGATTCAAGCTATAAATCCAATTTGGGCCAAAAATTGAGTTCTTCGAATGACAAACTGCAGAACTTCAAAACCTCACATCATGAAACCTCACAATTTAATTCTGATTCTTTGGCATTTTGAGGAAATAAAATTGATTTCTTCAATTCACAAAGTTTTAGAAATATTTTAAACTTATTTTAAAACAAAAATTTTAAATTCACAACCTTTTTTGTGTTACTTTAAACTGAATATAAATTAAAAACTTTAAAAATCACTAACTTTTTTTTTTTTTTCACTTATTTTAAAATTTGAATTTTTAACTGTTCCATCCTCATTTTGACACAAATCCCAATGCTGGATGTTTAAGCACCAGATGAAGAGCAGATTTTCAATCCCAGGAATATCCTGATTCCAAAAAAGCATAATATGTCTATGTAGAGCAAGTTTGGACTGAGTTAAAAAGGTTTCAGACACAGGACGGACAGACAGAATTTGCCATTTATTTATTCAGAAGATAGATTAACAATTAATTCCCTTTTACTGGTTGAATGAAAAAATGTATTTCCCATTTCAGAATGTAACTGGTTCACTCAGCTCTTCCCACCCCCACCCCCTTTTCTGCTGCAAATTTTAAATATGAATTTTTCTTTCTTCTGGTTACTTCCAGGAATTGGGTTATTGTGAATCGGTTGTCCTGTCTGTAACAGATGACTTGGGTACAAACACAATTCTAAATGAGTTGTTGAGTTCAGCCAATAGCTCATCCTCTGTAACATGTTGTGCAGCAGTGAACATTCTGAAGGCCTTCTGCAGCAAGACTAAAGCTGATTACTCTTCTTACTATCCCCAACTTTTACGGGCACTCATTGCTTTATTTGCCCGTACTGACCACAAAGTACTACTTGCTGCATGGAAATGTCTTGATGCCATCACAAAGGTAACATATCACAACCTTTTCTTTCTTTTTTTTATTTTTTCCTTTCGTTCTTTTCTTTTTTTTTATTTAAATAATTATTCATTGCAAATTGGGTGGGGGGGTGCTCATTTACATTGTGGACCAAATTTGTTTTGCATCTCCTTTGGCAACAATTAGTTTTACTGTGATCACATATCTGACCGTGAAACCAACACAGTTTTTGAACTGCTTACTGCCATCTACAGTTTAACACCAGTTCTCGTATGATCACCGAAGTTAAACATCAAACTTGGTCAGTACCCAGATGGGTGACCACTCAGAAATACCAGGTACTGTAAGCTTGGAGGTTTGGATAGTGGATAATGGCTTGGAATTGAAAATCAGAGAGTCGAGTTCCAATTCCAGTCAGGTTCGTTATATTCACTAATGGGCAAATACCTTTGGTAAAAATATGAATTCACCTCGTGCGCACACACACCAGTTATGGGTTACTTAGTAAGATTTGTATCAGTAAAGCATTATTATCTTCAAAAATTCTTACAATCTAAAAATATTTTTTGGCTTTAAATAACTTGCAAAAAGTTGATACACCCTAAAAAACAATCTAACTATAGACCAAAGGAAAAACATCTTAATTCAAGAATCTTCGATATTGTTACCATATACAAATAATTATACAAAAAAAATCCTTGGCTTTGAGCAAGAGACCCTTCCAAAAATTGGTCAGATTTTTAGTTTATTTTCATACATCGTCATGATAATGTTCAGATATTTGATAAATTGCCGAGATTCCTGAAGAAGCATTTCCTAAAGTAAAACTTTACAAACTAAAAGTTTTAAGTGAAATTTTCATGTTAAAATTTTGTTTTTTATAAACCCTTCTCAATTATGAATTTGTCAAGCATTTGACCTCCCTGCCTTTTTGCTGTAAACAATGAATTGTTTTTGACAGGACTTGAAGAATGTAGATGCCAACGACACAATCCAGCAAGTGCGACTGGCAATCAGATTTGCTACATCTGACTTTAAAGGAAAAGATCTTCCTGGATTTAGCCTCAATGGCAAAGTAAGAAAAACAAATATTCAACCTTTTCTTTCCTGACTGTTTCTTCTTTTTTTTTTTTTTTTTTTTTTTTTTTTTGTTTTGTTCCCCCTCTTCCTCTCTCTTTTCCTCATTCTCAAATGCTGATTTATCTAGATTAACCATACAAAACTGAATTAGACGAGTGCTCAGAGAAAGTATTTTCAGTGTTTATTTTTCACTAATCTTTCCTGTGTCTTTCTCTTCATGCCAAGTTTATAGGCTGAATACTCTGTCACCCTTAAACATGTGGGAATTCAGAATAAATTCTTTGAAAAGATAATCAATTGTAAAAAAGACCAGCAATAAGATGACAAAAAAGAGTAAAAATCTAAAAATGAATAAAAATAAAACTAAACTGAAGTTTTTATCTTCTCCATCTTCTTCTCTGTAGTCTTCTTCTTCTGCTCAGTCAACACTGAAACGAACAACACATGTGACTTTCACACAACTGGACAACTGCCTTTACCCTCACAAACTCTCAGGTTTTATGCCAGTGAGGCATACACTTATGCAAATGAATACGGGTCTCGCTCCCAGTACGGTTGCCCACGCGCACTGCCATTTTTGTTTTCGCCGCCATGACATTTACCTCGTCAAATGTTCACTCATACATTTGTTACAGTCTCTTTATATCGAAGGAATCTGATATTTTATACTTTAAATCATCCATTTGTGTTTGTTTTGGATGACCAAGAATAAGCTTTAGAAAAGAGAAAACTGCATCAGAATTTTTGTAATTGTTTTGTGTTAAATTCGAATTTGTTTAAATAAAATAAAAGCTTCTTTAATCTTTAAGGTAGCTGTGTTTATGTGTGCATGCATGGCACTTTAATGAAAATTGGTTTGGTAGGTAAACCAAAAGAAACTTTCAATTTACAAATCAAAAAATTTTTTTTAATTTTTTTTTAATTTTTTTTTTTTTTAATTTTAAATAAATCTCAGGAGTTTTGATTTCTTGTTTATATTTTTCTCTGTCAGGGTGTGGCTCCGTTGCTTCCCATTTTCCGTGAAGGCATTTTGAATGGAACACCTGAAATGAAAGAATTAGCTGCTGAGGGCTTGGGTGAGATTATCAGTTTGACCAGTGCTCCTGCTCTCATGCCATCTGTCATCCACATAACTGGACCACTCATCCGTATTCTTGGTGACCGCTTCCCTGGAAATGTCAAAGTGGCCGTCTTGGCAACATTGACATTGTTGCTTAGTAAGGTAAGGGGAGAGAAAAAAAACCCCAAAAAAAAACATTTTATTTAGTTCACAATAAATTGTGAATTTTCCTAAGAAATTGATTCTGACAAGTGTGGACAAAATGTTGATGGTGAAAAATAATCGCATATCAAATGTTCTTGGACCCCTTTCTTTCCATATATACTGAACTAATAGACTTACAAGATGATTTACAGAAGTATTATTGAAATTGACCCACATACACAAAACACCCTGCCCAAATAATTACCCAGAGTAATCCATGCAGGATTTTGGTAGTAAAAATCTTTATCCAGGCAGTCTCTTAACACAGTCACTTAGCTGAAATGTTAACATTGTTGCTCAACAAAGGGAGGAGGACTGCTTATAACAACAATGTCTGTCACTTTACCCTCAACTCCAAATGCCTCAAGTGCACCAATTGTATTGTAAGCTACTAATGTGCCTAATTTAGTATTGCCCCCAATATATAAACTATAAGACAATAGTGTGTCTTCGTTCTACAAGAAAGCCTGCATAAACAGTTCCCTCAGCCTTTCATGATACAAATATGCAGTGGGGTAGGAAAAACATTCTGAGGGGGAAATAAAAAAAAAAAAATATATATAAAAAGGAGACAGATTCAAAAGGTCTAATACAACAATTACCTGCAGAAGAAAAAGAGTGTGTCTGTTAAAACAGTTTAAAAAAAAAAGACATATAAAAACAATATTTAACACCCACCCTACAAAAAAAAAAAAAAAAAAAAAAATGTGGAACACTCTCCCAGGCTGTGCAATCTGGCCACTTAAGGGTTAGATTTCTACTGAATTTGAATTCACTAGTTGAAGGTATACAGGTTTATTCAAAATATAGTTATTTGATGTAATAAAAATTTTTCAAAATATTTAGATTTTGACATTAAATAACTCATAGAGGTTGATATACTACTAAACAAAATCAACCAACCAATCAACATGAAAGAATTCTTTCAGAATATTAATCCATATATTAGGTTGGTGCAAAAATAATGTCGGTTTTTTACGTTAAAAATACGTCAAAAACCGACATTATTTTTGCACCAAACTAATAATAGCCTCCAATTTCTTAAAGAAATCAAACTGTATTCAAAAATATAGCTACAGCATAAAACACGTATATCACCTTGTCTAGTAATCATGTCCCCCCCCCAAAAAAAATATGTATATGCACAAAAAGATGTATTCAATTGTGAAAGCAAAATGACATATATCATATTTTTATTACTTCAAAGCTCATTAATAAAATTAAATTTTGACATTAAATGACCCATAAGGGCTTTTGATATGTTGTTAAACAATCAAATAAAATCTTTCTTTTAAGGTTGGTGCCAGCATGAAGCCATTCCTGCCCCAATTACAGACTACTTTTACAAAAGCATTAAATGATTCCAACCGTACAGTTCGACTAAAGGCTGCTGCAGCTATGGGTGGTTTGATCCTCATTCACACCCGTGTTGATCCCCTCATAACAGAATTACACACAAACATTAAGAATACAGATGATACCAGTATCAGGTGAGTCATGAAGAAAGGTTGTTTGGGGGGGGGGGTTGTTTTTTGTTTTTTTTCTGCTATTCATTATTACTCAATGATTTGGTTCACTTCTGAAAAGTTCTTTTTAAAAAGAAAGTCTAATGTGGAATCCATATCAGACAAAATTTACTCCTCAAGAAACTATTTGAAATTTCAATTTAAAAATATTTTGATGCCTGACCTCTCTTCAGGATTCTACAGAACAATTGTTTTATTCAAGAAAATGATTCCCCTATAAATCATGCTCTAAGGGAATGTTTACCCTCAAAATACCAATAATTGTAAAGCTTGAAATACAATTAATAAAGTTATAAAAGATTTATATAGCAGAGATGTTGCAAACCAGCTCCTGCACAGTCTTCAGTTTTTCACCGACTGGGCACATCATCTCTGCATTGTGTTTCATTTCCAGTTTGCTTTTGTGTGAACAAAAACTGGGAAAGAGTTGTATATTCACAAAGAAACAAAAATGGCCACAGCAAGAAAGGAATATTTAAAACCCGTTTCCAATATATTTGGTTATTTATTTATGGATTCAATTGGAACAGTCTGGGGTTGGGGAAGTTGGTAGGTGACACTTGGGACGTCTTCACTGCTACTTGTTCTCTCTTCTAATGGACCAGATCTTTCCTTTTGGTCAGCAAGAATTTTGTCTCTCTATATCTCTCTTTTCTTTAACTTTCATGACTAGTACCTTTCTGACTCTGCTTCTCTACATTTGCACCAATAGCCTGCCAATGGGTGGCTCAAAACAGACAATTCTAATTGTGAATCTCCTTATATAAGTCTATGACTGGAACTCCCTGACATCCAGTCAAATGGCACTTGATCCTGAAAGTTATCATTTAATTTCTTTATTTCACTTTCTTTCTACCTGATAGTGGGTGAAAAAAGTCAGTTAAAAAAAAAAAAAAATTGACTTTGTGTTCTAATCACAGTCTGATCCCATTGTTCCACACTATATCTTTCCTTATTTTCATGGAAATGTCATTAACTCCCTTTTCTTAAAATTTACACAAATGTGTTTTAAAAAAAAAAAAAACGAACTGAGAAATTTTGACTAATTGTTTGGCTTAAGGTTAAAATCTTTTTTTCTCTTTTCTTTTTGTCATCTTTTCTGTCCATGAATTCTCATCTTTGTCATATTTTCCTTTTCAGGGACACAACTTTGCAAGCTCTTCGAAGTTGTATTACAGGAGGTAAAGAGAAATTTTCAGACAACCTACGAAAGATGTTAATGGCATCTCTATTAAAAATGTTAAACAGTACAGAAGACAGCACCCGAATGACTGCATCAGGCTGCCTGGGAGCACTTACTGTCTCTCTGCCCAAAGATATTCTCACAGACTTGATGATAACACACTTGTTGGGTAAGTAAACTGCTCAGGTAGTTTGACAACATAGCAATAAAGTCTTTGTTGCTTGTTTGGCATTGTTTCCCAGAGTTTAAGTGTAGTCACTTTTAGAATTGATTGACTGCGTTCTTGTTGTCCTGGTCTATGGCATTGGGACAAAAGTTTATAATGTTTTTTTTTTGTTTTTTTTGTTTTTTTTTATAGTTGAAATTTGAACGTTGACTTCATTTCACAACATATACGCATTTTCTGAAAGGTAACATTTCAATGTGTCTTTCTATATAATTTTTGTGTGGATTGTGAATTTTAAGTGTTTTTACCTCAAAAGTGAAAATGGAGGAAAATGAAATGTAAAAGAAAATAGTTGTACAAACAGCAAAAAAGACATGTGCCATTTATGGAGATGGTGCCATAGCTGGAGTGCTGGTTCACTAGGTTCAAAAGTGGAAATTTTGATCTGAAAGAAAGACATATTTAACAGAATCAGAAGAAAAAAAACTTTCAATTTCTAACATCTTTTAAATACAAAATCTAAATACTACTTTTGACATGACTATAATGTTAAAAAAAAAAAAACACTTGGCTTAATTTCACTACAAAATAATACCCAAATATCAAATCCCAACCCTACTTGCTTTGGCATTAGATAACTCACTAGAAGTTGATATGCCATTTAAACAAAACAAATTGGAAAACTAAGAACATTCTGGCAGGATTACAGTCATCATTGATGCCCAAATTGAAACCTTCATTAAAAGTAATCAAGGTCACACAACACTAGACAGTGAAACTCCACATATCTCGTATAAGTGTTGTGAGGCATTTGAACAAATTTTAAATACGTGAGCTGCTTCAAAGTTTGGGTGCCTTACGGTTTAACAAAAAAATTTAATGGACCTCATTTCCATCTGCAATTTTATGTTCAATTGCAACAAAAAAAAATCTGTTTTTGAAAAGAACAATCACAGTCTATGAAAAATGAATTCTTTACAAAGATGTGATGCGAAAAAGATCCTAAGGAAAATGAAATGCCAATCTGCATCTGAAGAGGAGGATACTGTATATCTGATGCATTTGGAAGGGAATCGTGTATTACAGGCTCCTTCTGCAAAATAGTATCTGGTGCAGTTGAAAGGGCTTTGTGTTTTCCTTTCACAAAATCAGATGTTGAATTCAGACAAGTACTTTTCTCAATTGAACTGATTACAAGCAACAATAACGGAAAAGCATTAGCCAATCAGTAGGGGTGTCATCTTCCATCAGATGCCAGACCTCACATCTCTTTGCAGACCCTGCACAAATTGATACGGCTTAGCTCGGATGACATCACACCTGTAATACTCATCTAACCTTGCATCTTTGGATTACCATTTTTTTTTCAATCCCTGCAACATTCAAGAAAATAGGTAAAATTCTGGAAGACTGTAAAAACGATGTAGACCAGTTCCTCTTGCAATAAGATGCAGAATTCTGGGTGGAGATGGAATCTTGGAGTTGTCTCAAAGATGATAAAAAGTTTGTGGAACATATGTGCGAGAATATGTAGTTGAACAAATTAATATGCAAATGTCTAAATATTATCTTTGAAGTTCACTTAAAAAAAATGCTCTGAAGTTTTGTTTCAACCCAATAGAGAATCATCATCTATGAGAAGAAAAGAATTTTAACAAATTAAACAACTGGAGAATTCTATTTTAAAAAAAAAAAAAAAAAAATTGCTGGTGGGGTGGGTTGCAATAAAAGTGAAATTCTTTTCTACAGTTTTGAATTTTTATTTTCTACCTTCAGACACAGACACTGGAGTTGAATGGACATTGCGACATGGGCGTAGTGTGGCTTTAGCTGTGTCCATCAAAGAAGGGGTTTACCAGAAATTAGTGCCTGGCCTGCAAGAATCAGTACTGCAGGTTATTGCTCATTTGACCACAACTGACCGGGTAAGTAGTTGCTTTGCCAATCTCATGTGTCATATCTCTGTAAGCCAGCGTTTCTCAACCAGGGTTCCTCAAGAACAGATGAGATAAGCTATATGAATGAATTTTGTTTAGCATTACCAAAAAATTTGACAAAAAAGTATTCATTTTTCCTTAAACCAGTTATTCAGAAATATATGCTATGATATTTACCACATAGACTACAATGAAAATAAAATGAGAAAGGTATGGTATATAATTTTGTTTTTGCGCAGGGGTTCCTTGAAACATGTAATTTCTTTTAAGGGTTACGCAAGGGTAAAAAGGTTGAGAAACGCTACTGTAAGCTGTCATCTTTTGAGGAATGATAAACTAGATAATTGTATTCAATGGCTACTTTTGATCACAGTGGTTCCCAAACTTTTCTGGGCTGGAGTGAAAATTTGCCTGCACCTCACCAAATTTTAAGTGATAAAAAGTACATTTAAAAATAAGAGAGGGTTAAAAGGGAGATAACCGTGGATTCACAGTCAGAACATTGTCATTGATAACTGTCCCCTCCAATTTGCAGACCCCAGTTACTATATTCTTAATATTTGATATAATGCAAAAATATCGCAATGATAAAAGTGGTCAAATAATTATTTATAACTATTTATACTGGGACTCATGCATACAATTACATGTAATCCTTAATAATATTTTAAATTTTGAAATCATATTTACTTTTGGTAAATGAATTTTTAAAAAACTATTTCTAAATCTTTGATTGTCTTTCAATCATTCTGTCTCACCTGTTATCCTTTTCCGCCACATGATCTGGGAACAACTGCTTCAGGATGTTGATGAATGGTAATAAACTTACTGGCAGTTACATATTTCTATTGACTGACAGTCTATTGATAAATAAGTTTCTGTTTAGAATTGATGTAGAAATTTACAAGTCTTACAGAATATTTTCGTAAGATCAGACTTTGTGTTCAAGTCCAAATCTAACTCTTGTCAAAGATCTCAAGAGAATTGATGTAATCACTTACATTTGCTGCCGACTCTCATTTCTTTGTGTGTCTCTCTCTCTCTTCTCGTTTTTCACAGATTCCAATTTGCTTAAGTGGACTGCGAGCAGCCACCTATTTATTATGTCAACAAGTGATGAACGGAGAAGACCCCTCACCGGAACTGGTTGCCCTGCTTGTTAAGGTAATTCATCTCCTTTTTCTTCGGTTCAGTTGGTGCGTCTGAGGGGGGGGGTTGTCGGAGCTTCAGAATTTAGGCTTTTCTTTCGGGACTTAAAGCTCTGCACAAATAAATGTTCAACAAAATTGAAAATCTCTTTTTGCATGCTGAGTAACAAGCCAAACACTCTCAACTGCAACAACAATCAAAATTGATAGCACATGTTAGCTTTCCACATTGTAAAAAACACAAGATTTGGAAGGAAACTGCCATCAATATTAGCAAAAACTATAATATTTAGTAGTCATGAAAAGTCTATTTTCCTGAAAAACTTTTTTTAAGAAAAAGATTTTATAAATCTCAATCGACAGTAACACTAACTGTTCAGTCAATAAATGTGAAATGTTTCCTCATAAAACTCCTTGAAACTGGAATGGGGTGATCAAGGAATATCAAACATGTTGGTAGGTAGGGGAAGCCTTATCCCCACTTCATTTCTCATGCACTTTGCACCAGATCAAATTTTTCCTTCTAGATTTTATAAAATTATCATTTTTTTTTTTCTTTCAGGGCATGAAACATGATTCAAATGAAGTGAAACAATTGTGTGGTCAGCTGGCGACTTATTTTTCCCATGCCATTAGTGATCCATTGCCGAATTCTGTGCTAAAAAGCCTCGTCCCATCCTTAGTGATGGGTACAAAAGAGAAAAACACTGTGGTCAAAGGTAACAGCGAGTATGGATTGTTGGCTCTTCTTCATCTGCAGGACGGTGAAGACACTTACGAGGTGAGTGATTTATCAAAAACAAAAACCAATTTTAAAAATTTCACTTTTTAACATGCACATAGTTCAACACCCAAATGCATTCTGTTCTTAAAGTTAAGAACAAATAAAAAAGAAACCTTTTCTAATTCTGCTTGTTCCTTCATTGGTCAACACATGTTATGCCCCACCATTGCCTCAGATAAATAATGGACCATTCTGTTTTGTTTGCAAAGAAAGACGAAAAAAAAAGATAATATCAGAGATACTATATGGTTTTAGTGAGAAAAAGAAAGCATATAGAATAAGAAGAACAGAAAAAATTGTAATGGTAAAATGAACATATAATGTTTGTTGAAAATGTATCTGGACTGGTGCTATAAAAAGAAAACTACATCAATTCGATATTTAATCTCTTTGGAAATAGTCCACTTGTGAAGCCCAACACTGGATATCTCAGTTTCAGTTATTTCATTTGGATAGTTAAGTTACTAGAAGGGCGATAACAGGAATTGAAATACCCAGAAAAGGCATGGCATGTGGAACTAGAACAATCTACACCAGTGGACAAAATAAAGGTTTCGGTTTGAAATTCCAACACATATCGCCTGGAGAAGACCCTAGTGTACGACAACCAAAACGTTATGAATATGACAACAAAGATGAGGACAATAGTCCAAACAATGTAAATAGTGTAAATACTCTTTTCTTTGTTTCTAAAAAAAAAAAAATTTCCTGTATCATAATACTTTGCTTAGCTTTTGGCAGACATCTTTTGCTATTCCAACACTCAGATTTTGGCATTGCACTTTCTGTCCTTTCTCAGATATTTAAATTGTGGCACTTGCTTGAGTAAAGATTAAATAAAACCTAATATAATGCAGAGTTATAGATTGTTTCCATATTTTGTGAAAGCTGATAAGCACAAATATTTAAATAGTGGAATTTCCACTTAAATTTCATAATTTGGAAGTTACAAGGAACGTACTGAGTCATTAAATTAAGAATTACGATTCATCGGAAAATTCAAAACAAGGGGAAAATTGTAAAACTTTCACTGCTCCTGTTGAATAATCTTTGAGGCCCATTAGACAAGGCTCTTTAATCAGAAGTGCTCAAGAAATCAGAAAAAATGTTTGAAGCTGTTTCTAAAGCAACAAATACCAATGTCAATTTAGCTATAATGTTACCCCATTGCATGCTGAAGAATGTAAAGCATTCCAGGTGGACAAAAGTGATCTTATCAATTGCTTATCATTTACTTTGCAGGCCACCCTGAATATACTCGACGTGGGTATGCAAGAAGCCCTCCAAGATGTGTACTCAAAGACGCTAAAGAAACTCCTTACTCAGGCCATGCCAGTTCCTGAAGAAATTGATGACTCTCTTCTACTCTAGCCATAACTTGACAGTTTAATAAACTATAGACTCATGTTCACAATAGACTTTTTCGAATCGATTCTCTCAAAAGTCTTTATGCATCCAGAAAATATTTTGTGGATGGAAACAAAACTGAAATTGACTTTATAAAAATTCTGTTCAGCAGAAAAGACAAAAACCGTTTATTGAGAATAAAATCTGATTGAATAAATGATAAAACCCCAAAAGTTCAACAGTCAACAGAAAACTTTTTTGTCTTTCAGTTTTTTTGTTTATTTTTTATTTCCGTTTGCATGAATGCAGTGTTGTTGTTCCTTTTCCCAATTCTGAATCTCTCCCTTCTCGCCTCCATTTTTTCGTTCTTTCTTTCCCAATTCTGAATCTCTCCCTTCTCGTCTCCATTTTTTCGTTCTTTCTTTCCCAATTCTGAATCTCTCCCTTCTCGTCTCCATTTTTTCGTTCTTTCTTTCCCAATTCTGAATCTCTCCCTTCTCGTCTCCATTTTTTCGTTCTTTCTTTCCCAATTCTGAATCTCTCCCTTCTCGCCTCCATTTTTTCGTTCTTTCTTTCCCAATTCTGAATCTCTCCCTTCTCGTCTCCATTTTTTCGTTCTTTCTTTCCCAATTCTGAATCTCTCCCTTCTCGTCTCCATTTTTTCGTTCTTTCTTTCCCAATTCTGAATCTCTCCCTTCTCGTCTCCATTTTTTCGTTCTTTCTTTCCCAATTCTGAATCTCTCCCTTCTCGTCTCCATTTTTTCGTTCTTTCTTTCCCAATTCTGAATCTCTCCCTTCTCGTCTCCATTTTTTCGTTCTTTCTTTCCCAATTCTGAATCTCTCCCTTCTCGTCTCCATTTTTTCGTTCTTTCTTTCCCAATTCTGAATCTCTCCCTTCTCGTCTCCATTTTTTCGTTCTTTCTTTCCCAATTCTGAATCTCTCCCTTCTCGTCTCCATTTTTTCGTTCTTTCTTTCCCAATTCTGAATCTCTCCCTTCTCGTCTCCATTTTTTCGTTCTTTCTTTCCCAATTCTGAATCTCTCCCTTCTCGTCTCCATTTGATAAACTTCAATCAGCTAAATATCATAATAAATTCCAACATTCCTGTGACCTCTTCAACTCTGCTGAAAGGATTCTTCTAATTTTAAACAATATACATCTCTTGAATTTTAAAACTGAATCTTATTTGAGAGCCAGTTTGGCATTCAAACATCTGCACAAATTACAAAGAAAACCTTCTCTTACCAAACATTAATCCAACTCTTTGATTTAATTTTACTTATTAAATTTTGTGTTTACTATCAATGATCACAGTAAAAGTTACTCTCTTTGTGCATCAGTTTATCCCCCACCCCTCCCCACTCCATAAACCCAAACACCATGTATTATTTGCAACCGAAAATGGATCGGAATTTTCATTACCAGGGAAAAACAACACCGGTGTCTTTTATTGCTGATTTCTTGTGTCCACACGAATAGACTGAACCACTCATAAAAATTTGGGGCAATAATTTTATTGATTACTATTCTTTATTCTCTCTCTTATATCATGACACTAGTCAAAATAAAAAAAAGAATATAGATTTGTTATTGTTTTTAGATAAAGTATCAAATTGATCCCTGACTTTGATGAGCTATTGAACTAAGTGACTTAGCCTAATGACTCGTTAAACATTGATATTTGTGTATTTTTTAAAATTTGTTTTTGTAGGGGGGGGGCAAATGCACAAATATTTGAGGTTCATAATTAAGAATAAATGTATCCATTTTACTAATCTATGTAAATTTTTGTTCTTAAAAATATATATATATATATATATATATTTGTTCATTATTCATGTAATCTGTAAGCCCACCTCAAAAATGTCTTTTTGTATGCAAAAGAGCTTATGTCAATAACTCTGGAAAGGTCGGATATCAATTTAACAAAATATTGATATTATCAAAAGGACCCCGCTTCTAAATCAATAACGAAGCTATATATATATATATATATATATATATATATTTTTTTTTATTATTCTGACAAGTGTGATGATCTAAAGAATGTGAATCAACAAAATATTTCCCAAAAATACTTATATATATATATATATATATATATATATTTATATATATAATTCTTTTTTTTTTTTTTTTTTTTAATGAGTGGACCATACTATTTAAGTAGTGCCCTGATGTCTTGTATCACTTTGAATACATACCAAAATGGAACTGCTTTATGACCATCTTTGGCTACTTATCTACAAATAAGCTCTAATAAAGAAATAACAATCGTTATATCTTAACACTTTCTGTTTATTCTTGTGTTACTCTCCTTGTTTTTGATTTCTACTTTTAGACATCCATGGATTGTATCCTAAAGATGTCAAGGTCTTATATAATGGTGTGTATTCATGTGCTTTTTTTTTTTTTTTTTTTTTTGTCTTTTTTTCAATACTAATAAGTCCAAGAACCACTCAAGGTAGGGAGTTACTATTTGGTGTTGTATGTGCGTAAGAAAAAGCAAGAAGTGCAGTTCACAAGATTATGTAGAAAGGATAACCATTAAATCCTAGACTTGAAGATTGTAATGTTTAGAAAAATATTCTACCAGGAGTCTGCTCTACATAACAGAAAGTCTAGGGGAAGTTGTTCAAGTGGAACTTACTCCTTACTTATGGAATATGAAAGGAATGAAGATACTTCATCCTAGTGTAAATGGCTTTGCAAATCCCAGTTGTAAAGGTCACGGCTGGTGGAACAAAGGAATGTAGCTCATCAGAATACATGCCATGACAATAGTGATATTATCTGTTTTGTACACACTTTCATGACAGGTGCCATTTTGCCAAACTGTCACTCAGCTGCTCTCTGTAACAAAGCAAGAAAAAAAATTAAGGGTTATTAGCAGGAAGGTTCTACTTGTACTAGCATCCTTGTTGGCATTTCACCACTGCTGAGACACATTACCTGTAGTCTGTGTTCACAACCACTGTTTGGTCTCCATAAATATTCAGCAAGCAACAATGCATATCAATAGGTACTCTGCTCTATATCAATGTTTCCCAGCCTTTTTTTCAGCCAGTGCCCCCTTTTTGTTGACGCCCTGTTAAATTTCAAATATTATACTGAATTCATCTTTCATAGCAAGTTAGTGCAAAAATAATTTTAATATTGTTTTTACTTCTATTATTAATGCCAATGATTAAAATGATAAAAAAAAACTTATTTGATAGCCAGTAAGCACCAACCATTTCATTGAAAACATTGAGAGAAGCTATAGCTCTTACTCTAGCTGCTTAGAAGTAATCGTAGGTCTCCCCGTTTTGTAATTTCCAGGTGGTTTCTTTGTTTAGTAAGATGATGTGTAACTGCGTTGAAACCCCATTCAGCCATATTGGAAGTTGAAAAAGCAATGAAGGAAAGTTTGATAGCTTCCCACAGCTTTACATACCTTTTGGAAATTTCCTTTTGTAACCAATATTGAATAATTTTTGAGGAAAAGATAATGGATAAATACCCAGTACTCCTCCCCGAAGAATTAAATAAAAACTCGCAGTACCACCTTTCAAGATAACAGTCTGCAAGGGGGTGCCAGAACCCACGTTGGGAAACACTGCTGTATATCATCAAGTGCGGACACAAACTGGCCTCCTCAATCCCATGTGACTTAACGTAGACCAACAACTGGAAATCATCAATGCCTAGCATTGCTGTCACTTGACCTCAGAAGCTATCATTTACTTGTTTGTTCCTTTTGGTCCTGGATAAAAGAAGATAAAGACTTTATCCAGCAGCCATAAAAACTGAAAACTTGGGATCAAGACAAAAATCTCACACCCTTCCTCTCAATGTGGGTCTCTCAATCGTAGTGTCACACTCAGTCAGACCTTGATTATTAATTTTTGACTAGTATCTCATTTCAGGTCAATTGATTTTCATTTTAATTACTCTGACCTTATTCAATATTCTAGACTGTTGAATAATTGCCCATACAGTGTAACCCAGATATAAGAGAGATTTTCTCTAGTCCCAAATTAGAGCCATACTAACCTAAACAAAATAGACCAAACTCGGATATAAGAGACTTCTTCTCCGGTCCCGACAACTCTCTTATATCCGGGTTACACTGTATATTTCTTCAGAGGGCATTTTAATTCAATTTACCTTACGCCTTTTCAACAATAAACAAGAAGTTACCCTTAATAGCTATCTACTTTTGTCTTGTTTATATGCGTTGTTATATGTATGATGAAATTTATGGCGGATTTGTGACAAGTTTTGTGTCACTGTTCTCTGATCGTCTGTCGTTCACTGCACCTGTGACGACATCCGGGGTCGGCTGTGTCTGCATATACACTCGGCTTGCTATGTGCACAGGTTAGTCTTGTTGGCTGTGATCACTTTATAAAAAAAAAAAAAAAATGAAGACAATTGTTTTTCAAGCCTGTTTGTTTGTAAAGTAGCAACAATATGATTTCTCACTTAACTGTGGGATCCTTCCTTTAGACTACTATCTAACTTCCGGCCACGGAAAAAGACCTTTAGATTCATAACCTGTCGCTTCGGTCCCTGCCGATTCCTCATTCCTGGGCACTGGGCAGCTACTATAACTCACTGGTCACCTCCCTACTTGTCTCATGGTTGGACCTCTTTCTACTTGACGCCGGCCTCTCTCTGTTTATATGGTTAATTGCCAGGTCCTACCCCCTTATTCACCCACTTGTGTCCTGGAAGTTTTGAGAACACCCCAAAGCCAAATGGATGGTCAGATCTTCAAAGATCTAATTTTATGACTATCTAAAATCATTGATAAAGTTTTTATGTATCCAAAATCAAAGGCAACTGTATATGTATATCCAAAACATTGACACGTAAGTTGACTAAAAGATGGACTGGAGATGAAGTTCCGATAAAACTCAGATAGCTGAGCGGACTTAAAAGAAATTAAATTTATTTACTTATCTTCTACAGATGTGTGAGAAATTGTATTGTTACACATGTATTTATGGCTTATGGCAACGTCATGTTGAAACACTGATTCCTGTACAATCACCAAAGTTAAGCAATGTCAAGCCTGGTCAGTACCTAGACGAATGATCATTTGGGTATACCACGTTCTGTAAGAGTGGATATGTCGGTGGTGCTATGGATAATGGCTCAAAATTGTTAATCGGAGAGCTGAATTCATTCTATTCACTTACAGGTAAATCTCCTTGGGAAAGGTAGGAATCTGCCTCTTCTCCTCCCCCAGCTATGGATTAATTAGTAACATTTGTATCACTAAAACCATTATAAAATGTGCAAAATATATAGATTTCGGCATTAAATAACTTATAGAGGTGATGATATGCCACTAGTAATTTTCTAAGCTTAGAAGGCCGAAAGTATGGGGCACCCAGTGAGGATCGGACTCACTACTCAGTCATAATTGTTCTAGCGAGACAAGCTTGTTAACCATTACATCACGTCGAGGTGCCTGTGATGATAAACCAATCAATTAAGTGTATGTCTACTTGTTTTGCTCTACCTGCTTTCTATCACTTTGGAATGAGTAAAAACAGAAAAATTCTAATTATAGTAACTTTGTACACAACCTAGACTAGCATTCCGCACTTTGAAAAAATCTTGCCTAATCATAGTTTGATGAATGAGCCGCCATTATGGTCTTCCCGAAAAGGATGAAGAGTCGTTAACTAAAGAGAAGATAACAATTGACATTGATGTTCAAAAATTTAAATGTAAAATGAAATAGGAAGCAAAAGACTGCAAGAGAATTCTACAAACACAAAGTGCAATAGAAGAAACTCTTATATTATTCAGACTATTGTCCTCATCTTTGTCGCCATATTTATTACAACATTTTGGCCGTTGTACTCTCCGGCCTTCTTCAGGTGGTTTGAATGTCGAACTGAACCCTTTATTTCGCTCACTGGGGTAGACTGTCATACACAGATGTCCTCAGTGGATAAAGACATTGGTTAGATCCAGTGACAGGACCCAAAGAGTGCGAGTTCAATACCCGGTTAAGGCAGTGGAGAACTTTCAGAGGGGAATTAACAGGAGATAACTGACATCCATTAAACATGGCACGTGGAACTAGAACAGTCTATCCCCAGTGAATGAAAAAGAGTTCAGAACAACATTCCAACTACCTGAAGAAGGCCGGAGTGTACAATGGCCGAAACGAAATAAATATGGCAACAAAGATGAGGACAATAGTCCGAATAATGTAAATAATGTACATAATACCTCATCTCAGAAATATAGACAGATACTGAAGAAACTGTTAGCATAGAACTTACGATTACATCTAGCAATTCCAACCGAAGACATGGTGGAATGATAAATAGCAGCTCGGATTGAGGAACCAGAGAACTGAATTCGAATTCCATTACATTTTCTTACATTCTAATACCCTTGGGAAAGGTATGAATTTTCTTCTCTACCCAGACTGGCAACTGGTCCACCACAGAAAGAAATAGCAACCTACTACGGGGGGGAAAAAAATATCTGCCTCGACAGTCATGTATCAAAAGATACATGATTGCCTGAGTGTGTATCATGCATGGCACACATAACTGACTGGCTAATCTAGTACTGGGATTAAATTCATAAAAAAAAAAAAAAAAAACGAACAACAAACTGTGTACAAAGTTACACTGTGGTACAAAAATAGAAAACTGTCCATAATGACAGTCAAGTTGATAAGTGTACGCTACATACATGCATCACAGTGAAATTTGTCTTAACGGGTTTTGATAAAAGCAGCACATCTTTGCAGGTGAGGTCAAATTTGAAATGCCGGCAGGTTGAGTAAGACAATCCTCTCAGATGAACTCTCCAGCTGAGGGAGTTTCAAGTTGCATACAGGCTCAAATATAGTGTGAGTTTTTATGAAAAAAAAATAAATAAATAAAAGAAGAAAGGACAAAGAAGAAGAAGAAGAAGAAGAAGAAAGGACAAAGAAGAAGAAGAAGAAGAAGAAGAAAGGACAAAGAAGAAGAAGAAGAAAGGACAAAGAAGAAGAAGAAGAAAGGACAAAGAAGAAGAAGAAGAAAGGACAAAGAAGAAGAAGAAGAAAGGACAAAGAAGAAGAAGAAGAAAGGACAAAGAAGAAGAAGAAGAAAGGACAAAGAAGAAGAAGAAGAAAGGACAAAGAAGAAGAAGAAGAAAGGACAAAGAAGAAGAAGAAGAAAGGACAAAGAAGAAGAAGAAGAAAGGACAAAGAAGAAGAAGAAGAAAGGACAAAGAAGAAGAAGAAGAAGAAGAAAGGACAAAGAAGAAGAAGAAGAAGAAGAAAGGACAAAGAAGAAGAAGAAGAAGAAAGGACAAAGAAGAAGAAGAAGAAAGGACAAAGAAGAAGAAGAAGAAAGGACAAAGAAGAAGAAAGGACAAAGAAGAAATTATGTTTTGTTTTTTTTGAAGAGGTTAGAAGTCATGTATTTTCTGTGACTGGTTACACTATACACAGGCAATTTTTTTCTTCTGAAAAATTAAAATTGATATAAAAAAAAAATATCAGGGTTTTACGCTTATAAACAAGTATCTAGATGCAACACTTAAGTTGCCTTTACTGTATTCTCTTTCAGATTATTAGATGAACAATAAAAAAGTAAGAAGAAAATATAAAAACTCAACACACAACCACAATGCACCATAAGTATTTCTGTTCATGAACAGAAATACAGTTTCCGTCCCTAGAGACATGTCCAACTTTATTATGCTTATAATTTTCTTCGTTTAATGACTGGTCATGCAAATGGTTAAATAAGCTTTCTCTTTATTTAAGCACTTCATAGTTTGGTCACAACACCTGCATTCGATATATTTGATGTTCTATTAGGCTGTAGAGAAAAATGGTTATCTAGATGCATACAAGTGGCACATTGCATTCTTTTGATGAAAAGAAACTAAGCCACTTCTACTCATTCATTTCAGTGATTTTATATTCATTGCACGCCCTTTACGAAAGGGCTAAAAGTTCGATTTGTGTTTGGCCCATTTCTTTTTGTTAAAAATGCTGACTTTAAAATATGTCCATATTACAACACGTACTGAAAGGAAGTGAATGTTTGTGTGGTGCATTTAAATTAATCGTACAAAATATTGGCGCATGGAATCAAAAGGTTGACCACCCCTGCTTTAGATTGTAAATGATAATAGCAATATCAATTGTTTCCTTACAAGAAAACATTCAGTATTCATCGATCAAGCAGCCAGTGCTATTTGTCAGTCTCTAATTTATAAAATCTTTCTCTTGAAACAATTTTTCAGGAAAATAGGTTTCTCAAGTTCAATAGCTGTTATCGTTCTTTCCCGTATTTATGGGCGTTTCCTTCCTAACCTTCTGTTTAATATTGTGTGGAACGTCAACATTTATGCCATTATTTTCTCTCCAAGTTACATGCGATATCCATTTTTAGCTGTTGCTGCTCAAGGGATGCAGTTTGTGTTATCTGGTACAGTTCTTTGGGATTTTGTAGCGCCAGTCCATGAGGTTTGAAGCAGGAGGATTGTTGACAAGACCTGCACACTTTACCTAGTCAAAGCCATTTTTAACCATTGAACTGAGAAAATGATTGTATACAGGAACAATGAGGTTTGTTTTTGGTTTGTTTTTTTTTTCTATCATTTTGCCCTGAGTAAGGGAATGAAGCCACCAAGATGCAAGGGGTTACTGAGTGTGAAAGAAGAAAAGAAAAAGAAAACCTTATTAAAGAGGGAGAACAATAAAAAAAAAATAAAAAAAATAAAAAAAAAAACAACACACAGGAATTAAGAACAATGATTGACATTGCATTTAAATTTTTTGAAGATCAAAATTGACTGGGAAGCTAATGGCTGGGCTCTCTTACTTCCTCTGATAATTGATAATTTTTCAAGAATTTCAAACTAGACCAAAGCCTTTATTCGGTTCATTTATTGTTATGCTGCTGTCCATGTAAGCAAATATCTCATCTCTTTTAATTTGTCATTGAAATATTACTTGTCTCTTCCAGAGAGACAATATAACAGCTTTTGGGCACCACCTAACATAGAAATTGAACTCATAACCGTTAGGTAACTACCTTATAATTTTGCCTCTCCATCCCATAGCACAACTGTAACAAACTGCCTATACCTGATAAATAATGGATTATTCTGTTTTGATTTTGTAGAAAGATGGAAAAGATATCACCGACACAATTTTGTCTCAGTGAGAAAAAAAAAAAAAAAAATCTGCAATGTTATTGATCCTGACCAGGCACCTCAGTTTCAGTCACTGCCATAGCTTCACTGTGCATCCTCTATAAATATTTTCATGGTAATTGTTTTGATGAGCCTTGCTTTTTGGTACCTTTGCCCTCATGAATTTAAGCACAGCAGCTAGGTCTCATCACTTTACACTTGAAATGGCTGAATATAGACGTAAGTTCTATGCTAACAGTTTATTCTCTTGCATGTGGAACTCTTCTGGCCTCTTACTTTCCAGTTAACTTTGATCTTCAAAAATTTAAGTGCAAAAATCAATCGTTATCTTCTGTCTTAGTAATTCTCATTCTTTTATTGTACTTATTTCCTTTTTATGATTCTCAGTAATCCCTTGCATCTTAGTGGCTTTATTGCCATACATGGGGTGAGAAAAAATTTTTACAAAAATTCATTTTTTTTTTAAATAGAAAAAAAAAAATAAATTGAGAAAAAAAATAGAAAATAAAGACAAACAAAAAAAGCTGAAATGATTAGCAAATATTTTATTTCCTCCTACAATATTTGTTTCAGTCATAACAAATTTATGAAACAACCAAATTGCCTCTTAGTGTTTATGACAAATCTTTGTCATAAATGCCTCCAAGATAATTACAGGATTACATAAACAAAAGTAAACAAAAAAAAAAAAAAAAAAAAGAAAAAAAAAATTTGTTATAAAGTAAACAAATTTTTTGGGGGTTTTTCATGTTAAAATTTTAGATGTTTTTTTTGTTTTTTTTTGTAAATGGGTGGAAACATTTCAGTAACGTTTCAATCTTTAAAGAACTTAAGAATTAAAATTGGAAATCTGAACCAGACACAAGGTTCAGATAGTTTCTCTTAGTGCACCGAGAGATTAAAATCTGTTGAAATCTAAACATTCCACATACTCAGGACACTCGGGGAAACTATTTCTTCCATCCAACTGATCATGACAGACAAAATCTGGTTGGAGGTTAATGTGATGGCAATTTATAAACTGTATTTTATGAGAAGAGGGTTTTTTTTTTGGGGGGGGGGTAATTAATTAAACCTTGATAAAAAAAAAAAAAAAAAGAAGAAATGTTTATGAATTAATCCATTGTACCTAAGGAGTGGGTTAAGGCATAAGCCAAGAATTATTTGATTTGAAAGAATGAAGAAAATTAAATGATTTTATACATTTAATCTCTTTTTAGCCATAAGTTTTTATTTTTAAGAGTCAAAATGGGTTTTTCACAGAGCAGGTTAACTATTGGTGTTT
>OZ010596.1:79633898-79636398 GCA_963932145.1 Acanthosepion lycidas
ATCTTTATTGGTCTCGCAAGGTTATCTCCCTTACATATTAAGCTGAGTAGAAAACAAGAGTTTTTCAGTTAGTAGCAAGATTTGCATTAGTTTTGAATTCAAAACAATTAGGCATCTTGTTATGACTGAAGGTTCAAATCGTGAGTTGGAGGCTTGTGTTTGCAGGGGTTGCACAAACTTTTAAAAATTACCAAATTAGAATTTATATAGATTCTTATGGTTTTTCTTTATAAACTACATGATCAAAACTCAGCATTTTTTGTGCATTTGCAAGCAAAACTCATGTCTTTCTTTTATGTAAGTTGACACAAGACTATTTCTTTCTCTTTATATAAGAATGTAAAAGTGACCCAAGATGTGCAGTAAAAAACAGAGTAAGATGAAAATCTGATAAATAATGACAATGAATAAATTCTAATAAATAACTTATTCTAATTTAGACCATATATATGTGTGTGTGTGTGTGTGTGTGTGTGTGTGTGATTTTCCAAGTGTAGCTTAGACGTGGTACAAGGCTGAAAGTAGGGGACACCCAGTAAGAATGAAACTCAGTACTCAGTGGTAATAGTTCTAGCAAGACAAGCTTGCTAACCATTATACCACCTCGAGGTGCCATATATATATATATATATATATATAGATAAAAATAATGCTACACATAAGTGAACCCTTAAGATAATATTTAAAAAATTTTTTTCTTTTTTCTAGATAAACAAATCTTAAACTATATATTTCATCAAAAAATAAACAAAAAAAACAAACTATCTAATGAATTACGACAATTTTCAAAAATTGTTAAGCTGGAATAAAAATATTAATTAAAAATTAAGGCATGCAAAGTGAACCTTTAGATTTGCACACTGTATTTTTGTTTTATATGGTTGCCAGCGTAAAATAATAAACATAATTGTAATTGTGTAGCAATTTTAAACATATTTTTGTTTTAATATCCTAAAATAATATTTAGCTCTACTCTGTATTGAGCCCTCTTTTAAATATCATGTACAGTGGAATTATACTTCATTTGTTCTCATTTTCCCATGATTATATATATATATATATATATATATATATACACACACACACATACATACTATTTGCCTGCCTATTGGACATGAATTTTTTTCCCCCCCCCCCCGTCACAAAAATTACCCTGCATCGAACACAACAGTTCCATCATAAGCCGTTATCCTGTCATTGCATTTTTAAAGAAACAAAAAAGACAAAAAATATTTACCTGTGGACATGAAGAATGCATCACACCTTGGTATGTCTTCAGTTCATGTTTACAGTTGAAACTATTGACTAGCTTGGCAGTGAGGGTACCCCACTGAAATGGAACCACGTGATCTGCTGTCCCATGGCACTGCAGGACTGGGGTGCTCTGGTTCCCCTTCACAACCTACAAAAGGAGGCAAGGAAAAGATGGGGTTTTCATTTCTGTGTCGATTTTGACATTAACATCATTAATATTTTTGAGTTTTTTGGGGTTTTTTTTTAAGTTTATAAAATATCTTTCCCCAGGTTTGGAATAAATAAGTTAACAGTTATGCAATGGAAAATTTATGGTTGAACAAAATATCTGAAGTGGGCAAATTATTTATGTGAAGAAAGGTACAATAGGACTAGATTAATACAAATATACCTTCACATGAATGCAGACGACAGTTGACAGGCATTTTTGAAAGATGGTTAAAATGAAAAATGAAAAAAAAAAAAAAAAAATTTCCTTGTTTTTATTTTTTTTATTAAAAAGAGTGAAAGTTTTGGCGACATTAGCTGTTTAACTTTTAAGTCTTCCAAAACTTTGCCAATCGCATGAGCCAAATACTTGTTTAGATTCAGAATAAAACTCTAAAGAATTTTCAAACTGAACTCCTCTCATGTGGGTAAGTTGTTCTCGTTAAGCTGTCCATTAATTGGATTAATAACTTGACATTTATTTCAAATAAAGCATAATTTATTTTTATCTTTCTCTACAAATCAAGAACTGATTAAATTTTAAGTTGGCGCCTACTCACTAGGGATATTGTATAATAATAATTTTTAATAAAAATACGTTTTTATTATAACAAACTGATTCATAGAATACGTTCAATCCTAGGCCATGCAGTGCGTACATGGACTCAGTGGAAACAGGCAGGCAATAACTTAGCAGTATCAAGAATAAGGATGAGACAAGATATTTCTAGAATATGGGCAGTGGAACAAGAACACTGTAGTGGAATATGTGTGGATAAGAAATAAGCAAATCTTCAAAAAAAAAAAAAAAAAAAAAAGGGGTATTTTAATTTAACCCACAAAATATTTTTTTTATCTTTTTTACAGTACACCCAAATGAATTGTGTTAGTATAGAAGAAACAGAACATGTCTACATGTGAGAATGTGTGTGATATGGATACATTGTTTTATGTATGCATATAAATTGTAGCAGTCGGCAGCATCAATAAGCAGTGAGCTGTCTTGATACTACTGTTGACACTTGTAAACAGTCTGCAT
>OZ010596.1:79641398-79688898 GCA_963932145.1 Acanthosepion lycidas
GCACCCTGTAATATTCAATCAATGTGATTAATATTCACCATGAAATTATGCGTTGAAAAAGATTATATACAGAAATAAGTATTAGGTTGGTGCAAAAATAATGATGTAATAATGTCGTTTTTTGACGTTAAAAAAAATACATCAAAAAACTACATTACATCATTATTTTTGCACCTAATAATTGGTGTGTCAAAGAAATGCAGTTTTCAACATTAGGCTACACACTTATGTATCTCCATAAAACATCCAGCTTAATTTGGCAATACCCGCTAGAGACGTTCCACACAGCTGTATGCCATGTGAGGAAGTTCTATGTCAAAATTTCATTTTAATATTGGTAGGGACGATACTTACTCCTGGAAATTGTTTATTAAGTGGCATCCAAGAACTGAGGGCAATGACACCAGCCAAAGGTTTCGACAAGGTAAATGCTGTGTACAAGGCAACAGCACCTCCTTGAGAAAATCCTCCAATTACGACCTTGTTGCTCGGAATGCCTTCAGATTCTTCTTTTTCTATCAACTCCTTCACTGAAAAAGAAAAAAAAATATATCAATAAACACGTCAAACAGCATGTAGATCACAGTCATGCTAAATTTCAGGCATCTTATTTCAAACTGAAATCCTTTTAACATGAATGCTGTACAAATTTGAATTTGGTCAGTCAACTAAGAAATAGTCGAGGAAGTTACAGTTCCTTCTAAAACAAAGTTCGGCCTGCATGTCAATAATATAGAGCTGGAAAGATGCAAAGATTTTAAATATAAATGCTGATATTATTCATGTACAAGAAAACTGCCAAATTGTTTTGACATTTGAATTTTTTAAGGATCATCAACACTTTATGGATTATGTTAAATCTTTTAGCATTGAAGACACTCAAACCAGACCTGTAAATATCGGCGGCCATAGTCTCCTTGACATTTGTCAACACTTGAAAGACTCCCTGCATTGTTTTCATATACTATGGCAGAGTATACATAAGGCAGGTTACAGTGGGGGTAAACATTAACAGCTGATTATTTACAGGGCAGGTTTAGGCAGATTAAAGCTGAAACTTTTTGGGGGGATTTTAAGAATAAATCTTTTGTGAGTGAATATTGCATTAACAGAGAAACAGCTTTTCTTTTTATGGAATAACAATGATTTGTCCAGATACAAGTTTTATCATTTAACCCATAGCTGGAGAGGGCAGGGTAAAAGATTCATACCCCCACCCACCAAAAAAGGGTATTTGTGCACAAGTGAATTTAATAAACCTGACAAGAATTTGAACTTGGCTCTCAGATTTCTTTTGCTATTACACCACCTGCACACCCAACTTAGGTGTAACTACAAAAGATTAATAAAACTTAGATAATATTAAGACAAATAATTTATGTCTGCAGAGTCCAATTGACTTCATTACCATTGTATTCCATTAGTAAAACGGAAGATCCACTCTGACAACTTCTTTCTAAAAACTGCTGGTTTGTGGAACAGATTTCCAAGATGATGCTTTGCCAATTATTACAATCTTAACTTCTTCAAATCTAGGATCAACTGTTTTTGTTTGTTTTTTTATCCTATATGTTCAAGATCTGCACTTATTTCTTCCTCTTATTAGGTTGATGCAAAAATAATGTCGGTTTTTGACGTTAAAAAAAATACGTCAAAAACCAACATTACTTTTGCATCAACCTAATACATTCACACAACCACCTCATTCAGTAACCTTCTACTTTGAGTGGCTACTGGCAAACATTTAGGTAAAAGAAATTATTCAATATGGCTTCTATTATTTTCAATTACAGCCGCAACATGAAAAGCTGCACAAATCAGTCATAAAAACTTTGGACATCTTGGCCAACTTCTTGATGGCAGCCATAAGAGAATTGATGCTGGATGGGAAGTCTTATCGGCTTGCTTTAAAATGCTCCACATGGCTTAGTCTAGATGGAATAAGGCCAGAAGTATGCTGGCCAGCAGTCAGCAACTTGGCTTTGTCTCTTTTTGGTTGTGAGCCATATCCTGACTCATACACAAAATATGGTACCAGAGGACATTGTCGTAGGCAGCAGCATCCACTTTTAGCCCAAACTTCTAGAAGAGGGAGTTTCATTTCCCAAATACTACTGATAAAGTCATGGCTAGTTGAAAAAATTCTTCTTGGTCACTGGCAGCAGTTTTGATACTTAAACCAATCAAAAGTCATTTAGTTGCAACTGGTAAGATTCAAACACGTGGCTGAAACAGAATTGTCCCACATTGTGTTCTGAATTATTAAAGTATCTCAGCTCTAGTCCCAAAGTTCTCCAGTGTGATGATGGTCAAGCAGTTTTTACTGTTTCCCAGAGATCTTTGTTGCTTGAGGATTATATTCCGTTTCTATTGGATTAATATCTAGAGAGATTTGTAGTCATCCTACTAATTTGATGTCCGAAATCCCTTTTTGGCCTACAGCTTGACAAAGTGCATTATTTTGAAGTCCTCAACATCCATTTTTTTTTTTTTGCCACTTGTTCACAAAAGTTTTTATTTATCTACTTCATAACATTTTGGTCAAGCAGGTGGCCATTTTGAAGACCATATCTCAAAAAACTTTATTCTAGGGTCATAAAACACTATCCACTTCTAGCTGTCACAATCATAGTGCCAGAGTATATCGCCTTCAGATCTGTTATATATTGTTCCTGTGGGTAATTCAGTTCGCCCGTCGTTTACGATGACTGAAATGGATTAAAGTGCTTGCTTTCGTCCAGTCCTCCAGTCTACCAACTGAGCTGTTGCTAGTGACGTCTTATTCTCTTGGTCTCAGTACCATGTATGCCGTCACGTCAGCAACCCTATCTTTCGTCTTCCTTCCAGACTCGCTATTTATGCCTGCGTCATTTATAAATTCAAGCTGGTTTGAATTCTTAGTCTTTTTTCCTTTATACGTCTGCCTGCAATATAAGAATTGCAAAATAATCCATTTCTCTTTTAATGCCAATCGCGATCTTTCAACAAGACCTGACATACCAAGCAAATTTGCTTTGTGGGAGGTAAGTCTTCTCGTTGCTCACAGTTCCTTTTAAAGCAAAAATTGAGGTGAAATCAGTGACTTTCCAAATCCAATACACACCTGAGGAAGGCTAAAGAATACATCAGCCAAAATAGAACTTCAAATAAAAACAGAGATTTACTTACATCTTTGAGATGCTTCTTTTATCCCTTCTTCATCTTCAGGGCTGTCAGGACTCAAACCCCGAATGTCAAACCTAGTTTGTTGAAAAGAAACAATTCTAAATATACATGACTGTACAATTAGGAAATTGCTGAATGGTTTTGTGAAGAATTCCTACATATAATCTTTACGAAAAAAGAAATTGTATCAAAGGAAAATGATTATGCAAGAAATGTAGAGCAAGTTTTGCAATCTCTTAAAGGCCGGTAGCAAGACAAACAGCCGAATATGTGAACAACAAGTCAGAGACATCAAAATTAAACAACAATTTAAACATCTGAGAAGTGTTTTAACAAAGGATGGAAAATGTGACAATGAAATCCAAAGGGTGTATTAAAGTAAGAAAAGATGCCTTCCAAAAGCTTAAAGTTTAAAGAAACAGGAAATTTTCATTACAAAACAAAGAAAAGAGGACTAAATACCAGACTTCCTATGTCAATGAATGCTGGACAAACTCTTCAGAGATGAAGAAAAGACAACTCAACAGTAATGTGATTCTACAGAAGGATGCTGAGAATACCACTGAACACATGAGTAACAAGGGGGTTTTAAAGAAAATGGAAACAAACAGGCTGCTTATATTTAGAATCAGTAAGAAACAGTAGAAATTTCTAGGATACACAAGAAGGATGTGAGAATTTGACACTCACAAGGCATACAGGAACAAAGGAGAAACAGTGAGCAACCTACTTAATCTTGTGCAAATCGATGGCAGAACATGGGCTGAGCATGACTGAAAAGATAAATGTTACTAAGAGCTACAAAGAATAGGAAGTTGTGGAGAGCCATTATCACCCACGTCCTGAAGAGACAAGGCATATAGAACGAGGTATCAAATCTTGTTCTAAGGTGCTATCAAAATATTCAAAAGTTTCTGGAGAAATTTTACAAAGCAGTTTGTGACACTATTTGACACTGGTGAATGGAAAGAAAAGTGTTAAAATCACAAACTTGGATGGATGTTGGATTTAACGGCATGTCAACTCCTATTTGGGTCATTTTATGCCAAAGCCTTATTTATTTATGAATTTAAGATGGTTATAGTGTATAAAAGGTTGAAAGGCTGTTGGGTTTCATAATCTACTGTATTTTTTGGGGATTGCTTTTTCTTGTGATTGTTTCTGATTATATATTTTCATATCTACATCCATGCATGCATATATATGTCTTTAAACACATATACACATACATTATTTGAAAGGGTTATATTTTATTGAGGATCTTGATTTCTTTGATAAAGTTGTATATTTTATCTGTGTTTGTATTTTTGAAAATTTCTTTTAAACCTTTTCCATTGAGATATTTTTGTTTTATTTTAATTATGATTTTGCATTCCAATAGGATATGTTTTATTGTGATTAGGCTTCCACATCGGCATTTTGGTGGATTTGTCATTTTTAATATATAAGAATGGGTTAAGTATGTGTGTCCTATATGTATTCTGGTTATGACGACTTGTTTTTTCCGAGTATTTCCAAGATTATTTCCCCATTTTCCTATTTTAGGTTTAATTTGAAATAGTTTATTTCCAGTTTGGTTTTTCCATGAATTTTGCCATTTGTTTCTTATATATTTGTTTATTTTAGGTTTTAAGTCTGTATATGGAATTTGAAGATTTTCATCTATTGTCATTTTTAAAAATGATTTAGCAGCAGTATCTGCCTTATCTCCTCTTTGGATGCTAACATGGCTAGGAATCCAGCAGAAGATGATATTTTTGCTTTTTTCCATTGAATGTAGTTTATATAGGAGACTTTGTATTAATGGATTTTCCAGTTTTTGTCCCTTTTAGGGATGTTAATAAAGATAATGAATTTGAGAAAATAATATAGTTTTCTCCTTTGTTTTTTTATATGAATTTTAGTGCTAGTTTTATTGCATAAGCTTCTGCACTGAAAATTGATGCTTCATTTGGCAAGCGTTTTTTGATAATTGTTTTTTTTGTTATTGCTGCGCTGCCTGTTTTTTCTTCGTCTTTTGAGCCGTCTGTGTAAATACTTTCATAGTTTTGATATTTTTCTTTTATTTTTGAGAATTTTTCAATGTATGTTGTGGGGTGTGTTTTTGATTTTGATAATTTGTTTAAACTTAATATTATGTTTGGATTTTTGATTATCCATGGTGGTATGTTTGATTGGTTGGTTTTAAGTATTTGATTAGACTGTATATTATTTTCTTGGATGATTCCTTCCATTCAGAGTCCTAATGTTTTGATTTTATTTGTGTTAAGATTAAATTTCTCTTTGTGATTTGGTGTAAGTACACAGTCGTGTGTGGGGTTAGAAGGACAGGAAGAGTTTTAGATAGTATTGAGTTGCTAGCTTTTCCTTTCTTAGTTGTAATGGGGGTTCATTTGCCTCTACATGTAGACTCTCTATAGGTGAGGTGGGATAGGCTCCTAGAGTTATCCGAAGGCCTTCATGGTGTATTGTGTGTATTGTTTTTAGTTGATTGGCAGACCATGCTGCCATAGTCATTTTTGGAGCGGATCAACGTTCTATAAAGTTTAAGAAGGGTTTCTTTGCTATCTCCCCATTCTGTGTGGGCTACTGTTCGCAGTAGTTGGAGACCTTTAAAACATTTTGTTTTTAGGTAATTGATATGTGGTCTAAAGGTCAGTTTGCTGTCAAAGATCATTCCTAGAAATTTGTATTGCTGAACTACTGTTATTTCTTCATTTTCTAGTTTTAGAGTTGGATTATTATGTAATTTTTTCAGTTGGCAGAAGTGTACAGATTTTGTTTTTGTTTTTGATATTTTAAAACCGTTTTCAAGTGTCCATTTGTTTATTTGATGTAAGCATTGTTGAAGTTGTCTTTCTGCTGTGTTGAGGTTTCTCGATCTGTAATATATCGTAAAATCAACGTAAAAGCTACAGTGTATTCCTGATTTGATGTTTTTTATTATGTCATTTATTTTTTATTTTGAAAAGTGTAGGGGAGAGTACACTTCCCTGTGGTACTCCCTCTTCTTGCTTTTGATAATCAGAACGTGTAGCATCTATTTGTACTTGGAAGAGTCTATCTGTTAAAAATCCTTTTACAAAGTTTGGTAGTCGACCTCTTAGTCCTAGTTTATGCAGAGCTTTCATTATACCATGTTTCCAGGTTTGATCAAATGCTTTTTCTATATCAAAGAATATGGCTATTAGATGTTTGTTTAAATTGGCTTCTCTTATGGCTGTTTCTAGTCTTATTATGTGATCTATTGTACTTCTTCCTTTATTATATCAACATTGATATTTTGATATGTGTTTTCCTTCTTCTAGAAACCAACTCAATCTGGCATTGATCATTTGCTCCATTGTCTTACATAGACAGCTTGTTAATGCTATTGGTCGGTAACTTTGTGGATTGTTTCCCTCTTTTCCTTCTTTGAGTATGGGAATAATTATCGATTCTCTCCATATTTTGGGAAATTTCCCAGTTGTCCAAATATTGTTGAAAATATTCAAAAGGTATTTCAGCGATTCTTGTGGTAATTGTTTAATAAATTCATGGTGGATTTGGTCTGGGCCTACTGCTGTAATGTGGGATTTTTTATGGCTTCTATTAGTTCTGCTTTGGTGAATAGGTTGTTGTAGACTTCTGTATTTTTAGATGAGAAATTTAGTTGGTTATTTATATCTTTTTGTTTATACTTTTGTAGGTTTTGATTTTTATTCATTTTAGAGTTTTCTGCAAATGTCTTTGCTAGTAGGTTTGCTATCTCTTTTTTGCTGGTTGCTTTAGTGTTGTTCTTTTTAAGATGTATTATTGGGGATATTTGATTTTTTCCAGCTATTTTTCTCATCATTTCCCATATTGTTTTGGTTTTGGAATGTGTATTTAGGCTGTTTACATATTTTTTCCAACATTCCTTTTGGCTTCTTTAACAGTTTTCCGTGCTACTGCTTTGAGTTTTTTCATTTCAATCAAATTTTGGGTTGTGGGTTACTTTTTGAATTTTCACAGTGCTATTTCCCGGTTTCTGACTGCTTTTTGGCAGTTTTTGTCAAACCAGGGTTTAGTTTTTTTATAATTATTTTGCTTTTTTGGTATATTTTCTGAGGCAATGGTTATTAGTGTTTTGGTAAAGTATTCTATTGAGTTGTCTGTGTCTTTTGACTGTATCAGTAATTGTTTACATTTGTTTTTGAAACCCTCCCAGTTGGCTCTTTTCAGTTTCCATCTGACGGGACCTATCTTTTCTTCCTTGGCAGGCTTTTGATTTTCTAGAATGATCGAGTAATGATCACTGCCACATGTGTCACTATGCGTTTTCCATGTATAGTCCATACAAATTTCTGGATCGCATATACTTAAGTCTATTGACGATTCTGATCCACTGGAGGGATTAAGGTAGGTTGAGGATTTATGATTTAATAGACATAAGTTATGGGTGTTAATTATTTCTTCTAATATTTTACCTTTAGTATCTAGCTTTTTGCTATTCCAGATAGGATTATGACTGTTAAAGTCTCCTAGTAAGATTCTGGGTTTAGGAAGTTGTTCCATTAAGTTGTTTATTTCTATTGTATTTATTGGTTCCTGTGGGGGTATATAAATGGAAAGAATTGTGATGGTTTTTTCTAGTGTCACTTGTGTTGGTATTGCTTGTAATTTAGTTTTAATGTGTACTTTACTCTGCGGTATGTCATTTCTAATCAATATTGACACTCCTCCATTAGCTCTATGTCCTGTATTGTGGTTATAATGGTATTGTTTATAATTTTTAATTTTTAAGTTGGCATTTTCTTGTAAAAAAAGTTTCCTGTAAGCAGATGACGGCTGGATACAGTAGTGACATAAGTATGAATAGGGCATTGTAATTAGATTTTATTCGATGACAGTTCCATTGCAGGATCTTATGTGCCATAGTTATATTTTCATTTTTGGGGGGTAAAGTTACCTATTAGGTTTATATCATTTGTCCTCTCCAGTTTTTTTTCAATCTCTTGAGTTTTTAGAAGCTTTGTCTTCAACTGCTTGTGGTGTCCTTCGGTCAGATTTTGGGTTTTGTTTTGGATTTTGTTTATCTTCTTTCTCTTCTATTTCCATATATTCTATAGGTTCAAATTTATTTTCATTTGATATATTGATTCTTGATTTTGAGTCAGATCTTGATCGAGTGTTTTCTTGTTCTGTTGTCACTTTTTTGTCTTTTTGTTTATTTTTCATTTTCTTGCTTTGGGTTTGGGAAGAAGAGGGTTAGCTGGAGTTTTGTTCTACATTTTCTTTCCAGAGTTTTTTGCCTTCTTCTGGGTTAATTCCATTTGATTTGGGTTGTTGAGTTTTATTTTTATTTTGATCCGATTTAAGTTCAATTAAAAAGGTTTTTAATTCTTCAAGGAAAGCTTTTAATTCCTTACATAAATTTGTTATTTCAGTTGTACCTTTTATTTTATCTTCATTGTTTATTTTATTTGCTTTTTGTACCATGGAGGCATAGGTGTTTTCTTTTATGTTATTTTTAACTTCTTTTCGTGCTTCTGAGAAAGATATATTTTTTTTGTATTTTATTATGATTATTTCTTTTTCCTGTTTGTAGATACTACATTGTTTTAAGAGGGCAGAGTGGTTTCCCAAACAGTTTGAGCATAGACTCTCATTTGGACAGTTCTCTTCTTTATGTTCTGGTTCTTTCTCACTACATTTTCCACATGTTTTTTTTTGTTTCGACAGGAATCTCTGTGATGCCCAAATTTGTGGCATCTATAGCATTGAAGAGGGTTTGGTATGTATTGTTCTACTTTTATAATTTCATATCCAATTTTAATTGTTTTCGGAATTTGGGGGGAGTTGAAGGTTAGAATGTAGGTATTAGTTTGTATCTCTGCTTCATTTTTCTTTATTGTGATTCTTTTGACATTTATAACACCTTGAGTTTGGAGTTCTATTTTTATCTACTCTAGAGTGCACAGGGAGAGCTCCTTGCTTTTTACTACACCCTTTGAGAAATTTAGGGTTTGGTGTGGGTAGGATTTTATTTCTATTTCTTGTAGTTTTTTTTGTCTTATTAGTGTATTCGCATATATCTTTTTTTCCACTTCCACTAGTAATATTCCATTTTGTATTTTTTTTTACATTTTTTGGTATGACTATATTTGATATATAGGATAGGGCAAGACTTAGATCGAAGTGATCATCTCATCGATCAGCCGCAGGGATTGGACATTGTCAATTTGTCAGGAAGGCGACTTCTTGATGTTATCGGTCTGGGGGAGGCGATCCCAGAATGCAGCATCTTTGGAAAGTGCCTGAAAATCACACCATGGGTTGACCCAAGCCTTGTGAGTGAAATTGGGTAGACAGAACCCTTGGGAGCCAATGATGGCTGTGCTAGCACAAAGTCACAAGTCGTTGTGACTGAGGGTTTGAGCATGCTGGCCTTGTTCAGACTGTTGATCATGCTAGATAATGTGCTGTATGGGTGTTGAACACAAACAAATTTACCTAAACAGGCGTCTGCAGTAGGGATTAGCTAGACACCCTAGTAAACACATCCTCAAATACAAGTCACCAGCCATTAACGTGTGTGTGTGTGTGTATATATATATATAAGTGTTACCTGATGATCCGGTGTCCTTTAAAAGGATTTTGGTGAAATAAATTCTTGTAATGGTACCTTAAAGCGGTCTGTTTTTATATATATATATATATATATATATATTTATTTCTCTTGTATATGTTGTGTCCCTTCCAGACATAGGCAATCATGACTCCACTTCTTCCTGTCCCTTGTAGTTTTCAATAAGTTTTGTTCTTTTATTTCTCCTAGACTGTTCTGCCATCCACTTGCTTAAGCCCATTTATATATGTGTGTGTGTGTGTGTGTGTGTGTGTGTGTGTGTGTGTATTTTTTTTCCTTTCATAATAATTATGTTCAGACCTAAAAACCTCAACAGAATTCATATTAAGTAATGATTGATCTCTACTAGCAACTAAAAAATGATAGTGGAAGTTCATTTTTTGGCATTGATAAATAACATTGGGTAAACATTCTAAATTAAACAAGCTGGAGGGGGACAGGGCTGAATAAAAAAAGTTTGATAATTAAATAACAACAGAGAAGGAATGATAAGTGAAGACATCGGAGAAAAAAACCAACAAAAGGAAAAAAAAAAGTAACAAAGAGTTAAACATTTACAAACATCATGACACAAGGAGATATATATAGCATTATATTAATGGCCAGCCACTTGCATTCAAAGATACCTGTCTACGAGGGCAGTTAGCTAATCCCATTGCAGATGCTTGCTCAGGCACTTTTTTGTGTTTGTTCAACACCCACAGACCCCACCTGTGGTTTCTACTGCAACTATGCTGAGTAGACCTTAGTTGCAGTTTCTGGGAGAGAGGTGTTATCTAGTGTGATCAACAATCTGAACAAAACCAGCACACTCAAACCCTGTGACTTCATGCTATCACAGCCATTGACAACCTCCAAGGATTCTGTCTACCCATTTTCACTCACAAGGTTTGGGTCCCAGGCACTTTCCAAAGGTGTCACATGCTGGGAATGCCTCACTACGAACCAATAACATCAAGAAGTCAACTTCCTAAGAAATCAACCCTGGTGAGATTCGAACCCAGGTCTCATGGTCAGAAAGTGAACGCTCTAACCACTGCCCAACATAATTGTTTCTCATTTTGGCATCCTCTAAAAAGCTGAAATTGATGAGATTTGTAATCTAGTTTATAATGACCATAAAAATAATGTCATACCAATGAAATTCTAAAATTATCTGACAAAACAATCTAAAAAGAAACTTGACAGCTTCTAGAATTCAAAGTACAACAGATCCTTTCTGCTTTCAATGTCATTTACACCAAAGTTCTACATTTGAAAAAGTTTGGCACAAATTATAAATCTATTCTTTATAACTGTTTCGTTCAGTCAATGGCTGTTGACCTCATCAAAGAAAATATGAATAACCATAAGCAATTATTGCTCTCGTTTCAACAAAAAGGAGAGAAAAAGGAAAAAAAAGGGGGGGGGGGCTTAAAAAAAAAAAAAAAAAAAAAAAAAATGGCAAAGAGCCAACAACAAGGTCTTTCATTTCAGATTATTATTTCAAGTGGAATTCCTAATATAGAACAAGTAATTTTAGCACAATTGCTTGCCAAAACAAACTCAAAATTACCAACTATATATATATATATATATATATATATATATATATATATATATATATATATATATGTGTGTGTGTGTGTGTATGTATGTGCGATATATGTGTGTTGTGGTGTAATAGATATCAGCTCAGAATGAGAAATCAGAGAGCAGAGTTCTAATTCCAGTCAAGTTCTTTAAATTCACTTACACACAAATACCCTGAGGAAAGGTATGAATCCATCTCTTCTCACTCCAGCTATGGGTTAAATAGCAGAACAGTCTGGGTGCTATAGCCTTGTTTGGCAACCAGTCTACTGCAGAAAGAAGTGGCAAGCTACTGCAAGAAAATCTTCAAATGCTCACTTCCAACATGCCTTGCGCCAGCATGGAAGAGTAGGCTCAGAAACTTAACATGAGAATAATATCTTGTGTTGATGTGCAATTTGCAACAAGCGGACTAAGTGTTTTAAAATAAAAAGACCTATTCAGTGAACAAGGGAGTTGCATATTTTATCAATGAACACAGCTTGATTTCCAGTCTAGGTACAAAAAGCAGAAAGACCTTAAAAATGCCAATTTTTATAAACCAGATAATCATCCCATGACCATTTGGAAAAACAATATTGCTAACCATCCTTGTTTGGTCATTTTCTGAAAGAAATTTAGTAAATACTAGCAACTTATTAGTAACTAATATTAATCATGCTGATAACTATAATAATTTTGAATTAATGATACAAATTATTTGAACTAACTATATAAATCATTATAGGTTACATTATAATTACGGAAATTTTGAAAGATTTTAATGGTAAATTAGTGCACTATAAATTGAAAGATACAAAGATGTGCTGAGGTAGGTTATTAATTGGTTGGTTGATTTTGTTTAGCAGTATATCGATCTCTATAGTTTATTTTCATGCCAAAAAATACATATGTTGAACACAATTTTATGGCTTCAACTACAAATAAAATTGTATTGTTGATCACTTTACTATAAATAGGTATTGTTGGCAATTTATTTTAAATAAAATATATTACTGGTATTTTTATGATAATGCATTTTTATACTTTCATAGTGTTTTGTAATTCACTATTTGCCCATAGCTGGGATCCTAACAGATGCTACCACCCCAGGTGAGGGGGGGGACCTGAGAATAATAATTAATTGCTGCCAGATTAAGCTTATCGTCATACCCAGGATGAGTGGGTCATTAGTAACTTATTAGTAAACATTTATAACAGAGGTAATTATTATTTAGATGTTAGAGCAATATACCTACTGTGCGTTCGTTTATATAAAGTGCCTTACTAATATAAGAAAACTGAAGCTAATGAACATGAAAATGAACTTAAATTCATTATATACTTGTAAAATACTAAACAATGTACTGAATCTAAGAGAATGTTCATACCTATTCTCTGAATTTCTGGGATGAGGCATTATTTACATTTGGACTAATCATACTCATCTTTATTGTTAGCACATTTCAACTGTTGTGCCATTTTTAAGTATGCTTATCCAGGTAAACTTAAGGGAATTTTGAACTGAAACAATTATTTAATTTGGGTCAAAAATAGAGGCTCAAGATCTGACTTTGTGAAAACAGGATAAGCTAGAACTGTAGTACTAGAAAAAAAAAGAAAAAAAACCTTGTGAAAAGACTATGATGGAAAGCATTTTTGTACCTTTACACCTCTGAAACACCAAACCTTCAATCTAAAGATCCAACAAACTCCACCTTCCTGTAAACTCCTGGATCCTTTTGAAAGGGGACATGTTTGACAGTTAAAAAAAAAAAAAAAAAAAAAAAAAAAAAATGAAATTCAACAAGCAGTCCAACCAATTCCAAAAAGAAGTAAACGAGGACATAAAGACTATTAGAAACACCAAAGACATTTGGGTAAGAACCAGTAAATCTAAAAATATTTATAAATGTAACCCTTCTCACTACCACAAAATCCTCACAGACAAAATAACAGACACACACACACAAACTAGATAGATACAACAGTAGGATATCCGAGATCGATACAGAAAATACCGAAATAGCCAATAAGTTAAATATTGCAGAGTGAGAACAATCCATACATTTTATTTAAGGACCATAAACTGAACTTCACTAGCAGTACACAATCTAGACTAATAAACCCAACTAAAACTGAACTAGATCTAATCTCAAAAAATATTAAAAAAATAACCAATAACTTACTAATCACAACCTGTACTAACCTTTGGAAGGATTTGTCAGATACTGTTACATGGTTTACCAATATGAGGAATAAGGATAAAGTGACATTCATTAAGTTTGACATAATAGATTTTCTATTTCTCTATCACTAGGGACCTCCTAGTTAATAGCATCAACTTTGTAAAGAACTATATGGAAATAATGGATGATGAAACTAATATCTTAAATCACTGCTAACACTGAATAATTCTAAGTGTCACAATAAAAAAAATTTGATGTCCCCATGGAAGCGCATGACTCAACCCAGGTTGCTGATTTAGTATGTTTTTATATTTTAGATGTGCTTAGTAGAATTGTAAAACCGGAACTAGTAAGACTATATAAAGGATGACAGACTCATCTTCATCTTTAATAGTAATGGTCCACTAACAGTGAAGTTACAAAGAAAATCATTAGGGCTTTTAAATTATTAGGGTTTAAGATAAAGATTTTTTTCTAACTTTAAAATAGTTGATTACCTAGACATCACCCTTAATGATAAAGCCTTTACAACCTTACCATAAAGAGAATGAAACCCCCAATTATATTAATGTTAGTTCTAACTACCCCAATGCACCATTTGCACCAGAATTAGTAAATTATTGTCCAATTTTAATAAATTAATGGAAAGGCTCTCCACAAAGTGGTTTCAAAAATAAGCTATCTTACTTAAACCCGATAGGTAGTACTGAAATACCAGAAATGAAATGTAGAAATAGAAAAAGAAAAATAATTTAGTTCAACTCCACCTTCTGTAAACTGTCAAATATGAATATAGGGCGGCACTTTCTAAAATTAATAAACACATCCACAAAAAACAAACCTCTAAGTAAGATCTTCAACAAGAAACCAATGAAAAAAAAGCATGTTGAATTTTTACCACACTTCTTATAACAATTTTACTTGATTTAAAGAAAATTTATTAATACTATTTTTCTAGTATTTCTTATTACAAATATTACAAAGTCTCTCCCAAGAAGATTAATTTTAATATTGTTTTGTAATGTTTCATTTTTTAACAGACTTTTCTTTGAAAAACTTTTTTTGATTCCGTTTTTACATGGCAAAATTTATTTAGAAATGCTATTTGTTACATAAAGTTAATTTAATATTTTTTTTTCTGATACTGTTATTCATAAATGTATTGATAAAATTTAGTTTTTTTCAATAATGTGTTTTTCTTTCTAAATGGTATTACATACCATTTAGAAAGAAAAACATTGAAAAAATGTTGAATTTTAGTTTACAGTTTAAAAAAAACAAAAAAACAAACATGATATTTTATACTACAAAATTAATGAAAAATCATCTATTGAGGATATTGTTATAGGAAGTTAATGTCATAATTCAATAAATTTAATCTGATGTTTTTAGATATTGTAAATGAGGTGGAGTAATGGATAGCAGTTCAAATTCCAGTCAAATCCATTCCATTCACTTACGTGCTAACACCTCTTCTCGCCACAGCTTTGGGTAAATAACAGTAGACTGGGTTCTACAGCACTGGATGGCAAATAGTCTACCACTGAAAGAAATGGCAACCTACTGTGGGAAAAAATCTGCCTCGTCAGTCATGTATTGAAAGATACATGATTGCCTAAGTGTGTATCACGCATGGCAAAACTGACTGAGTGAAATGAGGTGGGTGTGCATAATACTAACCCTGCTGCTAAACCACACATTTTTTTCTATTCCTACTTTTCAACTTCTATAATCATAAAAAAAAAAAGTGTATTTTTGACCAAATAAGTCAGCATAACAGTAGTTACTTCATTAGTAAACAAAAAAAAAAAAAAAAGTTACTTTCATTTTTAGTTTGTTTCAGGTCATATTTTTGTTCCAAAATTCACAGCCCCAATATGGTTTTTGTTTAATGCATAACATTCCATATACTATTCTTAACAGAGTGTGAAGTGATGGATCCAAAAGTCAACTAAATTATATATTAATTGTAATATGAGTTTAGTAAAGGAAAAAAAAAAAAAAAAAAAAAAAAAAACCTCGATAAAGTGGATTAAGTGTTGAGCTAAATTGAATGTGCTCTTAAACTACTTTTTTTCTTTGAATATCTCAGCAAACCTAAAACAAAACTCAAAATCTTCTGCTCCCAGTGGAATAACAAGATTTAAGATATGCCTCCAGTTCTGGGTGAGACAAGCCTGATAACATGGTCTCAAGTAAAGATCGCCATGGTTAAGACCAACATTCTCTGAAGGTTAGCTGGATCAGCAAACACCTGTAGGGCACAATGGCCAAAACATAACCTACGTGAGGCCCTTATCTTTGTTGCTGTTATCACAATATTTCGGCCGTTGTGCCCTCTGGCCTTCATCAGAGTGTATATCGATACAGGGAATTACAAACTGAACCCTTTACAGGGGGAAAACTGCCCTCATTCTACTGTTCATGTCATTCCATAAGGTCAGACAGTGATAAGGCATTTTGTTCAACTATAAATGTCTATATACATGTTTACCACAGCTGTTTGAGGTTTCCTATAACCTCACTGAACTTTATTTAAGTTCAGTTTAGTTAATTTAGGTTTGCTATGGTAAAAAATTTTCTATCCAAAGTAAAAATCATCACAAAAATGACAGAAGTCATTTTGTCACAGCTTATTTTCTCTGAAGAAATGGATTTTCATACTTTTATACAGGTAAAATATTGAAAAATGACTGTTTTATCATCTAAACAAATATCAAGGAAACTTTTGATCTGAACCCCATAAAACTAGGTATTTTCTGAAAGTAAAATTGGCTGGTGTAAATGAGTTTTTTTCAGGGGGTAAAATGTGAAAAAATAGTGAAAATTTTGCATTTTTTCTAGTTCTAAACAAAATTTTTCTCCCATTAATGGGAAATTAAGCTTTTTTTTTTTTTTTTTTTTTTTTTTGAAAATCAGAAAGCTTAAATCAAACTTTTTCAGGAATAAAATTGAGAGTTTTGAAGGAAATCAACATTCCTAGTGGATTCCTAGTGGATTCGACAAAGTCCATTGGTAATTTTCAATTATATGACTGTCAGGGGTTAAAAAAAATTGACACCTGGTCATGGAAATCTTTAGTAAAAAGGCGAAAGATTTATCTGCAATTCCTGACCACCAGAAACCAAAAGTTCCCCCCCCCCAAAAAAATAGCAGCGATAAGGAGAATTAAACCAAATTGACATCTCTGGGTCAAAAGGTCAGTCAGCCAGCAATAAACGTTTAAAACAAGTTGTAATAAAACCCACCACTCCCAGATAAGACCAAAGTGTGAAAAAAAGGGGGGGGTCAACATTAGTAGGGCTTGATATAACCTATGTTTGAACAATGGCTTGATGTGTTTTGTTTTGCTTTTAACACCCCTGTGACCTGGGTGATGACAACAACACTTAGCAGCCGACATTGTTTTTTTTTTGCGGCATATCTTTTGTATTTCCCATCACCAGGCCATTTAGCTGTTGCTTTTATTCAATGATGTTCACACCAAATGAAAGAGAAAGGAATGAAATTTGAAGCGAAAATAAATATTTTTTCATAAAAAACAAAAAAAAACAAACCAAAAAACAAAAAAAAAAACGGTGATTTTTCTCAAAAATTGGGCATAATTTCTTAATGCTAACTGCCAAATCGAAGATTAATTACCAGTGAATAATTCCATGTGCAAACAATAGCCGTCTGGATCCTATAACGTCGCCCTAAAAGGGTCCAGAAGTTTACTGATTGAGCGAAAACTTGTTGTGCATAATTGTGTTTTTCACGGTCAGTTTCCATTATTTCATTTTGATGTTGTCATTTTCGGACAGCCAAGTCATCAAGGATTCAGGAAAACAGTTTAGCATAGGTGTGCTTTAAGAACTTTACATTCTATGCGGTGTTTAAAATGTTACTGACAAATGAGATTTTTTTGTTGAATATTTTGTTTACACGCCATGTTGGATTTTCCTATATGACAAAAACAAGGATTTTAAATAGCCGTGTTTCAGAAACACCTTAAAAGTTATTAAAAAGAGGGGGAGGATAGAATAGGAAAGAATAAATAAGCTGGAATCTGTTTAGATCTAAGTAATTTAAAATGGTCTTCAAAATCCATCTTTCTGAACTCCTATTAAAAAGTGTTTAAGTGTAATGTTGATAAGAGTATAATGGTCATTATTTTGATAGACTGGCAGCATTGCATTAATAAAAAAAATAAAGTAAAAAAATGAAAATATAAGTGTTAAAAAGGCTATTTAAAAAAATAAAAATAACAACTAAATTCAATATGCATAAAGAAAATGGTTTTCTTACCATGATGTCATCTTCAGACCTCCATTTAATGTGACCGACTGCACTTGCCTGAAAATAAAAATGAAATAATTTATACAAAAAAGTCCAAGTATTTTGAAACTGATTTAATTAAAATACTGTTTTCAGCTTTTATCCAATTCATTCCAAGATTATCTTCAGATATCCATTATTTTTACCTGGTAGGGGTTATTTTTGTTTGTGATGTCATTTGGCATTCATTCCTGCTGAATGAGAGTTCAATCCCTGGATCAGCTAGTAAAATCTATAAGATCCCACCACCCAATCCACTAAGTGACAGTAACACTTAACTAACCAACAACTATATCTACATTCATCTTCTACATGAAAGGATCAACAGTATAATTATTGTAGTTGTTGCAAAAACATTGCAACAAACTGTTATGCAATATCTGTTCTTAATTGCAGGAAAGCTGGATAATTTCCTCACAGGTAAAGAGACGACAAGTGATGACGATGATGTTATATTGAGAATATCATAGACAGAATATATAAACAATAAGTCTGGGAAAAAAAAAAAAAATTAGACTTACAATCTGAAAGAAAAAGTCCAAATTTCTGGGCCACATAATGAGAAAGTGGGCTCAGAAAATTTAGCACTCACAGGACATACTGAAGGCAAGAAAAGTAGCTGGAAATGGCAAATGCACAATCAAACAAATTTGTGTGAAAGGATGGTAGAAAGAAGGAGTCTAAATAGTCAAAACTACTTAGATCAACAAAAGATAGGAAATTGTGGAGGGCCATGACCTTGCATAAGTTATGGTTAATTGCTATCTCAATTCTAGAACAAAAGTTAATAGATAGGTTTGCTTATCATCTGGTTCACATGCCTCCCCAGCTTTTAAACAGGAGTAGAGATTTATTCCTTATTTATTGCATTTCCGGTTCCATCTGAAGTATTTTCTTTCACTCCCAGTGATCCATTGTGCATTAGCAGCTTTATTGCCTTGTTTGGGGTGAATTGATTATTTAAAAAAGAAAAAAAGGGGGAGGGGTTGCATAATAATATTGTTATAAGGTAAAATTAGAGAGAAGAGTTCAAATTCCAGGTGAGTCTATTGCATTCTCTTCAGTTCCCCAGCTACGAGTTAAATAACAGACAACTTGCTAGTCCAGGGTGGCAATTAGTCTATGAGAAAGAAAATATTGAATTCCATGGTGTAAAGAAGGTAATGAGAAACCAATCCACTATCTTTCCCAAGAATGCATGGCAATTCTTGGCTAACAAATAGAGGAATTGCACGGAGCGTCAGGATTGCCTATATCCTGACGGGACATGGCATTTGAGAGGAAAAACAAAAAATAAAAAATGCTAGCCAGAAAGTTCTTACAGGTTAAGGTCAGTATCAGAGCTTTTAGGAAAGTACATTAGAGGATTTTTCTACAACAAACCAATTTATTTCCTTACACTGAAAATCAATACAAGACAGATTAAAAAAAAAAAGTTCTATGAAGTGCAAGCTAAATAAACATGTTTCAACCAAGTACCATCTGGCCATCTTCAGGTTTCAATTATTTTGAGTCACATGAGAAGCAGTGTTATTGTGTTATTTTCTGGTTCTTACTTTCTGAACCACAATGACACTACCCAATTCAGGAATTGAACTCTCCACCACTAAGTGACATCAACACTTCATTCCCCAATTCCTATATCCATGATCCCATGGTTGGGATGTCTTTTGGAGCATTTAAATTCAAAGTCACATGATTTCAGCATCTCACTATCATGGCAGTTAGATAAAGCTTATTTGTTTTTGTTTACTGAAAATGACCAGAAGGTTACTTGGTTGAAACAATATTCTATAAAGATTTTAAGTAAATTGTATTAAAATCTGTTTTTTTGTTTTGATTTTTTATTTGTATTTTTCCAATTTTCAAAAGTGTTGCAGAACATTCAAGCCAAAATTGTGGATAAACTGTACAAAGTTTATGTTTTTGTACTTTTGACTATTTCCATTATGCAATAAAATCAAATAAGTCATCAAGGCTTCTAAAGAAAGCCAAAATTTACAACTGACCATTCACGAAAGTTTCTTGTCAGAATTGCCAGTTATTAATGAACAGCTTTAAAGAAGATCAAATCTAACCTATACTCACCACTCATTTCAGTCTTTCTCATGGCCATAATTGTACAGGGTGCAATGGATAAATTGTCTTCTAAATTAGGCAAAAATGAAAATAACATCAACATCTCATTTTAACATATTTTTGTTTAATTTTCATAAATATATCTTGAAATACTAAAGAGTAAATTTAGTCTTTAATATTTCAACTCTTGAAAATTGGAAAAATATGATATAGGGTCATCCAGTAGTCACCCTCTTGACCAAGGGCAGCACTACCTCCTTAAGGCACTTGATGTAGGTCTCCATGTTGAATCTGAGGCCCACACAAACAAATTCAGAGTTCTTTTCTTATTAGAATGATCAGAGCGAGTTTTCCAAGCTGTTGTACCTTCGTAATCACCATCAGACTCATCCAACTCTTTCCTAATCCTCTGCTCTGTCCTCAGATTAACACCCAAACACTCTGAAATATTTGTATTGGAGCTTCTGATGTGAATGCCAAGCAGTACAGCATACCATTTCCAAAATTCTGGTGGAGTAAATTATGACGCAGTGCTCTTTTGCCATTAGAAACAGCATTTTTATTAAATAAAAACACTAACAACAGTTATTCAATTTTTACTTGCAGCTGAATCATTTTATCACAATGATTCAGCTGCAAGCAAAAAGGATCAGATTTTGTGAGATTCAATTAAATCAGCTGCTTTGTTCAACTAGGCTTGCCTGAGGCAAAAAGGGGACACAAGTTCAAATATAAATGACAGCTTATTTTTAATCTTTGTTGTCTAAACAAACTAACTGCTGCTGTAGGTTGACAGCCTGAATAAGGATGCAATAAAAAGCAACGAAGATGAAAGTAAATACTAGTCAAAGTTAATTATGGTTGACAATACTTCATCTAAGAAGAAAAGACGACAAAAGTAAAGACGACAACTAATTATTGACATTATGTTGTTGGCCATATTCACATTTTGGCCATTGTACGCTTCTTCAGGTGATCGGAATGTCTAACTGAACACCTTATTTCATCCACCAGGGTAGTTCCCATGCCATGCCTGTTCTGGATACCTCAGTTATCTCCCTTTAACTCAACATTTTTATTTTTTTTTGCCACTTTTGTTAACTATTTAAGTCAAGTCACTACATCCAACCAACACTTTTATCCACTGGGTCATTTGTCTTTGAAGACATCATTGTATGAATTTTTGAGACTTATAAACTTAATGTCTCAATAAATATATATGTATATATATGTATATATATATATATATATATATATATATATATATTTTTTTTTTTTTTTTTTTTTTTTTTTTAAACCAGAGCTCATATTGCAATTTTGTTATTATTGATTTTCTCTGTCACTGTTTTTTCTTGTTCCCATATTGCACTGATTTCTGTACTTGACCAGCTTAGGAGATTTTTGTGGCCAAGCATATGTGCTGATTCCTTAAGTTATCATATTTTCAGTGAGGTTGTCTATTATTTCAACCTCATCCTACAGGGGGCGCAGTGATCTCCCTTTTCCCTCCAACTGTGGTCAACTATGTCTGATTTTTCTATTTCCCCCCACCCCTCACATTACAGCTTTATGATGTTCTTGCAGTCTCACCTGAAAAGGGCAACCTGTTTCTCCTTTATATTTCTTACCACAGCTGCACGGGATGGCGTACACATAGTCATGTTCTCCTCTATCGGGGAGGGGGGGGAATCTTACTCGGAAGGGGGTGTCTGTGAAGTGTCGAACCACTATTGAAGGTCATCCATAATGTTATATAGACCATATATCTTTTGTATTTTCAGATAATTCCTTTACATAGAGGAGGCCGACCGAAGCTGTTTTCTCAATGTTGTTATCCTCTTGTATCCTTCTATCCCAGTTTGTCTGAGTGGCTGCAACGTACCCAAGGTACCCGTTACTTGTAGGGTACTGCTTATACTGACCATTTCTTGATCATGTACCAGGTCACCACTTATGACTTTTGCTCAATGTTGTAAACTATGGATGATCCATTTCTTTACACTGTACGAGTAGTGGGAGTTGATGTATTAGGTTGGTGCAAAAATAATGTCGTTTTCTCACATATGTTACTATGCGATAAAACGACATTATTTTTGCACCAACCTAATATTTTTCTGGTGAATGTTGGCTTGCAGTATACAGATGTCTTGAACCAATGCTCTGTTCGAGATATTAGTACAACCAGGAATACGAGTTTGTTGTCACTTTCTCTTGCCATTGTGAACTGTATCGATGATCTTATTGAGTTCACACTGTAGCTGGACCCCTTCCTGGTATGGCCAGAGTATGAAGGTGTCATCTACATATCTCTGGTTTATATAACATCAGGCCAACCATCAAAAGTGGTTCAACACTTCGCAGACACCTCTTCTGAGTAAGACCACCCCATAGAGGAGAACATAACTTTGGACTGTGTGTAAAGGTTAATATCTATCACATTTATATTTTTATCACAGTTCCTGTGGTAAACACAATATATGAATACCATGCATGCATCCAGAGTCACTCAACTCATTGATGTTTGAAGCTTCCACGTACAGGTCCTGTCCACTAAGCAATGAAGATGGTTTCACACTGACACCATATAGACATTGCTGAATACATTCCCTATGATTATTATAATTTTAAATAATCTAAGAGGTTGAAGCCTTTTATAATAACCAAGGATTTTCCAACAATCTGCCATACATGTATATTAAAATTATGAATATAAAAAAAAAAAAAAAAAAAATGCATTTGCATCATTTATATCAGAACTCCTAGTGGCCTCTTGCAGAACTTTAAGGTTTCAGGAACACATCAATAGAGAAACACTGTTCTAGACTAGAGTTATTCAATCTTTTTTTCTAATGGGCCAAATTAGAAATTTAGGTATATTCACCGGACCATAACAGTACTTTATATAAACGTGCTTTTAAAAAATTCAAAACATGGATATTAAATTTTAACAAATATATATAATTACAAAAATAATGTATTATTGACAGTATAAAAAAAAAAAAAATTATTACACATACAAAATAAAATAAATTCAGTGTGATTTTTGACATTTCTTTCCTTTTATAATATTGTCAATATTTGTTTGTTTTGGCACTAGTTTTTATTCTAAGAATGTAACTAACATAACTGAATAGTGAATCTCTCAGCCTTATTTCTTTCAGCAGTTTTGATGTTTTTCATGCACAAAAAAGAATTGTTCACAGCAGTATGTACTACCCTCCTTCCACCCCATGCATAACAGTTTTCTAGATAAGCTAAATAATTTTTATTTAACTCTAGCACTTGCCCCACACACCAGCCGGTATGTCTCACCTTTTAGTGCAATTGGACTGTGAACCTACTAGCACAATCCGAGAATAATTTGATATGTTACTAAAGTAAACGAAAATATACCTAAAAGATTTTAGGGTGCAATGGGCCACACAAAAATATCAAGTGGGCCACAGTGTGGCCCATGAGTTGGACAACCGTGTTCTAAACTAATCCTACGTACAACTGCAGTTTTTTTTCCACTCTCCGTTTATTTTAAACTGGAGAGTAAAAGGTTAGAATAGCAAGTATTTCTCAAAAATCTTAAGTGTCATTTTAATGCTTGGATTACAGCGCCAACATTTGAAGGAAAAAAAAAAAAATCAATAGAAATCAACATCCAAAAATAACTGCTACACATTAAACATTAAATGCTTTCAGCCAAATAGAAAACGTCAAACGTTTCACCAGCTGAGATCTTAACATGAAGTTTAAAGTTAAAGAATTTATACATCAAATTTTACAAAATCCGTAGAGGGACTAAAATAAACTAAGAAAATACACAAAGTGGACAACATTTTATTTTTCAATAGTTTTGAATCTTCTATATAAATTAAGCGCAGTGTATGTGTGTCCGTCCATCCATCTTGGCAAATCATAAACAATCTGAAGTAACACGCAGTAACTACTGTAGTTACATGCAATTAAAAATTAAATAACTCATTTAAAGTTAAATATCGAACAGAGTGAAAGGTTTTTTTAAAAAAAAAAAAAATAAAAATAAAAATAAAAATTTTTATTAAATTTTTTAATTTCACTTTTCATCACAATTGATACGAATTAAACCATAATTAAAATTTAAATGAAGCACAGTAGTTTGCTCATGTTTCTTTTTCTAGCATGTGTACTGTGACTTATTCGAAATATTACATAGATTTGGTTCCCTAAAGTCTTAAGAGTGACTTTATGTGAAGGGATCATAAAGAATGGTGATTTTAAAAGAAAATGAAAACTGTGCACAAAATAAATGTAAACAAATTACGGAGCTCGGTTGTGTATACAATAAAATATTGTTCCGAATTAAGGTGTCAAATAAAGATAATATAAATTTTATTTTTAAACTCTTATAACTTTTACATGTGTAAGAGTCTGAAGGCCCAAAAGCCCACCACAGAAGATAGCCTTAAGTCTATCCAAAGTGTGTGTTCTATGCTAGTAAATAACTAAATCTGGTATTTTTGCATGACGAAGTCGTCGGATTTTGAATCTGACGGGGCTTACAGTCACATGTTGAAACATCAGGTCTTGTATGATCACTGAAGTTAAGCAACATTGAGCATGATCTGTACCTAGATTGATAACTGCTCGCAAACATCAGGTGTTGTAAGCTTGATTGTGCTAATAGTATAATGGATAATGGCATGGAGAACAAAGTTCAAATTCCCCGTTCGGCTTGTTATATTCACTTAGATGCAAATACCCTTGGGAAAGATATGCATCTGCCCATTTATTAATTAGTAAGACTTGTATCACTAAAGCATTATTATTTCTAAACTCTTAATAATTGTCTGCTGAAGAAGAAAAACTCCAACGATAACCTTGTGCCATTCTAGAAAGTACAAATAACAGTACTTGAAGATAAATCCAGTTGTAAAGTCTGGCCCCACCCTTAGAAAAGTTAGCTGCAATTTTTTTTCTGTCACCAAATATTAGGAATGGGTTGGGGAAAAAGAAAAAAAAAAATGTAAATATTTTTTATTTTTTGATATAAATATCATATAGTGATTTATTCAGGCGTCATCTATTTTATATTCAATTTTCTGTGCGCATATTCAACTCCTTGGTTTAGCTTGGTCGAGTTACTCCAGTGACAATTCGGCTTGACTCTCTCAAAATCACAACGTGGGTAAGTGAGGTCATAGTTGAAGAGGTCAACTTAAAGACCAGCTGCTGTGTCAAATGCTATCAAGTGTGGGCTGACGGCTTGTTCTCTGATACCAGGATCGATCCTGACCAAAGACAGCAGGCCGTGCCCCAGCCACGCTGCCATAAGTAATCCATATTTTAGGTCATATTTATTTTTGATGTATGAATTTTTTTAAACCGTTTCTAAATCTTTGACAATTATTCCACCTCACCAACGAGGCACTCTGCACTGTTTGGGAACCACTGTGGTATAGGAGAATGATTTTTTTTGTTCAATCATTTTTATCCCATACCCGTGTCATTCACATAACGTCTGCTCATCTCATCAGGACCTTGAAACCACCAAGCTGTTTGAATATAATAAAGAAACCTTCCAAGCTAATATTCTACATCCTGTCTTCCTCGCATTTTCTTGTCACCAACATGCATTGCAGTCTTTCCAGGACAACTGTACACACATCAGAAGCAATAGTTGTTACTGCCAATAGTGAGGTAATTTCAGAATGGTAACAGAAGCAAAGATTTCTGAACATATGTCACTAGAAATTGAGAACAGAAAATATATATACCAGTGTTCCTGCTATGTATTTAGAGATTCTCGATAAAATCTAAAAATGAATCTGCAATGTTATTGGTCCTGACCTGGCATCTCAGTTTCAGTTTTTTTCCACCACAGTAATGTAGCTTCCTTGTATCTTTTCAATAAATACTTTCATGGTAATTGTTCTGATGAAATTTCTGCTATGGCACCTACACTTTATGAATTTAAGAGCAGTACAAGATGGGCCACAAGGCCTCATCATTTTACAGTTGAAATGGCTAGATGTAACCTTGTAAGTTCTATGCTAACAGTTTCTTCTATCACACTTCTTGCTTGTGGAACTCTTCTGGCTTCTTGCTTCCCATTCAACTTTGATCTTCAAAAATTTAAATATAACATCAATCAGTATCTACTGTCTTAATTTTGTTCTTTTATTGTCCTCTCTCCCTAATAGCAATTTTTTTCTCATTCTCTAACACTCAGTAACCACTTGCATTCTAGTTGCTTTATTGCCTTGCTTGGGGTGAAATGATTAAAAAAAAAAAAAAAAAATCTAGCATTCAAAATCTTCAATATGCAAAAAAACTGAAGCATTGTGCAACGCATCTAAAAATAAAAATGATAAAATTTATGATCATTTGTTCCTTCTTAATTTTGGAAGTGTTAAAAAGTTCCCCTAATCTCTGAATTTCTGTGACAATGAGTCTTCATTCAAGTTAATTAATTACATTTAAACTAATGTCTTTATCTTTGCTGTAAATGTATTAACATACGTTCAGGTCCCTCAGACAGTATTCTATCTGCGGGAGAACAGATCAACAGAATAAGAGACTCCAGATAACGTGCATTTTGTACAACTGAGTTTGTCATCAATATGATTTTGTCTGAAGAATTGTGGCAATTACCACAGTTGAAAAATTTGTACAGTAACTGGGGGTACAGGTTAATGTATTTTACGGTCACATCACATTGAAATACTGGTTCCAGTATGATCACCAAAGTTAAGCTACATATAGTCTGGTTAGTACTTAAATGGGTGACTGCTTGGGAATACCAGGTGCTGTAAGCTTGGATGTGCAGGTGGTGTAATGGATAATGGCTTGGAATTGTTAATTGAAGATTTCAGTTGCATTTGTTATATTCACTTAAGTGCAAATACCCATTGGAAAGGTATGAATACACCTCTTCCCTCCCAGCTATGGGTTAATTAGTAAGACTTGTATCACTAAATCATTATCTTAAAAAAAAAAAAAAAAAAAAAAAAAAAAATTACAATCTAAAAATATTTTCTGGCTTTAAATAACCTACAAATGGTTGATAAACCGTAGAAAACCAAATCAATCAATAGAATCAGGTTCACTTGGTATAGTCTGTGATTAGACAAGTGACACTTGGGATACCTTTGCAGTATCTTCTGTCTTCTCTCATGACAGACGAAAAGAATAGATCTACTCTTTGACCAGCAAATACTGTTTTCCTCTATATTTCTTACTCTAATCATGATTTCCTCCCCACAGATGACTCACTGACTCATTTACAATGCAGATTGGCCTGTAACTGGAATTCTCTACCTTCCAGCCAAGTGTCACTTGATCCTGAAAGTTATTTATACATTTCATTTTTTTCCCCTACTTATGGACAGTTTCTGTCATAAAACCACTATTGCTCTCCAGGCCTTGATAAAATTATAGATATAATCCATAAAGTTGAAAATTGTCATATTCCTCTTATGTAAAGGATAATCAATAGGTGCCGTACCTTTCCCCAAATTAATCTGAAACTATGCTGGCTAGGAAGATTCAACTCTTTCATATATGACAAGTCTGATCAACACAGGAATTTCTGACAACAGTTTGAAAAGAGATTTGTGTAACTAAACGTGGCTGAGAGAGCATAAAGGCTTGAACTATTCATATTCTCAATTCACAAGTAATGTAATATGAACATTTAAGTGAAGTACTGGGTAGGTGATGCTCATTAATAAAATCTACCCTCTCCTTCTGAAGGAGGTGTGGATAACCAAGTATTCACTTTTAGTATTTAAAAGATTACGTCTTTGGATTCAGATTTTCAAATATACATACAATGGGCAATTTTCCACAGATTAAATTTTGCAATCTAAGAGGGGAAAAATTCAGTACTGGGAAAGATAATGAATGATTTAACTTCAAGCAATCGAGATGAACAAGAGATATTCTTGCATTTCAACTGGCACAAAGCCCAGGACCATTTTCACAAGCTTTGTTTAACATTTTTCTCTCTTAATTATCAGTTAATCTTCCTCTGCCATTGACAGGATTTAACTGAGAAAATATGAGAGGAAAAAAAAAAAAAAAAAAAATGTACATATTGGATTAAGTTTTTGGCAATGTTTAACCTTCATGCCCATGAAAGAAGAAAAAAAAAAAAAAAAAAAAAAGTTGTGCCAGAAGGACAGTTACTCACTTGACACTGCTATTACTGTAAACACTTTTCACTTCCTCGGAAATGTTTATTTACAAGATTATAAAAATATGTGAACCAGTACAATGTAATATTCTTTATTTACCTTTTATATAGGATTTATTATTTTCCATTTTATAAAGAAATAAATTTAATTTTTTTTTTTTTTAAATTATCAAAATATGTAAACCAACTACAATGTAATATTCATTATTTACTATTTTATAAATAACTATGAAAAGGTATAAATCCACTTTCATATGTTTAGGTTTTATAAAAATACTAATCATCGCTTTTTAAAATAAATATTACTGATGGAATGAAGGGAGTATTAAATAAAAGCAAGTGTTAAAGGGGGAAAAAGACATTCTTTTGACGGACTGTTTTACTGCAGACATGAAAGTTAGCCAAGTTGTTTTTAACTTCATTTTATAAGCTGAAGCAATTGAAATAAAAGTTGAGTCTTAATCAAAGATAGTATGATAATGTAAGATTTAGAGGAGAGAGGTCTTTCCCAAATCATTCCATGCTATTTTGTCACCGATTGCCAGTAAAAGTCTTCATCCGTTTAAAAAAAAAAAAAAAAAAAAAAAAAAAAAAAAAGCACGGATATATGAGATTCTACTAAAATGTATTTTACTAAAAGATAATTTATTATTTTCCTTTTAACTACAAATTCAATGAATGTAAATGAATTTATCTTTGATATAGATGTTTACTTATCTCTAATGCTTTTTATCTTTTCTTGTTGAGTGAGGATAGCAGCTAAGAGAAGACATGCCTTCATATTCTTTCTCGTCATCTAGACAAGAAAATACAGAAGTAACTTGGAGGTCATGACCTAATTCTAATCAAGGAAACAAACCACCATTCGCAATAGTTACCAAATATTACTAATAACTAAAAAAACGTTTCTTTTAAAGGGCAGTTTTAGCTTGTAAAAAAGCCAGATTTCTAGAAGTTGGTATTTTGACTTTCATGAATTGAGAAAAAGGCTGTGGGTAGCACAATTTAGAAAATTCCAGGACTTTTCAAGGAGCTTTTGGGTTATTGCTGTTTTTCAGGACTTTTCAAGCCCTAGAAAAGGCTGTGTCAATTTTCCAGGACTTCAAGGTTTCCAGGACCTGTGCAAACCCTGTAAAACTGTATATTCAATTATTTTTGAATACCTGCCTGAATATTCGAGAAATCTTATTAAAGAAAATATGCCTCTGTTAGGATTCAAACCTGCATCTCCATAAGAAAAAGGAAAGCGTTGTTAGATTTAACATGCTTTAACCAACTGTGCCACAAAAAAGTTTTTCTGATCAAGCAAAGTTTGAATAATGCATTTAACATTTATGCTATATCCTTCTCATAATATTTAGAACACATTACTCAGAAAAGTGTAGTATATACTTTAACAGAAAATGTTTGTAAATATATTCAAAACTTTGTCGAGGCATACTGACTAGATATGACAGGAATTTTTATCACTGTAGTTCCACGATTCAGTTTAGACCAGCTGAAATTTCTGCCACAGTTAATGGGTTAACTTTGGAAAATATATGAAGAAAAAAAAAAAAAATGTGTGTGTTTTATATATATATATATATATATATATATATATATATCTCATTTTCCATTGAAAAAGTTACCAGTTTTAGGAAAACAGAAGATTTTATTATTAGTAATCTTAAAATCATAATTTCTATCATCAAATTAGAAAATGCAGTTTTTGTTAATGACTATTTTAGTTACTTTTATGTCGCACCAAGAAAGAGAATATTATTACCATATGAGCATGTGAATGAATGTTTAGAATGTTCTCTTTCTAACCATTTGACCTGAATCCAAATCTCACCAGGGTTAATTTGTTAGTGAGTTCTTGATGTTATTGGCTTGGGGAGACAATCCCAGTATGTGGTAGCTTTGGAAAGTGCCTATGAAAACCATACCATGGGTTAACCCAAGCCTTGTGAGTGAAATTGGGTAGGAAACACTATTTGAGAGCTATCAATAGTTGTGTTAGCATGAAGTCACAAGTCATTGTGACCAAGGGTTTGAGTGTGCTGGCCTGGCTCAGGCTGCTGATCATGCCATATAATGCACCCTCTCATAGAAAGTGTAAATAAGGTCCACTCGACATAGTTGCAGTATGAATCACAGGTGGGCTCTGTGGATGTTGAACAGACACAAATGAGCTTGAGCAGGCTTCTGCAACAGGGATTGTCTAGCCACCCTAATAGATGGACATCCTCAGATACAAGCAGCTAGCCATTATCTGTTATTTGTATGCAGCAGTCATTTAATCTCACCTTCAGTAAACCAACGAGTCAAATGCACACAAGAATGAGGGAAGTAAATGCACTAGCATTATTACACAAGTTTGTGAGTGAAAACAGGAGTTATGGCCCTTGCTTTGTAATTGTAAAAGGCAGCCATATTGAATGAGGCAGACTCATTTCAGTGTTAAAATAAAAAAGGATTACCTCGAAACTTTTTTGTGTGAGCACATGCATTATATATATATATATATATAAAGTGTGTGTGTATATAAACTCACATCAATCCAACCATATATATATATATATATATATATCTCTAAACCTTATTTTTAGTAGATACCTATGCTTGAGAAAATATCCCACCCTTATTTTTTTTTTCTTTTTAATTAGAGGAAATTGTGCCTACATATTCAAGAAACTTAAGAAAATGTGCTCTGTGTAAGGGAAACCATCTGACCTGGTTGAAAGCCTGTTGGAGTGCACATTTTCTTTATAAGTTTCTCAACTACACAAGCTGGTAGCTGTGAATCACACTGTTTAAAAAGACAGTGTCTATTCAAACATGGATATAAAATAAGTTTTAAAGTAAAAAGAAAATTTTTAATTAAAAATAATTGTAATTCACACACACATTATATATATATATATATATATATATATATATATATATATATATATATATATAAATAAACCAATACACGGACAAGCAATAATGATTGTTTTTGTTGCATGAAAAATTTTCAAAGCAACGACTAACTTGTGTATATAAGACACGGAAGCGAAAATCGCAGTGCAGCTCATGACGTCACACATCAGAGTGTATTGGTTGATATATTGAAAATTGTCATCTTCGATAATGGCTTATATAAGTCGAAAGTTTAGAATGGATTTAAACATGTATCAATATGGTGATTTCCTTTCGTCTTTCAATGATAATGTTATTAAGCTCATCAGACAATATGAAAGGAACTTAAATAGACAAAACTTGTCTATATTATTTAATGAAATTTGCTGCCTAAATATACATAATTTAAATATATATGATTAAAAGTAGGTACCTGCATGAGATCGCTATAAGAGAGCATAGCATGATGAAAAAGACACCAAACTTGATGAAAACAAAACTTTATCGTCTAAATTTTTATTATTAAGAGGAAAGATCAAAGTATTTGGTGGGTATTTTTTACATTTTTTAATCATTCCTAGCACGTCCAAAATTTGTTAAAATGTCAGAAAAACTGATAGATAATCAATCATGTCAATTATTTTTTTCCATTTTATAAAAAAAATGAAAATCTCAGTTTGAAATTCTTTTAAAAATGAATAATTTTTTTCAGAACTTATTTTAAGAAAATCAGAAATTATGTTTATTTAAAATATTTTGAAACAAGCTTAACTTAGTTTCTGCACCAAAAAGATGTAGTTTGAAAATAAAACAAAGCAGGTCATAGCATTTCATGTAACTTGACAGGTGACGAAAGACATTTTCATGACATATTGATAGCTTACATGAGGATAATTTATTCTACGGAAGGAGAGAAGCAAAATTATTTAGATTTAAGTAACAAATTATTTAACTGTCCTGGGTAAGACGTTAAACTATGTCCAGTAGCAAGGCCTCTGATCAGGAAGTTTTGAGGAGCATGGAACCACCTCTTAATTGCTGTTGTTCCCAGGTTAACCCTGACCTGGGGTGGTAGCACCTGTAAGGGTCCCAGCTATGGGCAAATAGTTAACTATTACCAGCAATACTTTTTTGAAAAAATTATTACCAGCAATACAATTTTGAAGGAAATATATTACCAGAAACAGATTTTTAACAAAAGAAAATATTACCAGCAATAAAAAATTTTGGCGGCATTAAATAACCTATTGAGGTTGATATGCCATAAAGCAAAATAAACCAAATAAACCAAGTTATTTACCTCGTTATTTTTAAGGAAAACTTTCAGCGCTTTATTTTTTTTTTGGTACTTAGCTTTCACCTTTACATTTACGATGCTTTATGGAAAATATATTATAAAAAAATTAAAACAAGACTGTTGAGAGTGAGATTAAATTTCATAAAATTGAAATAAGACGACTCACTGAAAACTGTAAAACAACTTCACAAAATTGCAATGAAATGTGTAAAGGAAATAAATGGTACTTTTAAAAATGTAGTAATGTTGCTGCTAAAAATGGCTTAGGATGGTGTTCAAATTTTTTTTCATTAGTAAAAACGCTAATTCAACATGTGTTTTGCATGAAGAATTTGCAATAATGAGATGGATGTTCAGCAGAGAATGCTTACACTCAAGCCATGTGACGTTTTATTGCTTGTGACCTTACGTACTTTTTAATTACAGCCATTTTAACGATTTTTATGAAAACAAAATTACATTTCTTAATTACGGCGGGTCTTCTGATTGGACAAAGCAATACAATTTACAAAGCGCTAAAAAATGATCTATCTCGTAAGGCCATTTGCGAAAGTGAATGTGGCTTTCAACTAATTTTATAATTAGTTAACAACTTAAATGTAAAATAATTAAAGAAAGAAATAATTGTATTAAAAATTCCTTTTTCATCAAAAAAATTTTTTGCTTTCAGAAAATTTTGTCCATATTCATAAAGACAACTAAAAGCAAATAAAAGCATTTGAAATTAAATATTTTTGTTTTATTGAGTTTTGTATGTTACAATTCAGGGTCAATTTTCAGGAAGAGTGGGGGGGGGGGGTCCAATTAAAAAAAATAAAAATAAAAAAACCCTGATTTGCTCTCCTCAAAGCCTTGTGCTTTTAACTAAACTGAATTCGATTGAATTTCTAGAGTTTTCATAAAATTAGTTGGGGGGGGGGGGGGTTAAATATAAAAAAAATATTTCTGCCATGACTTTAATAAAAAAAAAAAAAAAAAAAAAAAAAAAAAAAAAACCATTTATAATAATTTCCATCATCTGTGAATAGTTTCTGAAAGTTTAATTAACATCCGACAATTATTTTTATTTTTGCAAGATTTTCCAAGTTAATGTGTGTCACACAAAAAAAAAAAAAAAAAAAAAAAAAGATAAAAATTGTCTATGTTATTTTACTAGTTCCGGTGATACAAAGAGAAACAAGGTTTTTTTTTTGGGGGGGGGGGGTAAATCAAAAGTTAGAATGTTCTACAAAGGAGGAAAAATTTTTTAAAAATAACTAAAAAAAAACTTTGCTCTTTCCTCTTAATAATAACCAACATTTAGACGATAAAATTTTGTTTTTGTCAAGTTTGGTATCTTTTTCATCATGCTATGCTTTTTTTTTTAGCGATCTCATGGAGGTACCTAATTAAAAGTTCATCACTGAGCTGATTGATGTTATCTTCAGCATCCCAACTCCAAAGTTTTGTCAGTAGACATGCCCATCCACAAGTCTCTGCATATATGCATTTGCACACATGCTCCCATTGGCATGGATATGCATGCCATGTAGGAAGTAGAGATCATTTTGCACTTTTAATTTTTTTATTTTACACACACACACACACTATATATATATATATATATATATATATATATATATATATATACACACAGCATTAATTGATTTTCATCGTTCTGTTAATTTTTCTGTCTAATTATTTTGTACTAGCAGCATGGCCTGGCTTTGCATGTGCTTGATTCAAAAATCGTACGACTCGTACAGCAATCGCTATCACTTGACTTAAAATATTTTTGCCCTTCCTTGCCTTTAAAGGAGTGCCCTTTGCCGTGCTGATGTTGCAACATGCCTTACTTCTTGCCCATCTCACACTGCGAATTTTTTCTAAGCTCTATACTAAACATTAAATCTGTTACGAAAAAAGAACTAAAAATGAACACAAAACGATCAGCTTTAAAAAAAAAAAGGACTCGTAACTGTGAATGAAAATAATGTTAAATACTTTTTCACACCCAACCCAGTTCTGCGGAATCAGAATCAATGTTGAGTTTAAGCAAGCGAATGAGCCAATTGGAGTAAAGTGCCATGCAGATTTAAATTTTCCCCACTTGTGACGAATGCAACTATCGATTTTTTTTGCTTTTTGCATGCTAGCATGCTAGTTAACATTCGTGTCAGTCAGCTGTTGGCTCTCATGCTGGCCAATAGAATCTTCCTGCCTATTCGTGGCAGACAGCTATAGGCTCTCACTCTGGCCAGTAGAAAATGGCCGCAAACTACATGAAAACTCGTGGAAGCATGAAAAAAAAAAAAAAAAAAAAAAAAAAAAAAATCAATTATTTCCACTGTCGATGGGAGTTGGAAAATGCAAAGTCGGTCTTGACCTTCCCGCTAACTTGGAGCATGTGCATGTAAATTTTGGTGAATATCCGTCGAAAATCGCAGCCGTGCATTCGTTACACACACACACACACACACACATCCTGCCTTTTATAGATAGAGATTCATCTATTTTCATGTATGCATTAGTATCATTGAATAATATTTAATTTTATCATTATATGTGCTCTTATTCATAATAATCCTTTGTCAGAAGAAGTCAAATTTCCTTTTTTTGCTAGGTTTCTTATTTTAAGTAAGGGTTTCTGTGGTAAAATTATTTCATTATTTGTTCTCAGAGTGGCAGTAATTAATCCTTGGACGAAGCCTTTTCCAAATTCCATGTCATTGTGTCTATGGTTTTTATTTATTGTGTTTACGATGTCTCAGGGGTGAGTTTTAATTGAAAGCTAAGAGCTTCCAATTCAGTATTGTATAGTTTTATATCAGATTTACTATCAGGTCTGGTCAGCCAATGTATTTCTATCTGCACCCCAGAATGATGAACAGGAATTTGTTCACGATTACATGTCTGGTTCCTTCTAAAGTCTACTTCAACTCTATACTTCTAACATGGTCAGTGGGGCATTATAAGTAGTAAAGGTCGATTGTATTATCCTGACACTTAGTGAGTGGGTGGTAATGGTTATATTTCAAATTATGCTATAGGCTATTAAATAGAATTGTGGATCTGATAGCAGTTATTTGTAGCCAAAACACAATAGACATGGCCTGAAGATTACACTTAAACATGAAACAGACTGTTACTGCGTGATATTGACCTAAGTCTCCACTTATACCCAAGTGGATGGAGTGATTCTCTGAGGATTTGTCTACAAGTCAGGATGCTGAAGGTATCAGCTAAGTGACAAACCTTTCATTTGTGTGTGTGTGTGTGTGTATATTTATATATATATATATATATATATATATATATATATATATATATGTGTGTGTGTGCGCGCGCAAGAGAGGTGTTGAAAGGTTTTTAATCCAATGCATTTCCCAAAATCTGACCAAACTTTTAAATTTTATTTCCATTCATGGTTGGGCCAAGAACTTATCACCTCCTCATATATACTTGATACTGGAAAATTCCTGAACTGTAAATACAGTGATTATACTGTTGATGAAAATGCTAATGCTGACCGGTACCCAGCCAACTAAATCTGCCAACAGATGTCACATTATTCAGGTTCTATTAATGCACAAAGACTTATAATTGTATTGAAATGGATATTCAAATCTTTACAATGGGTGATAAAAATTGAGCAACATGTCTTTCTCAAATTTGCTATGGACGCCTTCAAAATGCTTTTAGAGTGAACACAGGTTTCAACTATCAGTTCAAGATACGCATTCAAGAAAACCAATCAGTAGCAGAATGCTAGAAGATAACCATTACCAAAGAATCCAACTCTTTTGCATGATCGGAATCAGCTATTGAGTAACCACAAAATTCCTATCGAGAATCTGAACGTGCTTTGCATTGATGCAAAATTAGCACCCCCTAGCTAGGATTGCTGTATATGTTGCCAAAGAGACCATAAAAGGGGGTGCAAGCTAAATTTAAAATATAAAATTTAAAAAGCAAAAAAATGAACATTGTAGAGTTGCTCATCACACACCAAGCCAGTTCTAAGAGTTTTCCTTTGGAGACTGGTTGTCAACAACAAAAAAATAAAAAATAAAAAAAATAGACAGTTCAGTCTATGCTTGTAGCAAATTGTCATAAATTCAAACCACCACAAATCTGCTCTTCCTGTGATTGACTTTCTTTGCCTTGACACTTGTTCAATGCATTCAAAAAGCAAATACGCTAATCAGTAGGCAGCACATCTGGGCTATTCCATTAACCCCTCCCCCCACAGGCAGCATATCGAGGATAATCCATTAACTGCTTTCTGTTATAAACAACAAAATGTGTATGCTCTGGTTTTTCCTTGTATCATGGAGCCAATGGCATTGGCAGGCAGATGCCCTCACATTTTCTGAAGCAAGTGGATCTTTTTTTGCACAACTGCTATTTAATCCTTAGCTTGGGTGAGGGGGAGAAGAGCAATTCCTCCCTTTCCTAAGGGATTTGTGCAAAATTGAATGTAACAACCTTGGCTGGAATATCTGTTCTACTATATACCTACCTTTGGAGATAAAAACATACATTATGCTATTATAATAATAGTAATAAAAAAAATAAAAAGGAAGGGAAGGGTTAAAAAAAAAAAAAAAAAAAAAAAAAAAAAAAATCTCAAAAGACAGTAAGCTTACGTCTCTTTACCCCCCCACCATCACTTTCACCCCCTTTGTTTTTCTCTAGTTTTCTTACTTAACCAAGATTTCACACTCTTCACTACTCTCATTGCATTCTCACACCAATGATGATCTACAGGAGTGAACAAACTGCCAGCTGACAGAGTGTTTGACCGACTTGTTTTTTTTTTTTTATGGCTTATCAACCCTTTGTGGTTTATTCAACCCCTTTAATGTTCAACCTGACCCATACATCCCCTGGAAGTTACAAACATAAAAACTGACAGCCGATTTTGAGTGTGTCGAAGGCTAAAGGATTACAGCTGAAAAGTTTTGAGGGATTTCTTGTTCTTTCAAGTAAATATTGCAGTAACAATTTTTTGAGATAACAATGATCTTTTCCAATACAAGACTTACTATTTAACCAATCGAGGAGAAAGAGATGCATTCCTTACAATTCTGACTAATTCACATGTCTTTATTTGAAGAAAACCAAAATAAGCAACAAAAATCATAGTAGAAATACATTTTATTCAACAAACTTATTAGGAAATAAGAATTTTTACCCTTGTGATTAGAAAAACAGATGTAAGTCAATATAAATGAAGTACTAAGAAAAGCAGGGGGAAATTTAAAAAAAAAAAAAAAAAAAATTGCAAAGTTTTCCATAGCAACTTTTTCCAGTTTTATTTTACAGGCAACTCTTTCCCTTGTAATCATTTCACCCCAAGCAAAGCAATAAAGTCACTAAGATGCAAAGGGTTACTCAGAGTAAAAGAACTGTCAAAACACGATTGAAAAAAAAGGACACTAAAAGAACAGGGTTCAAAAAGACAAGATGATGATAGTGCATTTAAATTTTTGAAGATTATAGTTGACGGGAAAGCAAGAAGCCGGAAGAAAGTTTCACAGCTGAGAAGTGTGAAAAAAGAAAATATTAGAATAGAAATTATGGTTACATCTATTTCAACAGTAATTGCCAATCTTGTACTATGCTTAAATTCAGGAGGTTGCAGTACCAAAGAGTAATATATATATATATATATATAAATAATAAAAAGGCTTAAACACTAATATTCCATGGTCATAATTTATTCCTTTGGAATCATAAATATATATACACATATGTATGTGTATATTAACCACTAATATTATTAGTATTATATATATATATATATATATAATAAAAAGGCTTAAACACTAATATTCCATGGTTATAATTTATTCCATTGGAATCATATATATATATATATAATTCAGCCCAAAGTAAGGCAGTAAAGGCACTAAGACAATGTGAAAGAATTAGAAAACAAACATTACTAAGGAGTGAGAATAAAAGAAGAGTAATCAGGAGGAGAGTAGATAGCAATTGACATTGCATTTAAATTTTTGAAGATTAAAGTTAGTTGGAAAACATGGAACCAAAAGGGAGTTCCACAAATGAGAAAAGAAATTTATCATAGAACTTATGGTTACAACTGTAAATTGATGAGACCACATTGCCAGTCTAGTACTGCACTTAAATGACATGGGGGGGAAAAAAAAATGAAAAAAAAAAAAAAAAAAAGTCTATCGAATCATAATGAAGAGCTCATCAGAACAATTACCATGAAAGTATTTATAGAAAAGACACAGGGAGGCAACTTTACAGCAGTGAAAAAGTGACAAACTGAGATGCCAGGTCAGGACCAATAATATTGCCGATCCTTTGGATTTTATTAAGAAAATCAAGATATACAGAAGAAGCACTGGACCATATGTGGCAGCAATATTCTCAGAATGGATGAATGGTTGACTTATAGGTACGCAAGATAGATTCTTGAGAGAAAAAAAAAAAAAAAAACTTGTCTAGCACAACGCAGTGAACCAACTTTCTTAGCAGCTGACCTAGCAATGGATTCAATATAGTTTTTCTACTTCATGTCGGTCAAGAACATTAACCAGTGAAGGTGCTTTCTTTGTGTTTAGCATCAGCCATGCTGATAGAAGACAGAAAACAGTTCTCAGATGATTGATAGAGAGCATTTTAGTTTTGGAGATGTTAAAATTAACAAGCCATCTTTGTCATGAAAAGATTTATAGAAAAAGCTACATTACTGCAGTGGAAAAGACGAGATGTCAAGACAGATAACATTACAGATCCTTAATAAGATTTTTTCAAAAATTTCTACATATATAGCAAGAGCATCAGACCAGATGTGGCAACAATATTCAATTCGCAGACAAATGGTACATGGTACCAGTCTTTTACAATTGCTGAATATTTTTCAAGAGGAACAAAATAAAATAAAAACAACATATACATACGCAGTTGGACATATACATTTGACATGTTTCATTTTTAAGGCTCGAAGCTGTTCTGCCCAGCCATGCCTGGAAAAAAAGAAAAGAAAAATATAAATTAAAAAAGGACTTTACTGGAAAGATTTTATTGAAATTTAACAACATTCCCTTTTTATATCTGAAAAACCGAGACAAACCAGAAGAATACCTAATATTTATAAGAAAAATTAGGAATTAAAATTTATACCTTTTAAAATTCACTTCAGAAAATGTTCGGTCTCAGTTTGGAGATCAGGTGAAAGAATAAGAAATAAATAAAAATAAAAAAAAAAATAAAAAATCAGCATCAGCCCCTGCAGATCCTAATTCAAACAGTGCCTCCCACAGTTTCAATAGAGCTTGCTCATTAACCAGACTCCAAGAGGAATCAGGACAATAAGCAAACCCTTAAGTGCAAGTAAGCTAGCAGAATTAGTTCAAGGGATTTTTGCCACAGTTGCCCTTACAGAAAGGCAAATATCAGTTTACAAAATAACTGTGTTCTCAACTTCATATGCCTCTTGGCACACGAGAAAGAACAACACTAAGATAAAAAAAAAGAAAAAGTAAAAAAAATTCTTTAAATACTTGTCATTCATAATGGATTATAGGCACCAATCACCTGGTTTTGCAGTAAGTAAACTCTTGATAATCTGTCCAGATTATACTATCTGGATTATCCATGTGCTGTTCTCAAGTAAAATTAATTTTTTTTTATCAGTTTATATCTCTCTTATAAATGGAAACTCCAAAGTTCTGAAATATCCATATTACAAGCTTTTCTGATAATATTTCTCAACTTAAAATATGACTAATATCTAAAAAAAAAAAAAAAAGAAAAAGAAAAAAAGAAAAAAATAAAAGAAAGAAAAAAAAATAAAAATTTAACATAATTATGCAGCACTTATTTTGATTACTTAGAACAATTACTTTACTATTTATATAAATATAAAAACTACCATAATTGACAATAATATAACTGATAGTTTGCCACAAAAAGGTACTGTTGATTATTTATGGCTGATTTGATTAAATAATACACTGAAGTCCTACCAGGAATAATTATTGGCATAAGATATGTAGATGCCAGTGGTAATAGCAGACAAAGCAGGGGAGACTACAAAAACTCCTACAGAAGATAATGAAAAGAAACTTGAAGAAAGGATTAAGCATCAACTGCAAGACAGAATGCATAGTTGTTAGCAAAAGGATGAACCTAAGTGTAAATTGCAAATTGGAGGTACCAAAATCAAACAAATGCGGAAATTTAAATACCTGGATTTAGGACAAAATTAGACCAATTTTGAAACTCAAATTATGCAGCATTTATTTCGATTAACTGCATTACTTAAAATGATTACTTCGCTACTTATGCAAATCTAAAAACAGTCTTAGTTGGCAATAATATAAATGGCAGATGGCTATAAAAAGGCACTCTTGATTATTTACAGCTAATTTGTTGAGATAATGCAATAATTATATGTAAAATGATGCACTAAGTAGCCAAGTAATCATTTTAAGTTCTCTGAATATCAGTGCTGTTTTTAATGCTTTCATCACATAGAAAACTTTAGATTTAAAAGAGGATTAGACAGAAATACAAGGAGAAATTGGAAAATATCAAGAGAGATATTGTGGTAGGAGGCCCTCAATATATTTTCTTTTTTTTTTTCTTTTGCATCACTGATTACCTGTTTGAATAATATGATATTTTTGTTCTTAACATCCTGTTTCTAATGTGTGATCAGGTATTTTACGAACATTTTTTTTCTGTGAGGCTGCTTTCTCGTTTCTCAATTTATCAGGACCAAGTCAGTAGCTTTCCAACTTGTAGTCAATTATAGTAAAAAGGAATGGATAGGCAATTAGTCTGAACCCTGCCATGTTCCAAATCGAATAGTTTTCCTTGTCCATGTGTTTTTATGCAGATTCAAAAAAGGTAGGAGCTACCGAATAAATACCTTACCCAAGGTTAATGATGTTAAATGACTCAAACAGCTGAAATGAGTAGAAAATTAATAGATAACATATTTAAGGCAAGCAGATTTTGTGAAGTGCTCAAATCTTGACAAATAGAGCATTATTTGGAAATAAGAAGTTTCAAGATTTCTCTTTCAACTCAGACTTTTGACATGGTAAATCCACACTTCAGAGACAAGGAAAAATAATTTTTAATATATTTTAAAATAGATATCTTAAAATAAATTTATTTATCTTACCCTTGAAATGTGGATTTACCCCCACAAAACAGTCAAGGGATAAGTCTTCGAATTACACACACACACACACATTTTATATATATATATATATATATATATATATATATATTGGATAAAAATGTATGACAAAGGGAAAAAAAAGTTTTGTGACTCATTTCATCCTTTAGGACTTCAGACTAAATTTGTTATCTTGGTGTGACTACACATGCACATTAATAAGGGATGCTGGGAAATTTTTTTTTTTTTTTTAATCTAGCCAATTTCATTTAGATTCTTTTTCTTTCCATCACTTTAGTTAGTACACTTCTCTGCTATGGTGAATTGATTCCTCCTTTGATGTCAAAATTGTGACCAGTCTTGTTACAGTGGGAAACTACCACATTTGATGAATTGTTTTGTAAAAAAAAAAAAAAAAAAAAAAAAAACTTCCCAGCATCCCTCGCTTGTACACGTGTAGACACAAACATGACTTTTTCCACTGTCATATATATATATATATATATATATATATATATATATATATATATTTAAAAATATGATTCCAACATGCTACATAGAGTTCTCATGTTTCAAAACATGAGCCGAAAACTTCTATATAATTATTTGAATTAAATTGAATTAAAGTAAGCTCTATTCCATAAATTTCACTTGAAGATGGAACAGAGCTTACTTTAATTCAATTCAAATAATTATATTGAAGTTTTTGGCTCTTGTTTTGAAACATGAGAACTCTTATGTAGCGTGTTGGAATCATATTTTTAAATAATTATATTTATGCTCTGCTTTTGTATCGAGCACTATTTTTTAAAAATAATAACAAAAATACTAAAGAACTTTGGATTATTTACCTAACCAGTTCTTTCCTATTTTCTATATATTTTCATATATACACACACAAATTTACTTTAAAATGATCAAAGAACATAGTGATTAGCAAGAACATAAATAATGAAGGTCAAATTTGCAGTATTCACTTTTTATTAAAAAAAAAAAAAAAAAAAAAAAAAAAATTGTCACGTTAGTAATTCTGACAAACATTTAAATTTTAGTTATTTTTTTAAATTTTTATTCCAGTTTCATGGTCTCCATAAAATGGAGATAAAAAGTAACTTAAGTAATTATTAAAATTAAAAAATAGTTAACTATGTTAACATTATTATCTCAAAAATAAATTAAATATAGTTACTATTAGTACAAGTTAACTTATAAAAAAAATAAATAAATAAAAAAGCACTCAAAATAATGGAAGGAAAATTCAGATTTGATCCTCTGTAAAAAATTATAGAGAGTTCCAGTAGTTTAGACTGTTAAAAGTAGCAAGTGGATTCAACTAGGATTGAGGAGACAGAAAAAGAACAAGTCTGAATATCGCTTTGGGTGCATCCTTTCTTTCTGAGTTGCACTGACATAAAATGATGGCCCAAGTAACAATTGCAATAAAAAAGCAAGTAATATGTAAATACTACTCAACAATCAAAAATTAAAAATGGCCGAGTCAATTTTTTTTTTTTCAAATTGATCTAACTCATCTGAATCACAATTTTAACTTGTGTTCCACTTTCCAAACAAATTGCTCCATGACTCACAAATGATGAGATTAACGAGCACTGAAAAGGAATTGTGATTAAGTTTCAATTACTAATCAAAACATTGTTTTTTCAGAGACTATCAGGAACTATTGAAGCCCAGAGAAGTTCTCAAAGAAAAAAAAATTCAAGTAAAAAATGGAAGTTAAAAATTAAAAAATAAAAATGGTAACAAAATCAAATAAATTCAAATAATGCAGAATTTTTTCTTAAAAGTTGATACCTCTCACAATAGAAATCAACACTAAGAATTGACAGTATGACTGTATAAATTTGCATACACAAATACATCCTGAATTTGCATCTATTACATCAAACAGTTAATGGGCAAATGGCCATTGTTAGAATATTTGCTTTCTAAGCAGGAGACCAGAGTTCAAATCTCACCCGGTTCGATTTATCAGGAAGGTGACTTCTTGATGTTATTGGTCTGGGGAAGGTAATCCCAGCATGCAGAACATTTAGAAAAATGCCTGAAAAACGTATTGTGAGTTAATGCAATCCTTGTAAGTGAAATTGGGTCAATAGAACTCTTTGGGAGTCATTGATGGTTGTGCTAGCAGAAAGTATTGAACAAACTAATGTGCCTGAGCAGGTGTCTGTACAAGGGATTGGTTAACTGCCCTAAGTTACGCAGGCATACTCTGATATGAATGGCCAGCCATTACAAACAAAAGTTATTTTCAATAAAAAGTCCAAGATATCCTGTTACATTCTTACAATTACATGAGGTTTTAAATATATTCTCTCCAGTTTTTGCTAGGTCCTTTCACGGAATCAGTCTTTAGAATTTGTCTTCATTTCCTGGTTTCATAATCTTAAAAAAAAAAAAAAAAAAAAAAAAAAAAATCCTCCATTCTTATAAAGAAACAGCCATCTGACATCAACAGTGCCAGGGAGATAACTAATCAAGCAAAAAACTTAGACAAAATATACAAATACATGTGTATTATATAGGCCAGAGATAGGACAAGAATAGTGCAGGTTCAAAAGACACTGGAACAAGGAATGCGATATTTATACTGAGAACATTATAGAAAGAGCAATCAAATGCAGAAGGATGTGCAACTGTGTTTTATAGACACCAGAGATGTTTGACAAAGTACTCCACAAAGATCTGTTAGAGCTGCTCAGCAACTTTGACATATTCAGGATAGACAGAATAATCAAAAATCCCTACTGGCAGCAAACTGCCTGCATATGGATAAAAAAAAAAAAAAAAAAAAAAAAAAAAAAAAAAAAGAAAATGAGTTTATCAGATATAAAAAAAATTGAAAAGGGGTGTAAAACAAGGATGTGTCTTCTTATCAGACTTATACAACCTATACAGCAAGGTGATTCTGAGAGAACTAGAAATCCCAGGACTCATTATTGGCAGCTACAATCTTAATATAAGATATGCAGATGATAGTGCTGATAGCAGAAACAGAAAGGTAACTACAAAACCTCTTTAGTGAGTGAGAAGAAGGGACTAAGCATGAACTACAAGGGGGCAGAATGCATGGTCATCAGCAAAAAGATAAAGTCCAAAATGCAAATTACAGGTCGGCGGTACTAAAATCAGGCAGGTATAGAAATTTAAATATCTGGGAAGTGTCTAAACCGAAAGTGCGACACTGATATCCAAAGACATATTGGGATGGCCAAAGACTGTACGGCAGTGAATGTTGGACAATTTCCTTAACAATGAAGAGACACGAAACAACAAAAATGTAGTTCTACATAAGATGGTAAGGATAACACAGGCCAAGGGTCGGCAACCTATGGCCCACAGGCTGGATCCGGCCCGCGAGCCTGATTACCAATGACTATTTTTAACATGAGAGACGACCTTCAAATGAAATTTGTTACATGTCATTTTCCATAGAATGTCTACACATCTCAGTGCACTAAAAATATTAGACTATCTGCCAGTTATCTTTCATGAGACTTATTTTACCAAGTTGCGTTGCCTACGTTTAATGTCAAATAATGGATACATATTTCTTATGACCCTTGGCTACATTAAAAGATAACAGAAGCAAAAGGAACGATAAAGTGAAAGAGGCCAGGTAGGGACTGACATGCGAGGGAGCAGAAATCTAAAGACAGTTAAACATACGCGCATTATACATACATGCCTCATGAATGTGTGGAGGATACCGCATGTGTACGTACGTAAGTGTATATGTTTGCAACTATTTGTACTCGTATGTATGGGTATATGTGCTTCGTTTTTGTTTGATGTGTGTGTGTGTGTGGTTCATTTGTGGAACAATTTTCAATAACAGTTTCAAACCTACACGTCATAATTTCATCCATTTTCACTTCGGTTGATTTTTTTTCACTTTGAAGTATTTTGACGTTCCTTGAGGAAAAGTAATTTTTGTTAGGTGTTTTTTAATTTTAGATTTTCTTTTGTTTTTCTGATTTCTCAATGTTTATTTTCATTATGGTTTTAAATATTTAGATTGACAGCGGTCTGCACATGTAATTTTCCTTAATTTTTCATTAATGGCCTTTGTCCGGCCCGTGGGGTCAAATGAGTTGCCGACCCCCTGACATAGGCCAAACATGTGAGCAATGACCAAGTTTTGGAGAGAATGGAAACAAAGAGGAAAATTATACTTAACATCAGGAAGTGGCAGCTGAAATTTTTGGGATATGTAATGAGGAAGGAGGGCTTGGAAAATCTGATACTCACAGGACAGATTGAAGGAAAGAGGGACAGGAGAAAGCAATGTGTGACATACTTGATGGTCTTGAGCAAGTGGATGACAGAGCAGGGTTTGGGAGAAATAACAAGACAAAACTTATCAAGAGCTACAAGGGACAGGAGGAAGTGGAGGGCCATGATAGCTTATGCCCTGAAGGGACACTGCACATAAAAGAAAGAAGATAGTGAAAGATACTTTGTAGAAACTATTTTTATTTGCTTTCAGATTTGCCAAGAATTATATATCTTAGGAGGATAACCCATGAAAATTCATAGCTTTATTTTAATATTCTGTTGCCTCTTAGTTCTTCAGTTAATGATTGAATAAGCTCATGGCAAGTTCCTATGATAATAAAATATCTGTAGAAATTCCCCTATTGCATTGTTACATATTTGAGCCTAACAGTTTTAACAAGATATTGCAATAACAATCCTAAATCTGAATGTTGGTCATTATTTTAAGTAAGGAGGTACAATTGAAGAGATTTGAAATTGAAAACTTTTTTCATTTCACTGAAACGGCTGTTAAACATGTCTATTTTTGTTTTTTGCCTTCCATTTTCTTACTGAAACCAAGTAGCATCACCTAAGTTTTGTTTTTCCACACAATCAAAATAGAATAATCCATTATTTATGAGGTATTGGCAAGAAACATTAAACACGTTTATCTTCCCTTATTTCTTTTGTTTTCTCACTGAAAGCAAATAGCGTCTTTTCACCTCTTTCCACTTGATCAAAACAGAACAGTCCATTACTTATGAGTTCCTGGCAGGGTGTAATGGTCATGCAAACTAACAAAAAGGAAGGACAAGCACAATTACAATAGGATTAATGATCTCTCTCTCTCTCTCTCTCGTGTCCAGCAGTTTCCAAGTTAGCCGATAGATGCTTAGGTCAAATATGACACTAGTCCCCACAAGAGATGTACAAGACCACCTTGAGTACAAATATTGTAAGGTTAAGAAAGCAGTCTGTTGGTGTCAATGTGGATTGTTTATTGGCAGTATCAAAACTAAGGAAAGTAATGTCTGAAAAATTTGAACAAGTACAAGGAAGGGTAGTGAAAGAAAAAACATTTGCACAAAAAGACAGAAAATGTGGAGAACCAAGACCCTCCTCCCATTCTGAAGGGGCATGGCACACACAGAATATGTAATGAAAAAAAAAAAAAAAAAAAAAAAAAAAAAATGAAAAAATTACCTACTTTGAACAAATTATTCTGCTTTGTAATAAATTTTGTCATTTATTTTCACCCACTGCTCGTAGTATGTGTAACCACTCCAGTTTGTCTCCCCAAACCTCAGTTTGAAATACCAAATATATGCGTGTATAAATCACTTCATGTATAGTGTGACCCCTGGATTTTTTCCAGGTCACTCATGTATAATGCAATTATCTCTTCTGAGCAAAGGCCTAACGTAGTCAAATATCGCAGTACAGGGCATCAGCCTAGGCATATTTTATAAAAATAAATAGTTAGCCAAAGGTAGGTTGGTTATGGTTAGTAAAAATGTATGAATTGTAACCACTCTGGATTTACCAGTCAACAAAAATTCATGATTTTTAACCTCTTCCAAAAAAAAAAAAAAAAAAAAAAAATTAACTGTGCATAGTGCAACCCACACCACACTTTTTTTTTTTTTTTGCATATAAAAAAAAAAAAAATTAAATCTTAAAAACTTGTCTAAACTTTACTATCAGCAGTAATTTCATAAATGGGATGAAAATATGTATTTTAGTGGATTTTGTTGGCTGTGAAATTGGCATAATTTTCAAATTAACTCCACTTAAAAAAAGTAGAATAAATTTC
>OZ010596.1:79693898-79748898 GCA_963932145.1 Acanthosepion lycidas
TATATATATATACACACACACACACAAATTATATATATATATATATATATATACACACACACACACAAATTATATATATATATATATACATACAAATTTTATATATATATATACACACACACAAAATAAATTTTTTTTATATATATATATATATATATATATATATATAGCAAGGATCATTGAAGAATGGAAATCTTAACTTTTTTTCCCCCCCCCCCTCCTCGAAACAGTTACTCATTTCCCAAGAATCGTAAAATAAAAAAATGCAATAAAACTATGAGATTTAATTAAAAAAGCTTTTAATTAGTAAGATTTATTAAGGGCACTGTTGTGTTAAGAAAAAAATTTTTTTGATGAATAATTAATTTTTACAAGAATTTTTTTTTTTAATATTTTAATTATTTATAAAGTTTCAAATTTTGCATTACTTTAATTACATTAGGTGATATTAAGTGAAAATTATATTTACTAATCAAAAATTGAAAAGCTTAATACAAAACATCACACAACAAATAATTTTTAATTTGATTTAGTGTATAAACATTCTGATTTATGTAAGTATGGATGATCATACACAACATCAGAAAATAATCCTCATGACTATAGTAAATTTCAAGTCAACATTCCTAAAATTAGATTACAGAAAAATATTTTCCAACACTTAAAATTACTTACTACTTAAAAATTATATCAAAAAGGTCTTTTTTAAAATTATTTTAGTCTCCATAGAATAACCATAAATCTGTCATTAACTTGTCAAAACACAAACATGACGACTGTTGGTTAAAGACCCAAGCTACTGTTTGGTTTAAAAATGTATTTCCATGTTATTTCAAGCTTAAAGTAAATATTTGTTTCAAATAACATTAATTATACTTTAAATCAGCAAATATTTCTCAAATAAAGTTTCAGAAAAGTATTTTATTTGTGGATTTTTTTTTTTTTTTTTTTTTTTTTTTAATAAAGACTGTGTCATGAAAAACAAAAAAGGGCACTAATCAGCTCTTTTTTTTGGGGGGGGGGGAGTTTTCAATCAATATAATTTTTGTATGAAATGCAACAGAGTATTTTGCTTACTGAAAATAATAAATTTAATCCTTTTAGCTTTCAACTAAAATGAAAGCATCAAGAAAGCTTTTTAATTTGAAACCTAAGGCATGCAAATTACTGGAGGTCCCTAATATATACAGGTCAGCGCTGATAACCCACAGTAGTTGAGGTCCAAAACTTCTATCTGTGGTTTAGATCAAAAGTGAGCCACGATGTCAGGATTGCCAGCTTAGACCACCAAAACAAAGCTTGCCAAGTCCATGGAGTTATCTGCGAAAATGGGTAACACAGTGGCTAAGCATGCAAAATATTGGCAGTTTTGAAAAACATTTATATTAAAACTATTCTTTAATTTCACATAAAAATCTGCACCAATGTGAATAAATTTGAAAGACGATGACCTAAAATGATTCCAATCATAAAGTGCCATGTCAATAGATCCATCATCGATGACAGCAAAAGATGGTGGAAATCTTGTATACACGAGATTTTAACAAGAAAAAAAAAATAAAACTAATTTTTTTTTATAGTTTTATCAAGATTTAGAATAAAAATATTACAATACAATTGTAATTGTATTAATAAAAATAATATAAGAATACAATGTAGTAACATCTAATGTACAAGCACAGGTTTCTATGAAATGCAATACAAATTTTACAAAATTCACACAAAACAACAAATTTACATCCAAACCACTGCACAATCATGAGTGTGAAATACCAAAGCCTAAACAACAGTAAAGGCCTGGGAAAATACGGATATATTGAAGGTATTAAAACTAAAATTAATGAATTTATTAAAATAAAAGATTATAGAGAGAAAAAAAAAAAAAAAAAAAAAAAAAATATCACAATCAAGTTTGAATTTATTTCAAATTGGGATCCACCGATGATTATGATTCTTACATGAAACATGACAAAATATTCTGGGGTCTATCACACGTGTGGCTGAAAGCAACATCGTGGGTTATTGGAGCATGACTTAATGGCACCGATCTATACAAATGTGAATATAAACTATATAATGAGATATTAGTTACTGTATATGCATATAATAGCATGCATATGTAGATAAGCAAATAAATGTTTATTTAATTCATGGTGCAAACAAAACAGTGCTCAGTGGAGTTAAACAGAGATATGAAGTATATATTAATATATACACATACCTAAGTTTGTAGTGCAATTTAAAGTTTCAGGGTTTCTCAAGTCGTCAGGCACATATGGAAAATTATATAGATATACATGAACAGATGTGTGTGTGTGTGTCTCCATATATGTATATCTCAAATTAGGCAGGTAATCTAATTGAATTCAAGAATTTTAAAACAGGTAGTGTTCTAGACAATGTGATGTTCTAATGTGATTTTTGAAAATCAATTTATCAGCATTATAAAGATTGAATTAAACCTAAAATAAAATTCCTGCAAAAATTCTTATTCTATTTTAAGTAGAAAGATTAGATGAAAATATCCATGTTAATTTAAACCAGTAAGGCTTCTATCACAAGATAGATATCTATCTCACACACACACACACACAGATTGCAGTCAAGGCCATGCGTATTAACAGACTTTAGCTGACCTCTAAAATGATATTAACTTTCTAGATTACCTTGAGTACACACTGGTTATATTTGGTTAAAACTATCAAGAAAGAGTATGAGCATTACCAACACACACACACACACACACACACACAATGCTTGTCTATCCCTTCATTTGTTAGGAAGACCAATATGTCCTGTCAATACTTTATAAATAATGAACTATTTCACATTTTGATCACATGGAGGAGGAGAAAAGAGACTATATGATTTCAGTGTGAATATGAAATAAAAGGGGAAATTGAAGGGTTTAGCAGCTGTTTCAGTGAAAAGGAAAAGTTGTCAATTTCGAATTTTCTTCATTTGTACCCACTTCTTAAAATAAGATTGTTAAGCTCAAATATGCAGTAGGGGAATTTCTACGGATGTTTTATTGTCATAAAACTCATGAGCTTATTCAATCATTAACTTAAGAATTAAAGATTAATCAGAAAATTCAAATAGGAAAACCGTGAAAATTTTCATGAGTCTTTCCAGGCTAATTGTTATCTTTTTAATTTTATTTGTTAATTCTGTAGCTAGTTTACATTCTTTATACAATTAATATAAATGAAAATTAACATGTTGACTCCCACACGACCCACCAGAGGGTTGTGGTGGTATGTCTGCAAAGCCCACAAACCCTCTGGTGGGTCATTTCCCAATTTCTTTTCTATTAGGATTAATGTAAGGATTATGGGGATGCTATGGTTGTTTATAGAACAACTTTTTTTTTTTTTTTTTTTTAAATTTAAATATTTTTGAATTTTTGTCCTATTTCAGTTACTTTTTGGAATTTCTACCGTTGTCTTTTGGGATCCTGGAACAAGTGAAACAAGGCTAACATGTTAAGTAGAAATTAGTTGTTAATAATAATAATAATAATAATAATATATTATATATATATATATATATATATATACAGACAGACAGAGGGTGCAATGGATGAATTGTTGTCAAAATTACTGAAAAATGAAAATAACACAGATACCTTATTTTAACAGATATATTTACCAAAATGAAACAAAAATATCTTTAAATTCTATTCAATAAAACAATTACTGGCTTCAACGATGGCCTCCAGACAACTTCAGAATTTCCTGTGACACTTTCGCATAGTCACTTCGTTTAAGTTGGTGAATGCCATCATAATCCTTGTCTTCGGTTCATCTTTGGTATTATAGAGTTTTGTTGGCCTCTCACTCAACTGCACTCCCACACATAATGAAGGGGGTTGCAGTATGGGGAGTTAGGTGGCCAGATGTAAGAGGTGATGTGGTCACAGAAATTGTCTGAGAGCCATGGTGCAGAGTCCTGTTGCCAGACATAGGGTCTTTTTTTGTGATGTCAATAAACACTTGTTACCACTTTTGTAATGTCAACGAAAACTCGTCACTTTTGTAATGCTCATTGTAGTAGAGACTTTGTAATCACCGATACAAATATAGTAATGCTATTGAACAATACTGGTGTCAGACACCTTTGAATAACACTCACACTAATAGTACTTGCTTTATAATACTCACTTGGAAAGTAACCACTGAATAGTGATCCAAATAGTAATCCATATAGTGATCACAGACTCCACGTTAATTCTCATATATACATTTCCTTTACCATCACATGATCTACTTATTCAAAATGGAATCACCTGTGTTTGCTCTCTTGTGATCTGTGTTCAAACTACAGTGTTAGCAGCAACACTTTATTCCTATATAACACTTTATACTACCTAAAATAAAAGATAACATTAAGCTTTTTCATATTACAAATTACACCCAGAAAAATAAAAAAATACACATTTAGCGTACATAATGACATTTTGTCTAATTAGAAATGAAGCTCTCAAATTTTTACAAAAGAACCCTAGCCTCCAGTAACATTTAAAGTTTAATATATCTTTATCTACCATTACCAGTGTATTTTAATTGCCAGACAAATATTTAAATAGTTGTTAGTGACATAGAAGTTAACATTAGAAAATAATTCAAATGTAATGCTTAAAGAAAATATATATAGTTGAGTCTGGAAATATAAAAAATATCTAATTATTCTTATGCTTACATAATTTGTGTATTATTGAAGGTATTCATATAGTGTGCATGCACACACACAAAAAAGGGAAAAAAAAAAATTTAATTTTTTATGAGAGGAATTCTGAAATTCCTTTCTAGTTGATCAAGTATACTCATATGAGGACAATAGACTGGATGTAAATAAGAATAATTCCTCTTTTAAAGCTATAAGCCATCAAGTGTTTAGAATACCAGGTCAGTTCAATTTGACAGCAACATTTGTAGGGCTATTTCATGTCACATATGAGTATATAACTAAAAAAAATACAAAAATGAATTTTATATGAAAAACACAAATTTACTTCAAGTTGTAAAAGGTAAAGTTAAAATATAATATAAATATTCATATCTAAATAGTTATAAACAAAAATAAAACAAAAAAAACAGCATCAAACCTACAATAAAGTTAATCACCATCTCTCATTTACATTATATATATATATATATATATAATATAGGGTAAAGAACAAGTAGCTTCAGAGATCAAGATTGAAATGAAAAGCAAAGAGACGCAGTATGTTGTGTTTGGCAATTTCTTATTGTATCTCTTTGCTTTTTATCATTTCTATCTCAGTTTCTGACAACGCTTTAATAAAATGAAACATGTTAGATTAAGATCTGTTTTCTACCTATTCTTTATCCTTTCATATTGTAGGATTTATATATAAAGCAATATATATAAGGTGTGCTATATTTATGGGATAAAGTGCTCAATATCAGAGATAGAGCCTATGTAAATATAAAAGTGAACATTGAAGTGACACTTAGAGTCAACAGACTATTTTATGCTAGATGCAATCATCAGGCTGTGAGTGTTGGGTTTTTTCTCAACTATATATATGGATCAGTGGTGCATTGCGAGTAGTCCATTCTGGCAGGAGTGGTTTGTTTATTTATTTGGGTTATTTTACTTGTTTTTAATTTATATTTTTTATTTTACATATTTATTTATTCTTTTCAATTTCCAATGTTCTATTAATGTATTAAAAAAATTTGGGTGTGGGGTGCTGAGGTAACTTATTTAATACTTTGTTTTGGTCTAGGAAGATAACTAAAGCTATTTATTCATCCAATTTTTGGATTGATTGCTGTAGTCTATTCTGTTATTTTTGGGGTTGGGGTAGTTTTTTTTATTTTGTGGTTTGTTAATTTGTTCAACTATTTATTTGGATTAATTTATTTTACTTGTTTTTTCTTATTTACTTATTTTTTTCTATTTCTTCATTTGTATATTTTTATTTACTCTAGTTTTCGATTTTTAAGTGACAGTAATTTTTTACTGTTATAAAGCAGTTATGGCTATTTTTTCTTCCAATTTTGGAATTGATTGTTGTAGTCAGTTATTTTGGCAGGATTTGTTAATTTGTTTACTATTTACTTTATTTGGATTGGTTATTTTCACTTTTTTTTAATGTATTTATTTTCATTTATTCTAAAGATGTTTTGTATGCATAGTTTCTTTGTTTCCAGGGTCCTTCAGTTACTCCTATGTATACTTTTCCTTAATTATTTGGTGATTTTACCATGGCTTGGTATAATACGTTGCTTTGTAAGCAATTACCGACTAATTCTTTATTCTACAGTTACACATAGGTTTAATTTGTTCAAGTAGTTTGTTGATAATTTTCTTGTTCTTTTTTTATTATTTGTTCCATGTTCTCGGTGCAACTGTAGCTGATTTTTACAGTGTTCTTGTTGAATATTTTGTGAGTACTTAATTCCAGGAAGTGTTTGTGTAAGAATTTAAAGAATATTTTACCTATATTTGTTTTTAAGTTTTTGCCGTACAGTGGGTTGAACCATATATTTCTATTCCTGTTGGCCTTTTTTATGCTCTGTGTTGAGTATGTGAGTGTTGCCGGGAATCCACTATCTTTTAGGGCTGTTTCATAGTCTTTCTTAGCTTCATTAAATATGGTTTCATTGGAAGAATTGTCAGAAAGCCTGTGGTTAATAGATTTTGGTATCTGATTATTGAAGGTGGGTGGTTGGAAGATGCATGTATATATAGTGGTTTATCATTGGTTTTTACATTTGCCTTTTCTTAGGTTGAAGGTATCTACTTTGTTTATGTTTGTTTTTATATCTATGTCAAATCAGTTATTTTTGAAAATCCTTATTATTGCTTTTCTCGTTTTGTTTGTTATAGTTTAAAATTATGAAACCGTCATCCCTGTATCATTTTTATCTATTTTGCTTAGTTCATGTAGTAAATATATACCTATGATTTTGCAGGTCTCTGCACCGTCAAAACTTCCCATTAGCTAAAAAGACTATCTGCTTTATTATAATGTTCTACTCCTTTATGTGAATTAAACTTCCCAACCCTAAATAATATCAAAAATAAGAAGCAAGGACTACTCTCAACTGAAGAAGAAATGAGGGTCTGCTTATCACACATTTGACCAAATATTGAAGAAATGTCTTAAAAAAAAAAAAAAAAAAAAAAAAAAAAAAAAAAAAAAACAAACAACAACAACAACACACACCAAGCACAGGTTTCATACTAAATAAGCTGCAGAAATCGCCGAATAGAAACACTGAAATAAAATGAAAGTTCATATTTATGTGTGTATTTCTTTAAATCTATGGTTTTATTTTGTAACATTTAAATTAAAAAAATAAAAATGTTGCTAAGTACGCTGTGATATTTTCATTTGCTCTTTGATGTGCTGTTCCTTAAAAACATTGCGAACATGGATTTGGGTCAATGAGGCATTCACAGAGAAACAGTTTTCCAGCAAGTGAAAGTGATAATTTGAACATGGCTAAGAAAGCAACCAATGAGGAAATAAGTAACCACTTTCGAAAAGGTGGAATACAATGCTCCAGAACAAAGTTTATGTTGAGAACTAGATTTAAAATCCTATGAGACTTGTATTGGTTTTGGTATGCTCTATTAATTCCATTGTAATTAAACAGGAATTACTTTTTGACTGACCATATATAGAAATGAAATGGAAACTTATTTTGGTTATCAGCAACTTTTGTCATTCAGTGAATTACATCGAGACCAAAAGGGAAACAAAATAGCAAGGGTAAATTAAATGGATCCGTATATATGATGAATTTGGTGCTGGGTCATAATCGGTTAAAAGTGTAGATTGAATGCCAAATTCAGTTGCATGTGTGTTTAGTGCCCTTAGGAACCAATAAGTATTTGAGAAAAACACACAAAAGAATTAAAAAGGATCGCATAATTTCATCTCTGTCAAAAGCAAGGTCATGTATGGTTGGTTGATTCAGCTATTTATGATAATTGGAAGCTAATTACGAAAATGCAAAATGGGACAGTCAGAAGAGAAAGTAACTCACCCTGTGTCTCCTAACCCATGGAGAAAAATGAGCTGGAAATAGAAGAAAAAAGAAAATTAGGCATATTAAGAAAAGAAAAGAAAAAAAAAAAAAAAAAGGCCAGACAGACAATTAAATGATTTAGATCAAATTCACTAGAATAGAAGTTCCTCTCTCTCCCTTTCTATATATATATATATATATATATATATATATATATATATATAAAAAATGTGTGTGTTTTTAAAATAGGATATAGAATCCCGACAAAGTTTTTAAGAAATTTGACAAATGGATAGAAATATATAATATAAATCTTTTACTTTCGAACAATTCTGAAGGTTTGGATGAGGATTTGCCTTGGATTTATTTCAGAAAAGGCCAAATGATTTTCTTGCTTTCAAGTGATTCTAAAAATGTGATGAGGTTTTACCTTTAATACGATACGAAAAAGCTGGTGAAAAAAAATTATATTAATTTTCAATATGAACTAAGAGGTATAAAGGAAAAATACAATAAATATTAATGACTTTTTAAAAAGTCAGTCTTTTTTCTTCTTTAATCACAAGAAACGCCAGCTTAGGGAGAAAGTACAATGATTTATTATTTAAGTATCGACAGACAGTTTCTTCCATTTTTTGATCTGATGAAGCCTTGAAAGGCAAAACATGTAATCAAATTTATTTTCAACAAAACTTTTCCATTTGTCAATTTCCTAAAGTGTGTGTGTGTGTGTGTGTGTGTGTGTGTGTGTGTGTGTATATATATATATATATATATATACACACCAATAAGAAAAAGAAATATAAAATTTGTGAGCCTATGTATGTACATTAAGCTCTGATAAGAGAGAGAGAGAGAGAGAGAGAAGAAAAAAAAAGGCATTTATTTTACAGATAAACAAGCTCCTTGTCAATGCACTTAATTCAGGTGACATAATGACAGATTAAACATACAGTGAAAATTTCAAAACAAAATTCTTGAAACTCCCACAAGCTACAGACTTCTGATATACCCGTTTTGGTCTCTTTTACAATTTTTGGTTACAAAACGCCAGGAACACAAGATTTTCTTGTGCATCATACTGAATTTGTGGTGAATGAAATCTGCGGCTACCATCAATCAGCGAATGATTATTAGATGCACACTGTTGCACATATTCATAGTTAGGAGTTTAAAGATTATTTTTAAGTTCCTTTTCATTGTGTAAATATTGAAAACCAGTTTAAATGCCCATTCTTTATATTAAAAAAAGTTTTTCTTTTTCTTTATAATAATAAAGAATATGGGAGCTCATTTTTAAAGAGCAGGCATGAAAACCATTTTAGAAAATGTCTAAAACAAGACTGTTCATTTATTTCTGCTAATGCATACACAATTTAAATTGTTAACAGCAAACAGAAAAATTTTATTTAAACATAACAATCGAGCAAATATTTCAATAAATATTAACTAAAAATCTGGATTTACATTTTTTCCAACTCGTCTTTGTGAACTAAGCAAATTAAGAAAAATATTTTCATAATGTTCCACAGCAATGTAAATTTTTATTTTACTTTTCCGACCACTCCTTTCTACATGAAAGTAAAAATACTGACGCACCAAGTATAAGATTTTTGAATAAACAGCTACAAAAACATTTTTTTCTTTGTTTAAAAGTTTCATAAATCTTTTGGAACAAATTGTTGATCTTTAGGAATACAAACAAGTGCTAGTCAAGCTAAAAATGGTAAAAAAACGACAGTCTGCTGAATTTTGGGGTGGGCAGTGCAAGATTCTGGATATTATTACATTAAGATTCTTCCTAAATGACAAGTGTTAAGTTAAACTGTAATGTTAGTTTCTGCATATTTACTTTATTTTAAATTTAAGTTTGAGAAAGAGGAAGCAACTCTTCTTCGATAGTTTGCAGCCCTTCCTCACTTTCCTGTCTCTTTGATATTCAACTGTTTTCAAAAATTTAAATGCAATGTCAATTGTTATTTTCTCTCTTCTTGATTCCTGTACTTTTATTGTGTAATTGTTTTTTTTTCCTCAGATTCTCTAACACACAGTAACCCCTTGCATCCTAGTGGCTTTGATGCCTTGCCTGAGGTGAAAAAAAAAAAAAAAAATTATTTCCCCACAAATACCTTCTGGGAAATCTGACAAAATTCAATAAATGTATTTTTTTTTTTTAATCCATCAATCTGCCATCTTAAAACAACAGGTACATTCCCCACAAATTTCATCTAGCCATTAATGGGTGCCCAGAGAACATTGTTGTTTTAACAGATTTTGAAATATCCAAACCATTAAAGTTTCTGGCAAGGGTTCAATTTACAAATGTTCTAACAACTTGGCTATATGGAAATAGTTATGATATGAATATAAGGGGACAAACATTGCTTAGAGATACAAAAATAGAAAGTTGTGATATAAAGACATCCACACCCTGAAAGAACATGAAACTTTATATATATATATATATATATATATATATATATATATTGGGGGGGGGCATTTATAGCACAAGTAATGGCTGTAAACGTTAACAAAGACCAGGTTCTATAAATGTTAACCTCTTGACAATGTTTATTACAAGTCCTCACAAAAATAATTCAGTGTGATTCAGTGTGCATTTACTGCTGCAGGAATTAAAAGAAAAATCCCTCCCAAAATATGGATACTTGTAATTGCACCCCACCCATCAAAAAAAAAAAAAAAAAAAATCTTAAACACCGAAATGAAATGTAATCCCAAATTTTGATTTTCACATCAAACAGGATTCGATAAATACATAGGAAATAAAATAAAAAAAAAAAAAAAAAACCCCAAAAAACAACAATAACCTATAAACTACATTTAGTCCTTCCACAGAATGGAATTCAAGTCATACATATAAAACATGAAGTTATTTAAGGAAAACATTTTTGTGTACGACCTCCCAGCATCACTTGGATGTACAGAATAATATGCAAGTTTTATTTTATTGTTGTTATATAGTTACCAACATTACCATAATCAAACATCAGATAATACAAACAAGAATTTCTTACTTACAAATAAATCATTTAATGAAATATAGAAAAGAAAAATGGTTGCCAATATAAATATCTACTGAAATTGGCAGGAGCCCAGAAAAACTCAGGAAGTTTAAAACTTTTAGAGATTGCCAAAATGGATATTTCTTATTTCTATTACGTTTTTTGTTATTTAAAGCATAGATTTGAAAGTATTTATTGGCAGTATTTATTATTCAGACAGTACACATCAACGTATTCTTGTTCACATGTTTTCCACCAACCTGAAGTGGAGTGACAATATTGATTCAGTAGATGTATCTACTACAAGGAAAGTTAGGCTACCGTGTTGTGCCAGAAAATTCTGGTCAGAAACTATCTTGCACATTTACAAATCTATCATTTGTCCGTACATTGAACACTGTTACCAGATCTGATCTGGTGCTCTTGCTGAACATCTAGAGATTTCTTGACAAAATCCAAAGAAGGATCTGTAATGTAATCGATCCTGATGAGGCATCTCAACTTCAGTCACTTCCTCACTAACATGCGTCTTCTCTCTTTTCTACAAAATATTTTCAAATCAACTGCTCCGACAAGCTTCCCCTTTCCCCAGTGTCCCAAATACTGGAATTTAATTGGCATCTAGGTCCCACCCTTTTACTGTTGAAATAGCTAAATGCAACCACCACTTTTACTCCAACAGTCTTTTCTCACACTTCCCACATGCGGAACTCCTTTCGTTTCCTTGCTTCTCTGATAACTACAATCTTAAAAAGTTTAGATGCAACATTAATCACCATCTTCTGTCTTCTTGAATTTCATTCATCTTTTGTCCTTTCATTACTCCTCACTATTCTCAGTCTTCTCTTTCACTTTGTGATACCACAAAGGGTGATATGATACTGTCAATCTCACGAGTTCTGTATAACAACTAAAAATGAATCATTTACTTTCATTCATATATATATATATATATATATATAAATAAATAATGAAATGGACAAAGTCCGACAATTATTTAAGACATTTTTTTTATGTTTATACGTTCTTTTTATAGATACAAATATTTAAGTAAATGCTGTTTTATAATAAAAAGTATCAATAACATTTACCGGCCTGAATGTCCAAGAAATTTTACATTGGATATGCATTGAGCAGATATGAATGAAGGAGAGAAAATCATGGAGAATTGTTTAAAAACAGTAAAATCAACCTTGCTAACTGAACGCTCCTCTGTGGCCCAAACGGTTAAGCCACGTGAGGCTATAAGACAGTTCCGTATAGGATACAGGTTCGATTCCTGTTGAAGGACACATATTTTCTATGAAAATTTCTGACATTCAGGCCGGTAAATGTTATTTAATACTGTTTATTATAAACAGAGCATTTGCTTAAATACTTGTATCTATAAAAAGAACATATAAACATTAAAAAATGTCATATATGATTGGATAGGATAAAAAACGAATAAATGTTTATTAAATGTTTATTATGATTCTGTGAGATTCTAATTCATGTTTGAAATGTACGTATGAATAGAAAGACTAAAAAAAAAAAAAAAAACTATTCTTAGCCAATAAGTTTTGTCCTCTGATGAACTTTATCAAGGCAAATGTAAGGATTTTATTTTGTTGCATGTGTTTATATACAGGAGCAAGGAGGTCATTGATTTATTAAGGCTTTTAAATTTGAGTATGTTCGTGAGTATTCATCAGTTGGTTGAAAGGTCAATCAAAACATGTGAAGGACACAAAGTACCAGAAGTCAAAATCTGGTAAAGAAAAAGTGAAGATTTAAGATTTTTTTTTTTTTAATAAACACATGCAACAATAAATCCTTACATTTGCTTTGATAAAGTCACTTGGAGGTCAAAACATGTTGTCTAAGAATAGTTTTACTTGTCTTTTTATTCATTTTGTTCCATTACAGATATGCTATCTGAAAACTTTATCATTTTATATATATATAAGACATTTTTATGTTTAACGTTCTTTTTATAGATAAAAGTATTTAAGTAAATGCTCTGTTTATAATAAACAGTATTAAATAACATTTACTGGCCTGAATGTCCGAGAAATTTTCATAGAAAATATTCATCCTTGACGGTTCCGTATAGGATGCAGGTTCGAATCCTGTCCAAGGACAAATATTTTCTATGAAAATTTCTCGGACATTCAGGCCGGTAAATGTTATTTAATACTGTTTATTATAAACAGAGCATTTACTTAAATACTTGTATCTATAAAAAGAACGTTAAACATAAAAATGTCTTTAATAAATAAATTATCGGACTTTGTCCATTTCTTAATGTATGAGACACACACATATATATATATACACACACACACAAGTGTTAGTAATAATGAAAGTGCTTGATATAGTAACAGCTAAATAATTTATTATTAGTATAGCTAATTCCTCAAATGTATATTTATTTGTGCGTGTTATATTTCTACACAGACACAAAAAGACTTGATTAACTATAGTTAAGAAGATAGTAAAAATTAGACAGTTATACAATTTGCAACTGCAAACATGCTCTGAGCGTCTTCTTAGACATGTAATCTTTGGGCAGAAGGCTATGAATTCTAAGGCTTGTCAATGAAAAAGAAAGTTGGGGCTATAACACTCTGGGTGAGGAGTTGGTATGCCCAGACTTCATCTAAGTGCATATTGATCGTTCTGACTGCATCAAGGTGAGTCGACAGTTGTATCATGTTCACTTAACAAAACCTGTTCAGGAAGTAGAACAATTTTGAAGCATTCACAATGGGAGAGATACGCGTGTGTGTGTGTGTGTGCGTGTGTGTGTAGTGGGAGAGGTACACTGAACCAAGCGAACACTCTCAGCCATTTTAGAATTAAGTCTCCTTTTTACCTACTCTTCATTTTTAGCTTCTCATTGCATACCAGAAACTTTACAAATATCAGCCATTGATTATATTTGTAACTGACTAGGCCAGTGTCTCTCTAACCTTTTTTACTTCAGGCTGCACTTGCAGAATAACTAAAACTCTTTGGCACACTTTAAATTTTAATAAGGAAAAATTGGTTTTCAAATTTGAAAATAAAGAAAATTATATTATAATCACGGTCCCTCTCATTGTTAGTTTGCACGACCATTACGCCTTGCTAATACCTCATAAATAATGGACTATTCAGTTTTGATTGTGTGGAAAGACAGAAGAGATATTACTTGGTTTCAGTGAAAAAAATGAAAACAAGGAGTGAGAGAGATAATCAGATTATGCTAATAAGAACAGATACTACACTTTGGTTTGTGGCCTTTTGACTAAGATCAATGCCAACCATGATGAAAAGTCATATTTCAAGCACGCAGTATTGAATGGCAGAAACCGAGTATAGCAATTGCCAAAAAACAGTTATCATAAATATTGCTAAAAAGAAAGGGAAAATAGAGATGTTTAACATCTCTTATAAATTTTTTTTTTTTTTTTTTTTTTTTTTTTTAATCATTTCACCCCAAGCAAGGTGGGAAGCCACTAGGGCACAAGGGGTTACAGAAAATTTGGAGCATGATCAGATAGGAGTGATAAAGGAAAGGATGAGGAGAAGGATAGTGGATAGATCAAGGCAACTGGAGATGTTGATTGACATTACATTTGAATAGTTGGAGATTATAGTTCTCAGGGAAACTGGAATAGGGAAGGGAGAGGTGTGAGACAAGAAGCTATTGGAGTAGAAGAGACGGCTACATTTAGGAGTTTCGACAGTGAAGGGGTGAGAGCGGGATGCCAGTCTCGTAGGGCGCTTGAACTCATGAAGTCTGGAAACCAGTGAATGCAGCTCCTTGGAGCAATTACCATGAAAGTATTTGTAAAAAAGACAGTGAGGCGACAGCGTGTCTGTGAGAGAGTGACTGTAGACGAGATGCCAGAACAGGGCCAATTATATTGCATATCTGCCTCTGGAGCTTATCAAGAACCCCGAGGCAAACAGAAGGGGCTCCAGACCATATATGGCAGCAATACTCCATGCAAGGGCGAATTTTTGATTTGTAGATCTGAAAGATCGATTCTGGGGGAGAAAAAATAATGGACTATTCCATTTTAATTGCATGGAAAAACAAACGACATAAACTACTTGGTTTTAGTAAGAAAATGAATGAAAGAAGTGCTTAACAACCGTTTCAGCAGAATAGAAAAAGTTATCAATTTCAAATCTTCATTTATACCTTCTTATTCCTTTAAATACTGACCAGCATTCATATTTATAATTGTTATCACAATATTTTGTTAAAGTTGTTAAGCTCAAATATTTAACAATATGATAAAGGAATTTCTATGGATATTTTACTGGCATGGAACTTGCCATCAACTTATTCAATCATTAACTTCAGAATTAAGATTCATCAGGAAATTCAAATAGAAAAATCGTGAAATTTTCATGGGTCTTTCTAGTTAGCTTTAATGTCATTTTTTGGCTTAGCATTCTCAAAGAAGATTAGTGATATAGTTTTCATTTAAAAGGGATTTTTGAAGAATCTGCTACTTGTTATCAGGACATTTTTCTTTTGCGTGCATGTCCTGGGTATGACTAACTATATCTGGTAGCAAGACCTCCGATCGGGTTAATTGCTGTTCCCAAGTCCACCCTGATCCAGAGTCGTAGTATCTGTTAGGGACACAGCTATGGACAAATAGTGCAGTTCAGTGGATGATCCTTTTATGAAGACAATGTTGAGGCACAATGCTTAAGTGCAGGAATGGCAGAGCACTTAGTTGCCATTAAAGTCAGAGTTGGGACGACAGCCAAGACAGGCGTTACCATCATAAAAATGTTCGTTCCCCTTTATTATGGCAGTTAGTTACCTGGAATGGGTGAGAACTGATACAGACAATGTGCCCACATGATCAACGAAAACAACCGATAAAGAAAATAAGATTATATATTGTAGTGGACACTCCTATCTGAAAGAGATTTTTTTTTCCTCCTTCCTTCAATAGCCCAGTTTCACCCAATTTTATATCCATTTCAAAGCAGTGTTAGCCTGAAGTAGGTTTCCCTTAAAAGAAGAAAAAAAAAAGAAAAAAAAAAAAAAATAGACCCCTGCTGAATGGTGATACTGTAAGTGAGCAGTAAAGAATGCCGAATCAAATGTGGATTTCTCCTTCAAAAGAGAGATTCGATCACTGCCAAATCATTTCTTGAATGAACAGGATGACAAATGTAATGCACACTATTTAAAACAAAAATATGGAGTCTACTTCAAATACAAGTATCCACTATAATAACATTTGAAGTAATAAAAAGGGTTGATTAAAAATAAATCCATTAATTCTTTATATTGTGAAACCGAATGAGTGGACCAGTTAAATAACAAATTTTATTTAGATTAATCTTGATATAGATGTGCGAGTTAAAGATCAAATGTAGATCAAATATGAATTGGAATCAGACAGGATGATAAAATAAAAAGACAAATAGGAAACACATATCAGTCTAACATCTTTCATTTTTATTAAAGTTTCGTCTGAGATTGAGAGAAAACAGACAAAAAGACAGAAAAGCACTGGTATTGTCCATTATGCTTGGGTCAGTTCTCATTGGTTAGACATGTGTCACGAGTATTAAAACCGCGGATAATTCTATGTGTATGTAGGTTTGTGAAGATTCTTGTATGTCTAAGTGGGCAACGGATGGTAATGTGTGTTTGTAATTGTGTGCATGTATTTGTCTAGTTGTTTTGTTTATTTTTATCTTCACTTTTATGTGGTCAACCCTTGCAGCAGAGAGTCACAGGTTTCTAGTTTATGACTTGTTTAAGAATATATTCTTTGTATTAGATATAAGTTAGATTCTTTAAGAAAGGATTCAAAGAAAGATGGCGATGAAATGTAGTATTTTAGGCATGTGTTTGTAGTTGGTAATAATGTTAAGTTTTCAATGTATTTTCTCCTTTAAAAAAAAAATAAATAATAAAAAAAAAATAAAAATTTTTTTATTTAAATTCAGTTGGCATCAGTGAAATCAAATATATAAGTGAACTCTATCAGACTAACTAAAAGGTAAGCATTAGAAATGCTCTTAATGCAACGTGATACAACATCCCAGTTTAGATTTCTGAGCTGATGAGAATTACCAGAGGACAAAAAAAAAAAAAAAAAAAAAAAAACTAATAAAACCTTTTTCATCTTAGATCCCAGTGGTTAAACGAAAGAGGAAAAAAAAAAAAAAAAAAAAAAAAAAAAAAAAAAAACACACTTAATAAAATACAGTATTTTTGTACATTTTGTTTGTAATGTCTGTCTAATTTTTCCCTATATTAGACTTATTTACAGTGGTGGGAGGAATGTCAGGTGGTGGTTTCTTGGTTACACAAGTGACAGACTGTTCTAAGAGATTTACAATATTAGGGGATGAACAGAAAAGGAGTACAGATTACAGTAACAGTTGGATAAGATATTTAAAAACTTGTACAGCGTGGGTGAAAAGAAACTCCCTATTGAAAATTACTTTTAATTTTTAATATCACATTTACTTAAAATAAAATATATCGTGATCCCTTAAGTGGAAAATTTCATTGCTATATATATATATATATATATATATATATATATATATATATATATAATTTTAAGACATTTTATGTTTAGACATTCTTTTTATAGATACAAATATTTAAGTAAATGCTCTGTTTATAATAAATAATATCAAACAACATTTACCGGCCTGAATGTCAGAGAAATTTTCATAGAAAATATTCGTCCCCAGGCAGGATTATAGCCTGAATTCGACCTGATTAACCAAACGATCATCTGTGGCTGAATCGGTTAAAAAGGCACATCAGGCTATAAGATGGTTCCGTATAGGATACAGGTCAGAGGATGAATATTTTCTATGAAAATTTCTTGGACATTCAGGACGGCAAATGTTGTTTAACACTGTTTATTATAAACAGAGCATTTACTTAAATATTTGTATCTATAAAAAGAATGTATAAATATAAAATGTCTTAAAATAATTGTTGGACTTTGTCCATTTCATAGTGTGTGTGTATATATATATATATATATATATATATTTATTTACTTATTTATTCAGCAGAGTAATAAGTATATAACCCAGAATGGCATAATGCCTGACACTGCATGAGCATCCTCAACTAACATCCCATCACAAAGTGTACCAATCTTGCACAGTGTTCATAGAACTTGTGCTTCAGTAGATGCTAAAACCATCAGAAATTATTATTCCAAGCTGATGAGTATGGGATTTGTTGTAGATCCCCATAGAAGCAGTCATCCTTCAACATCCAGATTAGAAGATGTGCAAAGAAAGGTACAAGAAATGTGCAAGGATATATACACGCACAACTGCAAACACTGGTGAACAATGCTGGTATTCATGTTGAAATTTAACACTGTACTTCTACCATTATACAGTTCAAAATAAAACATTTTTTTTGAAAATCAACCAATAATTAATAAAATTATAAATAGGGAGTTTCTTTCTACCAACTCTGTATACGAAAACCTAACAGTAAGAAGGCATCATGGATTCAGTTTGAAATTTCCCTGTAGGTTACCCTGATCAATATATACCCGATGACGGCCAGAGAGCACAATTGCCTAAACATGATAACAATGCATCCGAATGTAAATTTGGTAAATAATGATGGTTAATTAGAACTATTTACAAAAGAAAAAAATCTATTAATTTCAGGGATGAAGAGTCTTTTACATTTAAATAATCATGTGGACTAATGTCTATCTTTGCTGTTATCAAACACAATGAGAAAAACACTGATAGAAATCTCTTAGCGTTAACATGAAAATCCTAAGAATTTAACTCTGGACAGTATATGTCAAACTGTCCTTTGAGGATAAAGGAGTCTGAAAAACTTTGTTAAAAGCCCTAATATATAATATATGGAGAACCAGGTATTAAAAGTTTAAGACAGAATAATAAAAAGTTGATTAGTGAGCTTTGACAGGTTGTAAAAGTATAGAAGAATCTCATCAAGATGGCAATCAGCACCTGATAGTGGGTTTATTCAGCATGTTCACCTGAGATTGAAATGATTACATATCTTCATTACAAAGTGGAAGGTAAATAGCTACAAGGAGATGGGAAAATGGGAGCATAAAATGAAAGGACAGCTTAAATAATGTATGAGTGCAACTAATTCTAAATGACTGGTATGGTGATTGGTGTACTCCATTAAACCACAAGATAATCAATGTTATATAAGATTTGTTTCAATTAAGTACAATCACTAATAGATAAAGAAAGAAAGATCTGGACACAAGGATAGCATGTAGAAACAAAGGCAAAGTTCACCAAAAGTACATGTACACTAGATTTATGACTTTTGGCCTTTTTGTAAAATAATTGATTTCCTGTATAATTTGAGAAGGATTTAATTCAGTTTTTTTTTTTTTTTTTAAATGCCACCCCCAATTTGAAATTCTAAAATTGTATAGAAGTATAGTAATACTTTGACTTCCTGGAGCCTTCTACAAGTTGTTTTTGTTTATTTGTAAGGTTATACATTTTGCTATAGCTATAGACTGTTAAATACATAAAAAAAAATAAAAATAAAATACATAAGTCGTTGTATTCATAGGTAAATCACCACTTTAAATAGCAGTTGATACAGCTAAACTGATCCTAACTTTGAAAACAAAACTAGCAGAGATATAGTAGTGAATACTTTTAACTAATTAGAGTTTACAAGATTCTATTCACTATTGTTTCTCTGGTAGTTTTGTCTTCAAGGTTTGGATTACTTTAGCATCGAGCTGTATCAACTGCTATTTATAAGGTGATTTGTTTATAAATACAACATGAACAGGAATCCCTTGATTTTTTTTTTTTTTAAGCATTTCACCCCAAGCAAGGCGGGAAGCCACTAGGACACAAGGGGTTACAGAAAATATAGAGCGAGATCAGATAGGAGTGATAGAAGAGAGTATGAGGAGAAGGGTAGTGGATAGATCAAGGCAACTGGAGATGTTGATTGACATTACACTTGAATAGCTGGAGATTATGGCTCTCAGGGAAACTGGAATAGGGAAGGGAGTTCCACAGGCAAGAGGTGCGAGACATGAAGCTATTACAGTAGAAGAGACGGCTACATTTAGGAGTTTCGACAGTGAAAGGGTGAGAGTGGGATGCCAGCCTAGTAGGACGCTTGAACTCGAAGTCTGGGAACCAGCGACTGCAGCTTCTTGGAGCAATTGCCATGAAAGTATTTGTAAAACAGACAGAGAGAGGTGACGGCGCATCTGTGAGAAAGTAACTGTAGACAAGATGCCAGAGCAGGGTCAATTATATTGCATATCCGCCTCTGGAGCCTATCAAGAACCCTGAGGCAAACAGAATGGGGCTCCAGACCATATATAGCAGCAATACTCCATGCAAGATTAGTGCAATTAATGCGTACATTAAAAGACACGTACTAGTCAAATTTAATAACCTCTAGGAAAACATGCAATTTGAACCTCAAATTTTAGTCTAATTCAATTTCTAATTTGCATACTTTTTAATTAAAATATAGGTACATTATTTACATTATTCGGACTATTGTCCTCATCTTTGTCGCCATATTTATCACAACATTTCGGCCGTTGTACACTCCGGCCTTCTTCAGCATACAACGGCCAAAACGTTGTGATAAATATGGCGACAAAGATGAAGACAATAGTTTGAATAATGTAAATAATGTACATAATACCTCATCTCAGAAATATAGACTCTAAAATATAGGTACAGATAAGATACAATAAAAATGTTATGAATTAATGTTTATTAATCTGTTTTTGTTTTTTTTATGAAAAACTTATTTAGAATGGTTTGCCTCATGGTATTCTTTTGTTCATACAAATGGCGGTACTGAGAAAATGCTCCCCTTCAAACTTCCCCAACATATAATTAGTATTTTTAACTTGAAAATTTTATTCATAATCTTTCTATAGTAAATGCATACATCTTTTATATTTACATATTTTTTTTTTAATAACTGAATTTCTAATTAAATTATCCGTTTTTTCGGGTTTAAAAAAAAAAAAAAAAAAAAAAAAAAACTCAGATTTTTCCTTTTAAGACCTTCAAAAAGAAAAAAAAAAAAAAAAAAGATGTATTCAAAAAAATTTTAATAAATACAAATATTCAAACATGTCTTTATTATTGGCTTATACTATTAATTTTATCTATTTATAACCATCCATTTTTTTTTTTTTTTTTTTTTTTTTTTAACACTACTGGAATTACTTAGATAATCTAATAAGATTCAAACAAAATTGTTACCCATTTTCCATTTTTAAACGTTAGGAAATTTTTAATTAATCAGTAACTACAATCTGAAGAATGTTTTACGACACTAATCGAGTATTATGTATGCACTAATCAAATTTTAGTATATAAAAATTTTAGTGCACTAATCAAAATGCATTAATCGAATGTGCATTAATTGAAAGATTCCTGTACTACCCAATTACATCATTAGCAAATTGAAAAATAAAGCTTTGGAAATATTTCGATTTTTTACTCTTATTGCATATATATATATATATATATTAAAATTGAATTTTCAGTTTTGGATGACATTATTCAAGAACTAAAACAACTCCCGAGTGTATGCCCCCCCCCAATCACTACAATCTTAACCTGTTCATGTCTAGGGTTAACCATTATCTCTCCCCCACATATCACCATAAACTGTGCCTCTTACTCTGTAACCCTCTACCTCAAGTGGCTCTTTGGCCTTGTACAGACTGAACATAATTGTGAAAAAAAAAAAAAAAAAAAAAAAATTAATGACTTCCATTACTTTTGAAAAAAAGTGATTTATGGCACAGGAGCAGAGGGTCACAAAAACGTCATAACTCACAGTTTTTAGCTGTTACATATAAAACAGAGGCTACAGATACCAGATTTAATTTTTCTTTGTAGCTCCTATGGGCCATGTTCGTTCAGGATCTTGGCAATCATGGCTCTCCACAATTTCCTATCCTTTGTAACTCTTAATAAATTTTGTCTTTTTGTTATCTCTCCTAAACTTTGTGCCATCATCCATTTATTTGAGCTCTCTAGGTAGGTTGTGCATAGTTTTCCTTTGTCCCTTTTGCTTTTAAGCTGTCCTGTGAGTATCAGATTTTCCAGGCCCTGTTTCCTCATTATGTTGCCCTAAAAATTTCAACTATCTCTTCCTGATGTTCACTACAAGTGTCCTTTTTGATTCCATTTTCTCTTAACTTTGTCGTTGGGTTTGGTCCATGGTATCCTCAGCATCCTTCTGTACAATGCTGCTTCAAGTTTCATCTTTCAGGAGATTTTTCCACATACAGCGCCATATAGGTGTATGTATATTACGTAACAATTCAGTATTCTTTTCTTGGTTTCTAACGATAATTTTTTTTTTTTTTTTTTTTTCTGTTTCTTAATACATTGTTTACCTTTCGGAAGGGATCTTTCATGATCCCAATGCACCTTCAGGTTTAGCGTTGCACATTCCATCCTGTTAGAACACCTCACAAATATTTAAATCGTTGTACTTACGTTTGATTTTAATATCTCCAATTTTTAATTTGCATGTTGGGCTGTTCCTTTTGTTAAATTACTTATCGCTTTAAGCATTAATCGCTTCAACAAAACTTATTAACTATTTATTTGCAAATTTGTATTCGTACTTTGTGTACTGTACTATAAAGCCACTTTTGGATGTTTCCATAATAAACACTTAAAACAGCAAGTAAAAGTTTTCCCACAATCCTTTTTATATGACCTACATTTTTCACAATATCTTTTGTAGATGGTTGCCAACGTGTCAAGCATAAACAATACAAGCAGTTTTATTTTGTTTTATTAAGAAAAAAAAAAAAAAAAATACAAACCATAAACAATATATTTTGAAAAAAGCATAAACACTAAAAAGCTAGAATAAGAAAGCCTGAAGGAGGGGGGGAACAGTAATTTTACACAAAAACAATGTACAAAACTGAACAAATTTTCCACTTGACACATCTTCAGATTTACCTTTTGATCAGGTGAAAGGATAAATGATAAAACTCCTTTTTAACCACTTATACACAATATGAATAAGGTGTCTACAACCTAATGAGTAAAGTATTTTAAATATTTTTGTTGACCATTCAGTAATTAATATTTAATCACAGTCTGAACATTACATGACAAAAGTTTCAGATCAGCTGTCAGTCTATGATTTAGTGATACAATGAAACAAGGATTCTTTTTTTTTGTGGGGGGTGTATATATATATATATATATATATATATATATATATATATATATTTTTTTTCAGTCAGTTATGTGCCATGTGTGATACATACTTAGGCGACCATGTATCTTTCAACACATGACTGACGAAGCAGATTTTTTTTTTTTTTTTTTTGTTCTCCTGCAGTAGGTTGCCATTTCTTTCTGCAGTAGACCGGTTGCTAGCCAAAGCTATAGAACACAGTCTATCCTGCTATTTACCCATAGCTAGGGGTGGGGAGACAGGGATTCATACCTTTTTCCCCAAGGTATTAGTGAATGTAATGGATTCCACTGGAATTCAAACTGTTCTCCAATTCCTCAATCCGAGACGCTATCCATTACTTTTATTTATTTTTATCTACCAGCCTGGAAAAAATAAATCTTATTAAGAGAGAAAAATAAGCACTCTTCATCAAAGTGCCTATTTTTCTTTAATGAGAATTCTTAAATAATCGAGGCAGGTAGACAAAAATATATAAATATACCGTTTAATAAACAGAGCATTACTCAAATATGAGTATCCACTAAAAATGACATTTAAGTAACAATTTTATTTTATTTATATACAGTGTAACCCGGATATAAGAGTTGTTGGGACCGGAGAAGACGTCTCTTATATCCGGATTTGGTCTATTTTATATACATTAACACAGGCTCTAATTTGGGACCAGAGAAAATCTCATATCCGGGTTACACTGTGTGTATGTATGTATATATATATATATATATATATATATATATATATATATATGCGTGTGTACACATGTTCTGGTAGGTACTAGGTGTAAGAGTTTGAACTGATAGAATGAACATTTGGTACTGAAATAGAGGTGTTATAGTAATAGACTTGTGACTTTCCATCTGCTGGAAAGAAGCTGTCGGGTTGAAAATAATTGCTCACAAGGCCAGTTATGTCTCCATATTTATACTACTTTTAAATGTGTGATGTGTGTGGGTTACATAAAAGCAAGTCAAGCAGGGATGAGATTGCTATAACTTTCTGAACAAGAATTTGTGGCTAGATAGTCTAAAATATCTAATTTTATCAAAATGGATTCATTAAATAATAAATTAAGACAAAACTAAATGATGGATTTTTTTTTTTTTTACAGCTTATCAACCCTTTGCAAGTTCTTTAAAGCCAGAAAATATTTTTACATTTTAAGAATTTATTTTGTTGGCATTGTGACAAGTCTAATTAACCCATTGTGTGTCAGGGAGGAGATGAGTTTGATTCCTAACTTTCTCAAGAATATTTGTGTAAAAGTGAATATAACAAACCTAATGAGAATTGGAACTGTTCTCTGATTAACAATTGATATCCATTAAACCACCTGCAAAGCTCACAGCACCTGATATTCCCAAGAGGTCACCCATCTAGATACTGACCAAGTTCGACCTTGCTCAACTTCAGGGATCATACAGGAACCAGTGTTTCAATGGGCATGATACTAAAGCAATGAGAAAAAGGTCATTATGCAAGTTGTTTTATTATTATTAATAATAATATTATTATAACTGATTTTTGACTGAGTCAAAATTTAAAATTTATCTTTTAGTGGCTAGCAGGTCGAGTTTCCTTGTCTATCCCTTTGTTTAAAGAATTCATTGACAGCTTTTCTGCCAAACTGTAGAGGGTGGATCATCTACCCTATAAAACTTGATGACTATTACTGTCATTGGCATCACTGAAAATGACTCCAACTAAATTGAGGTAGAATTCCTGAAATCACCGAAGCAAAAAAAAAAAAAAAAAAAAAAAAAAAGACGATGTCACCCAAAAGCACACAATTGTCAGATAGAGACCAGGTCCCAAAAATTCATATGAGGAAGTCCAATAAGCACAGTGTGCAAATATACATTGCTTCACTGGAAACACTTAATGGATAAACCACTGGGAAACATCACAGAAGTTAACATCATATACGCAACAGCTTTAGCAGATTCTGGGAAGCTTGGGGTCAAGACAATGAAAAAAAATTAACAGACAGAGAGCCAAATTGGAAAACTGGTGCAAGAAATCAAATGGTGATCTTTCTATATTAGATGAGCTCACTAGAAACCAAAATATCTCAACACACAAGTGCAAGAAGATCAAGCAGAAATATAAATTAAATCCCTAATTGAAATTCCATGAACCAAGGAAATGTTAAAACAGAAACTTCAGTTAAAGGTACAGAGAACAAGATATGAAAAACGTAGGTTCTATCTCGAAAATAAAATATTCCAAATGGATCTTAAGAAATTTTACAGGAAAATTAAAAACGCACCTATACGGGTTGAAAAGCCACGATCTATTGACAATGGGCAGACATTTTGGGAGAATATTTGGAGCAGACCAAAGGAATATAACCCAAATGCAGAATGGGAAAATATAATCACATAATGTTAGGCAAGCTCTAACGAAATCCCCAAAATGAAAATCCCAGGAAATGACAAAATGCCCAAATATCTAGCTCTATCATCCGTCATCAATCCATAAAACCCTTGCAAAAACTATCAATGCTTGTAAATATTCCCAATAAAATCCCAGAATGGATCACTGTAAGTATTACATATCTCATGCCAAAATGAGTGAAACAGATGATTTGAAAAATTATAGGCCAATAACATTTCTCTCCATGTATAAATTAATCACATCTGTCCTGACGAACCATACTGACTCTTTTTTCGAAGCAAACAATATTCTTCCACTGGAACAGAAGGGATGCAGGAGAAGTTCATATGGTTGCAAAGATCAACTACTGATAAACAAAATGATCCTGAAGATTGCAGGAGATGATGTAGAAAGCACAGTATGGATTGATTACCATAAAGCCTTTGATAATGTGCCACACTCTTGGATCCTTAAGACTTTGGAAATGTACAAAGTCTTCCCTGTGGTAGTAAATTGTCTTAAGCACAGCATGGGAATGTGGAACACCAAACTATACCTAAATCACACCAGAGGCACTGCTATCTCCAACCGCCTGAATATCTAACATGAAATCTTTCAATGAGACTCCATGTCACCTCCTTCTGTTTTGTTTGTCCTTAATCTCCCTTATGCATGAACTAAACAACAGTAGCTATGGTTACAAACTAAACAAAAAAGTAATCAATCACCGACGCTACATGGATGATCTCAAACCCTTTGCCAAAGACGACAATGAGTTGAATGGCCTCCTCAATACTGTAAAATGTTTAAGTGACATGGATTTTGGATTAGATTAATGTGCAAAAGTAACATTCAAGAAAGGGAGAATTACATAAACACCCTCAATAGATTTAGACTGTCACAAAGATTAGGGAACTGGAACAAGATGAAGCCTATAAGTACCTCGGAATTAGTGAAGGAGATAGTATATAGCATACCCAAATGAGTTAGAAGGTAAGAAAGGAGTACTACAGGTACTACTTCTGGTACTGAATACAAAGCTGAATTCAAAAAACAGAATAGCCATAAACCCCTTGGCTGTCCTTGTGTTGCAATACAGTTTTAATGTCCTTAACTGGACCATAGCTGGGATTAAGTGAATGGACGCCAAAATGAGAAAGCTTCTCACTTGTTACCGCATGCATCATCTCAAAGTTGATGTTGATTGTATGTGCCCAGATCCAAAGGTGGCAGAGGATTAGTTCAACTAGAACTGCCTTACAAAAGCACAACAATTTACCTTCAAAAGATACCTGGAAACTATAGAAAGAAGACTGGATGATGTGTCAAAGAACGTGAAAATAGTAAGCATCTTTATTCCGTAATAAAGGAAGCCAACAAGTTCAAAATGGAGTTTCAAATGGCTGCAGAAATAAAAGTAAAGCACAATATACCAACTGAAGTTGCAAAATACTTCAAAAAAAAAAAAAAAAAAAAAAAAGCAACTGACCAGAAACAGAAACATGACAAGATATACCACTTCACGGTCAATAACTGCCCATACCAAACAAGCTGATATAAACCCATCAGTGGCTACGTAGTGCAGGGTTAAAAGCTGAAACCAAAAGGTTTTATCCTTGCTGCACAGGATTAGTGCTTGTTATCAAGCACACATATTAAAATATTGTGTTAGCCCAAAATCCAAATCCTGTGATAAATATCCAGAAACAATTGTATCTTGTATCAGGTTGCAAGGTATTTGGCACTCACTGAATTTAAAACCCGGCATGAGTGAGCCAATATCTGCACTGGAAAATCTGCAACTTCTGCGGGAAGGAAACTGAAAGAAATTGGTATGAACACCACCCAGACCCGGTTATGGAGATAGGACCTGTTACAATTCTATGGGACTACACAATACACAGAACAGAACAATCAAAAGACATTGTTATTGGAGAATGCAAACAAAAAAATTGCCTCCTTATTGATATGGCAGTCCCTGCAGACTGCAATGTATCTTTAAAGAACTTCAAAAAGCTAGCAAAATAGAAGGACCTTGAAATCGAAATCTCAAAAATGTGGCACATGGGAACATCAACAATCCCTGTTGAAGTTGGAGCCCTCGGATTGGTTGGAAAAGATTCCAGCAGACTAACTGAAGAGATTCCTGGAAGTCCATGCCTTAAAGAAATACAAAAAATTGTTCTCACAAGTACAGCCCACATTTTACAAAAGGCTTTATCTATGTAAAATATATATATATATATATATATATATATATATATATATATATATATATTTTTTTTTTTTTATATTGGTCAGTGGAAAATGTCATGATGCCATTTCTGACCTTAGGCCTCTGGGCGGGACCTAAAAGAAATGTGTACACACCAGAAATCAAAAGAAATAAAATAATAAAAGAGGAAATTACATTCAGATTTATAAAGATCCAGACCTGACAAACTTACTTCAGTTTGTCAGAAATAGAATTACAACATTGTCATTGGCAAACCTAAAATTATGAAACTAAATTGAATTGTTTGTGTCCTTTTAGAAAAGGAAAGCTTGTTTGTTGAAAATAAACTTACATTTGAATCTGAATGCCATTAATTTTTTGTTTTCCAAACTGTTGTCCATTTCAGTTGACTTTGGAATTTAAAAGTTCCCAGTCTGTCCTGCTATTAGGATCTAGCTGGAGAGCGAGAAAAGACTGATTCTTCCTAAGAGTATTTGTGCAAAAGTGAATGTAATGGCCTCAGCTGGAATTTTGACAACACACTAATCCCACTTGCTTTTAACTTCAGCTAATTTTAAAACTTTAGCAAATTGCGTTAATGCACGGAATTCTGATTAATCATCTGCCAACAGATTGACACCAACTTTTCTTTATGCATAATAGGTTCAGACTTTATGTTAGTTTTATAACTGAATACATTGTGTTTTTAACTAATAAATTCAGTTGTATTTAAATGCCAAATTATTCAAAAGTAATCACTTGAAAATGTGGCATGAAGAAATCTGGAGGAACGATGTCCACATCCATTGATTACTAGTCATTCATTTACAATTTATACAGCTTATTACCAATTGCACATTTTATTTTTATACTACCTATGTATTCTAGTCAACTTATACACTTATTTGTCCAAAGATAGATTGATAAGCCATACAAAGCAATAAATCAACCTCTTGCCAGTTATTTAAAGAGAAAATACTTTAATTTATTGGAATACTTTATTGATACAAGTACCACTAATTAACTCCTAGCTGGGGTTGGGAGAAGAGGTGGATTCGTATCTTAGCTAAGAGTATTTGCATATAAATATAAATAACCTGACCAAAACTGTACTTGATTTCTTATTCTGAAGTATTATCCATTACACCATCTGTACATGCAAAACTTATAGCACTTCATATTCCCAACTGGTTATGCATCTAGGTAGTAACAAAGCACAACTAGTGATCATACGAGAACCAATGTTTCAACGTGATATGGCCATAAGTCATAAATATAAAAGAAACTGATGCCTAATTAACAGTGGAATGTGAAGTGCTTTTAAAGTTATATATTTTAAATATTGTAAGATTTTACAAGCACTAAATGAACAATTGAATGAAAGAGCTTTTGTAAAAAGATAAGTCTTGCAAATTTAAATAAAAAAAATAAAAAGTTGACTCATTATCATTCCAAGAATTGTTCAGACAACCAATTTTGTTAGCTTTTGCTGTTATCAGTTTTAGCAATGCATTCCACAGCTGTGTGTGAGATATCTAGCATGTGTGTGGGTGTGTGTGTGTGTATATATATATATATATATAAATATATATATGTGTGTGTGTGTGTAATCACACAACTCTTCAGGAGGTATCAACAACTGACTATGGTTTTTCTCATTTTAAGTCAGAAAAATAAAAAATTGATTTTTTTTTTTTCCTTCTTTGTATCCATCTTTCTCTCTCACACACACACACACACACACACACACACACACACACACACACACGTACGTTACTTTTGTTTGAAATTTATATAACTTTTCTTAAAATAGTTTATCTGGAAATTAGACATTTCAACTCCACTGTTATAGTTCTTCCTAATACAGAGGAGAGTTTCCTTTCAGACCTTTTTGCTTAAGGCAGTGTGGAAAAGCAGCTTAGAGAATGACATAGGGGAACATTAAAAAAAAAAAAAACAAAAAACAAAAAAAAAAAAAAAACATGAGCATTATGTTAGAAACTTCAGTTTTAATTTTAACATTTTTTTTTTTTTTAAATTCTCATTTAAATAGTTTCCAATGACCTTTGACTGCTGTATCTAATTCACTGAAATGCAACTATGAGCATTAATTTATATTTGGAAGACCTCCAGGAACGGCCTACCAATCTTGATAAAAATAAATTAAAAAAATAAATTTTCAAATTAGTGTTTTTATATATATATATATATATATATATATATATATATATATATTTTGGATAAGTCTTGTTTTTATGTCCATCATCTTTGTCATGTTGAACTGATTGTGTTAATTGTATTTTAATGAATATTGTCCTGAAGAAGGTTTATTAAACCGAAACGTCAGACGTTGACATTTCATTCATATTAAAACAACATAATTGCATTTAAGGATTTTTGTTTGTTTTTTCCAAATATTTTTCTTCATTCTGTCAGATTTATATCCATTTATATTTGCTTATATATATATATATATATATATATATATGAATATATGATAAACTTATTTAAATGCCATGGCCCTTCAGGACATGACTTCAGATAATAATCAGACCTGCTATACATTCTTGGATGAAGAAAAAAAAAAAAAAAAAAAAAATGGAGTGGTTTCACCCATGGCATAACTTTCCTTCTTTTTGACAGCCACCCAATATTAGAGAAAGCAGTCTACCCTGCTCTATGACCAATAACTGGTGAGAAAAAGTGGATTCATGCCTTTCCTAAGAGCATTTATGCAAAAATAAATGCCACCGACCAGCATGGAATTTGAACTCCGCTCACTAATTACACTTTGCAAGCAGATATCCAAGTCACTACCTACACATCCTAATTTTATGATTAATTTCCTTAATTATTATAAAAATAAATCTAATTAAGTAATTCTCAGTCTAATTAACTTTCATAATGCGATTATTGATCAACCTGACATTTGATGTGGAACTAAGAAAAAAAGATTTTTTAATTAGTAACAAAAATAATTAAAACTTCAATTTAACACACACCCCTTATTCTTATCAATGTTTTAATGATGAAAAAATATCTTCTAATGTGTCAGAAAATATGAAAACTATTGTCCTTTTTTTCTTAAAACTCAAATATAAAGTAAGCTATCTTAATTGTTACACCTTACCTAAAAGTTAAGCTAAAGGTATTCAATATTTTTAGAAGTTTGAATTAGACCAGCTGATGTTTCACAGAAACACAGTGGGACTGGGCCCCACAAGCAGACATTTGGTATTTTTGGAATATTACCCAAGTGATATATCTAGTCTGAAAGTAGTTTCAGGATTTCAGAAGGGTACCAATATTCAGAGAACTTAAAACAGTTACATTATTACTTATTTTAGTGCCTCATTTTACTCACAATTATTGCCACATGACACAAACAATAAGTGCATTATCTAAACAAATTAGCCAAAAATAAGCAACAGTGTGTTTTTGTCACCATCTGTCACTGATATTATTGCCAACTAAGACTTTTTACATTAGTAGTGAAATAATGGTTTTAAGTAATGCAGTTAATTGAAATAAGTGCTGCATAATTTGAGTTTCAGAATTGGTCTAATTTTGTCCTAACTGCAGATATTTGTCAAAATGCCCCAAAGAGAAGTCTAAATGGGTTAAAAGCAAAATTTCTCTTTTCAATAATTTCAGCTCTTCATAGCAGATCAGGGATTCTACACCTAAACTTTTTTTTTTTTATTTATTTATTTATTTTCATTAGAAATATGAAAAAAAAAACAAAAAAAAACAAATATCTGTTTGGCTCTAAATGTGCAGCTTGAAACTAAAGTTTGTAGAAATTTGTAATTTTTTTTTTTTTTTTTTCTACAGAATATTTATGCATTTTCAAAGTTGCATGACGAATTTAATTCATTACCTAATGATGGTTATTTAGTGAATGAAAGTCTAAATTCATGAAGACGATCACATCAGACCGGTGTTTCTCAACCATTTTAAGCAACAGCACCCTTAGGCGCAAATGAAAATATCACGTCACACAGCCAAATTTTTTAAAGGGTATACATTTAAAAATAAGGTCAGATTAAAAAAAAAAAAAAAAAAAAAAAAAAAAAAACATACACACAAATATGAATATATTTCCCAATATTACTATTCAATTATTTGTGCAGCTTATTTTGTAAAATACTAATGCTGCACCATTACTATTTCCACATGCACACGTGTGTATGCACGCATGCCATAACAATATTCCATGGCATACTAGTGTGCTGTGGCATGATAATTGAGAAACTGGATTAGACATATCAAAGGCCATTGACCAGGGGGTGGCATAGGGGTTTGCTACACAAGCTCTCCAGCAATAGAATCACCAGAGGTTTTCTCAATTATCACACCAGATAACTATGAAGATAGTTGTTAATGGTCAGTTGTCAGAAGCCAATGAAATAAATGCCAGCGTCCACCCAAAGGTTCACTTCTCAGTCTGACACTCTTCCCGCTTTATATTAATGATCAGTTTAAGAGTATACTCTGATCTCTTGTAAATATCTATGTAGATGATACAATATACGGGCGCACCTCCAAAAATCTTGACCAGAGCCTGGCAGCTGATCTCTCCTCTGACCAAGCTTTAATAACGCAATGGAGGATAAACTGGCTGGTTGTATACAGTACCTAAAAATCAAACTTGTTCCAATTTCCGACTATCACAATGGGTGCTCCCTCAAGGAGGGCCCTTGCCTTGAACGCCTAGTTGAACTTAAACTCACTCCCAGGACTCGAGTGGAAATGACATACGGACTAAAAATGCTGGAAGAATGGTTGGTGCCCTGTACCACTCCTATAAGTACCCAACTTCTGCTAGAGAGGCTGAAAACAGAGTACAGCAGCCATACCTGGTTTGGTGCTGTTCAGACTTCACTTTTCAAAAGCATCTATGCAGCCTTGTGGGTAATTGTTTTCCATCTTAAAAAACCTTTCCCACTACTCTATTACTATTTTCATGGAAAATATTCAAACAGACTACATTCATTAGTTCCACCAACTCTAACCCACCCAGGTAAAATCCACCACAACATGTACGCTAAGGCAAACCAATTTTGTATTGCATTAGTAAGGCGCAATTTCTACTCTGATAACTTCTTTCCAGTAACTGTTACTTTGTGGAACAAAATCTCAAGAGGAGGTTTCCTGATCACTAAAGTCTTAACCTCTTCAACTTTAGTGTTAACAGCTATCTTTCACACATGCCCACATAAAATGTGCTCTTTACTCTTACTGCTCACATCACCACCTGCAAAGTAACCCTCTACCTAGAGTGGCTCTTGGGCCTTGTATAGGGTGAACAGTAGTATGAAAAAAGAATACTGAGGCATTATCAAAAAGGGAAGTGGGGATATGCTTAACCAATTTTTATGCAGTGACCAGATCCCATTTTAAACACCAACTTCAGGTTATTCTGCCCAATCGAATGCATGAATACATATTAAATAGTTTTTTTTTTTTTTTTTTTTTTTTTAAGCATTTCACCCCAAGCAAGGCAGGAAGCCACTAGCACACAAGGGGTTACAGAGTTGGAGCGAGAACAAAGAGGAGTGATAGAGGAAAGGATGAAGAGAAGGATAGGGGATAGATCAAGGCATCTGGAGACGTCGATTGACATTACATTTGAATAGTTGGAGATTATAGCTATCAGGCAAACAAGAAGAGGGGAGAGAGTTCCACAGGCGAGAGGTGCAAGACATGAAGCTATTGGAGTAGAAGAGATGGCTACATTTAACAGTTTTGACAATAAAAGGGTGAGAGCGAGATGCCAGCCGAGTAGAACGCTTAAATTCATGAAGTTTGGCAACCAGTGAAAGCAGGTCATCGGAGCAGTTACCATGAAAGTATTTGTAAAAAAAACAAAAAAAACAAAGCGAGGCAACAGCACACCTGTGAGAGAGTGACTGCAGATGAGATGCCAGATCAGGGCCAATTACATTGCATATCCGTCTCTGGAGCCTATCAAGAACCCTGAGGGGGCTCCAGACCATATATGGAAGCAATACTCCATGCAAGGGTGAATGGCTGATTTGTAGATTTGAAGGATCAACTCCAGCAAGAAAAATTTCCTGGCGCGGCACAGGGAGCCAACTTTCCTTGCGGTGGACGAAGCTATTGCCTCAATATATTTGTTCCATCTCGGGTCAGCAGTCAATGTGAGACAGAGAGTAGTCGCAAAGAGGTGCTCTCGAGACGTTGAGTGTCAGATATTCTAATGGGGGGCAGGGATGGTTCTCTGTGGTGAGTAATAGAGAGCAGTTTTGTTTTTGAGGCATTAAAGTTAACCAGCCAATTCCTGCCCCGGTTCACAACTGATTGGAGGTCTTTTCGAGATGAACGGCCAGGTTAGTTTTGGCGGTGATTTGTCAGATTTGTTTTTGCGACAGGAGTAAATTGTAGTGTCGTCCATGTAGATGCCTACTTGGGAATCTATGACATCAGGAAGATCGTTAATGAAGATAAGAAATAGAGTCGGGCCTAGGATGGAGCCTTGGGGAACACCTGCATTCATGGGATAGAAGCTGGAGGAGAATCCATTGAGAACGACCTTCAATACACAGTTTGATTGTATTAAGTCAAACAATCGACCTGAAGCTTGCAAAGAAGGCCGGCATGCCTAACCCTATCAAACGCTTTGGAGATATCTATAGCTACAGCACAAGCTTCTCTGTTATTATGAAGAGCTTGGTAAACAATTTCAGTGATGGCTGTAAGCACATCAGCTGTAGAATGGGCAAAGCGGAAACCATATTTCTTGTCAGAGAGCAGATCATGGAATGTAAGGTGCTTAATCACTTTGGCATTGATTAAAGCGTCAAAGACTTTGCCAAAGAGGAGTAGGAGACTGATAGGAAGGTAATTAGAAGGTTCAGAAGGGTCACCAGAGTTCTTAAAGACAGGAAAAATGCATGAGGACTTCCAACAGTCTGGAAAACAAGATTCATTGAGGGAGTAGTTATATAATTTGGCAAGGGCAGGGGCCAGTTCAGGTGCACATTTCTTAAGGACAATGGCTGGTATCCCATCCCCACCACTAGCCTTGTGGGGGTCTAAATTAGAGATAATGCCCAATACTGATGACGGGGTTATGTGCAACTCGCTCAATAGGGCCTCGGTTCTAAGGGGGGGGGGAATCAAGTGTAGGTACACCGGAAGAGTCAAGCGTTGAATTGAATGAGAATTTGAGCAAAGCATTCAGCTTTGTCGGCAGGAGAGGTCAGAACCTCGAACTGGTTGAACACAGGAAGTATAGAGGGTTTGCTATTGTTAAGTATGCTCTTGCAGAGATGCCAATAATCCTTGGAGCCAAATTTGCAAGATGCAATACGTTCTTTCATTCGAGCAGCTTCTGAATTTTAATAACTAAAAACATCTTAGCCATACTAAATTTTACTTGTTTTAATTGTTATTAAAATAAATTTAATATCTGTCTATATTTACACTATTCACATAGTTTGGACTATTTTTTTTCCCACTCTATTGAGCCCATGGGGTTGAATCCAACTCTAGGTCAATTCACTTTTTGTATCAACCAACAATGCTTTTATCCGCTGGGTCATGTGTCCTAACCTTAGTGGAGAGAACAAAAGCTTGGAGTTATCAAGGCAAATTAGCTAAAACTGAGAGATTCAAAAGGCATGGGATGTGGAATTAGAACAATGTAAATGTTGATTAAATAAAGGGTTCAGTTCAAAATTCCAACAAATGTCACCTGAAGAAGGCCAGAGCATGCTGCAGCCGAAATGTCATGAATGTGACCAATGAGGACAACAATCCAACAATTGAAATATTGTAAATAATAGATTTAATGTTGTTAATCTGGACCAGATCATTTTAAGATTGTTTGACAATCAATTTTGAGATACTAAACAATTTCCTTCAGACAACAACGGACACATCTCGATTCAGCTGTTACCAATATCCTCTAAGTGGTCCAAGAAATAGGACTCAAACATTTCCAAAACAAACTATGATCTGGAATTAGAATGAAAGCAGTAATGGCATGTACCCAGAATCTATTGTAAAAATTAAGGATGCAGAATTAGTAAATACCAAACACTTCAAAGTATGGGAAAGGTATGAATCCATCTCTTTTTCCCCCCAGCTATGGGTTGAATAACAGGACAGACTGGGTCCTATAGCCTTGATTGGCAAACAGTCTGCCACAGAAAGAAATGGTAACTTACTGCAGGAAAATCTTCTGCCTAGTCAGTCATGATTTAAAAGAGACAATCACCTAAGTGTGTATCATGTAAGGCACCGAACTGACATAGTGACTAGATTGGCAGCTAGGTCTCATCATTTTACACTTAAAATGGTTTGACGTAACTTGTGGAACTCTCTTGGCTTTCCAGTCAACTTCAAGTTTCAAAGATTTATATGCAATGTCAATCATTATCTTGTCTTAATTTCTATTCTTATATTGCTCTTTCTCCATGATAAAGTTATTTTTTTCTCAAATTTTCTCACTCAGTAACTTCTTGCAGCTTAGGTGCTTTATTGCCTTGCTTAAGGTGAAATGATGAAGAAAAAAAAAAAAAAGTGAGAGAAAGCTCACAAAAGAAAATGTTAGATTATGAACGTGTCAAGAAAAAAAAAAAAAAAAAAAAAAAAAAAAATCAATGCATAATGGTAATGACATTGCAAATTATTGTCCTTATCTTTGTTGTTATCATAACATATCAGATAGCGGATTGGTTCGTGAATTTGGTGATATTGTAATTATGAGGTCAGTCCCTGGGCTGAGTAGTGCACACAGAGTTGGTGGAAACAGGGCAAGCAAGAACTGGGAAATACTAAATAAGAACTAGATGAGAAATTGACTGCGAAACAAGAACAATATATAACTGTAGATTAAATAAAGGGCTCACTTTGAAATTCCCTGAAGCTTGCTCAGAGCAACATGCACCTGACGGAAGCCAGAGGGCACAACAGCCAAAATGTTGGAATAAGAACAAGTATGAGCACAATAGTCTGCATGTAAATGTTATGTTTTTTCTTTTGTTTTTTCTTCTTTTAAACACTTAACCTAAAGCAAGGCAATAATGCCACTAAGATGTAAGAATTTACTGGGTGTGAAAGAAAATGAAAAGACCTTAGAAGAGACTGGGAAACCAATCCTAAACAGGAAATAGGGGAAAAATCTCTACTCCTGTTCAAAAGACAAGGGAGGAGTGTGAACTGGTTGAGAGGTGAACCTACTTACTCTTATGTGGAGAGAAGAGTAATGATAACTCTTCATCCCAATGATTCAGACAGCAAATACTCAGCTTAAATTGTCAAAATTTAACATTTTTTTCATTTTTCTTTTTCTCCTTCATTTCCAAATTAAGCTACTCATGATATACAAGGTACAATGGATAAATAGTAGTCTAAATTATGCAAAAATTAAAATAACAGACATCTCAGTGGGTTGTGGGTAATAAAATCAACCCATGTTTATCCTTGCCCAATATATGAAACAATGTTAAAACAAAGTCACATGTACTAAAATTAAGATATAATGTTGGGATCCTGGGACAAGGAAAATGGGTCTTGAGAACCAACATGTCAAGTACAAATGACTTAAGACTGAGATAGAGATTATATATATATATATATATATAAAAATCCAGACAACACACTTAACGGATGTTAGATTTCATTGAAAAATACATCCCTACCCACTACCAAAATGTAACAATAACTGATACATTAAAACAGACATATTGAACACCCAGACACCCCTAGTCTAGCAAAATAGATTTATCTGTAACCTTGGAAACATGAATTTTGTTTTAGCTGTGTATTTAAAACCCAGTAATTTTTAAAGTTACTCCAAAATTCGCTTGAGGATGAAATGGAACTAATGTCTTTAATTTAATTACAAAATTAAATTCGGGGCTTTTAGCTTCCATTTTTGAAACATGGTTGGAACTGTGTAGCGAAAAAAACATTTTAAGTCTATTAACTTATATATATATATAAAATCTCACACACAAACACGATGCAATGGATAAACTGTCATCTAAATTACGCAAAAATGAAAATAATACCGACTTCATTTTAACACATATTTACCAAAATTACAGAAAAATATCTTGAAATACTAAAGAGTAAATTTATTCAATAAAATCACCACCAACTAACTACAGCATCCAGACAACTTCAGAATCTCTTGCAACCTTTCTGGATGGTTGCCTTGTATAAGTTGGTCAATTTTGCTATAATCCTTGCCTTCAGTTCATCTTTCGTGTTAAAAGGAGTTATGTTGCCCTCTTGCTCAACTGTTCCCCAAACATAATAATCAATGGGGCTGCAGTCAGGTAGGTAGGCAGATGTAAGGGGTGATGTGGTTGCAGAAATAGTTGGGCAGCCATGACTCTGTTCTGCTTGTGTGGCACGGTGCAGAGTCCTGTTGCTAGACAGAGTCTTCCACCAGCCACCCTCTTGAACCAGGGCCACCTCCCCAAGACACTTGATGTAGGCCTCCATGACAAGTCTGAAGCCTTCACAAATAAATTTGGGAGTTAATGTCTTATCAAAATGATCAGAGTGAATTTTCCAAGCTACTGAACCTTCATAATCACTGTTAGACTCATCCAACTCTTTCAGAATTCTCTGCACTGTCCTCAATTGACACCCAAACACTCTGAGATGTTTGTATTAGAGCTTCCAGAACAAATGCAAAGTAGTACAGCATGCTGTTTCCAAATTTCTGGCAGAGTCAATTATGTCATGGTGCTCTTTTTCTCACAGTGCCCAACTGACCCTACTACAGCGTGCAGTCAACAAAATCAATAACAAAATGCTCATGTGTGAAATTAAGATAAAATTGCGACAATTTATCCATTGCACTCATTGGAAGGCCACGTCCCTAATTGACTAGTCTTCAGGATGACAGCCGTACTTGCCACACTTGGCCCAATTGTGGGTTTGTGAGGCTATTCAACACATAATCGGAGGTTTTAAATTTGAAATGATTTAATCATTTTCTACAGCTTAACCCTTTGCAAGTTATTTAAAAACAGAAAATATTTTCTTATATGAATTTTGGGGGGTAGGGAGGATAATGTTTTTAGTAATACAAATCTTGGAGATAAAAGAGGTGGATTCATACCATTTGAGGATACCTGAACGCAAGTAAATATAACAAACCCAACTGAAATTGGAACTTGGCTCTTTAATTAACAATTCCGAGTGACTATCCATTACACCAGCCACACATCCAAGCTTACACCACTTGGTATTCCCAAGCAGTCACCCATCTAAGTACTGACTAAGCATGACATTGGTCCCTATAGGATTCTGAAGTTCAGTGTTTCAACAAAGCCATAAGACTTGAATTCAGAGTTGTCTTTCTCCAAGATCAGTTGCACTCCAAGGCTATAGAGCCCAGTCTGTCCTGCTGTGGGTAGAGAAGAGATGGATTCATACCTTTCCCAAGGGTATTTGCAAGTGATTGTAATGAACTAAACTGGAATTTGAACTCGGCTCTGATTGCTCAATTCGAGCCGCTGTCCCTCAAAACAGCCAAATATTAATTTCAATAACTTGATCCAAATATTTTTTTTTATATAAAAATTCAGTTAAGCAAGACAGAGCATATAGATTACTTTGTCAGAATGATTGTGTATTTTGCTATAAAGCCGATACGATTATTTATTGAAACAAAACATGGTATTATGGCCATTGATTTAGTCGACATTTAGAGACTCAATCAATCACTTGTAAACTGAACGTGGGTGGACTGTTATACAGGTAACTGGACAAGTATTAAAAAAAAGAAGAAAAAGAATGTATAGATAGAAATTCAAACTGTTGCAATCAATACAAGGTGACAGAACACAGACCCAAAACAGCTGTTTTGTCTTTTAACCACACCCAACAAAGAAAGCGGTTTACAGTTTCAGTAATACCCTTTATAATGAGAAAACAATGCATAATTTTTTACATATCAAAAACAATTTTAAGGAAAAAAAAAAAAAAAAAAAAAAAAAAAAACTAGAAAAAGTTTTTGTGTGGTGTGTTTTGCCCGTTAGGACTTCTGACAAAAAATAGTTATTCAACTACATATACACATGTCGAAAAGGGACACTGAGAATTAAAAATTTTTTTTTTTTTTTTTTTAATATCTTTTTTGGTTATATAGTCAAGCCAATTTAATTTGTTTTCATCAATTTTGTTATTAAATATTCTACATTGTGATAGATTTGCCAAGAAAGGTGAAATGTCGTAAGAACCTGAATTCAAATTTGCTCTGGATGATCTAGCAATTAAAGCCTTCCTGCTAACTTGGAGCATGTGCACGTAAATTTTGGTGCAAATCCATCAAAAATTGCGGCCATGCATCCGTTACACACACACATATCCTGCCTTTTTTATATATATATATATATATATATATATATATAGAGAGAGAGAGAGAGAGTTGGTTGGTATAGAAATATCTATTGATTCATAAGTTTGTTTTGTTTTTTTTTTTAGGGAGGGCCACTTTTCTATTTTGAAATATTTTATGAGCCCTTTTGTTTCACGTTGAACAGGAATTAGTGTACTAGGGAGCTTACGAGTATTTTCAATGTATTTCTCCTCTTTATGTAAATACTGAGGGCTGCAAATTCCAAGTGCACTTAAATAAAATCCAATGATAATTCCAGATTTTACATTGTTGTTATGATAGAGAAAAGAATTTTAGAACATCATTTTTATTAGTTGATTTGCGATGGCCACTAAGTTTCAAGCTATTGTTAACACCGCGTAACAGTATATCTAGGAAAGGTAAAGTTTTGTTTCTTAATTCATAAGTAAATTTTAGACTGCTTTAGTTTTTATTGAAAAAACAGCAATTATTTCTCATTTTTTTTATATTATAATTCTTGTTCCTTAGTTAGCACGGATGTTATACTCCACCAACACATAACAAATAATAGACCTATAAAATAGCTTTAATTTCAAGGGAAGACAAAAAGTCATATCAGAAAGACCATTTGGTTTTTGTGAGAAATTCTGAGATTTCTCCCATGACAGTATTATCAAAAAGTGACCAAATGAACAGCAGTGAGATTCAAATCATGTTTGAATGCTTGACTTCAACCCACTCTACCATGCACCTAAGTATAATACTACTACTACTACTACTACTACTACCCCCCCCCCCAAAAAAAAAAAAAAAAAAAAAAGGCCTGTGGGCTTGATATAGGTCACAACAGAATACTAATTTTGTAAAATTTTAGGAAGGCTATATACATGTGACAGCTTGAAATAGTGCTGAGGCAACCACCTATACTCATTCAGTGTGAAGTAGTCCTTGTTATTTAGGAATAGCTTCATTTGGAATGCATCTTTGCCCATCCCAATATGTCTTTAGGATTTCAGTGTCACACTTTTCGTTCTCTGTTAGAACACATCCCAGATATTTAAACTTTTGTATTTGTTTGATTTTAGTATTCCCAATTTGTAATTTGCATTTTGGGTTCATCCTTTAGTTAACGCTGCATCCTATTTGTAGTTTATATTTAATCCTTCCTGCTTTCCTTTGCTACCTTCTGTAGTTTCCTTTCCGTGTCTGTTATTAAAGCTAAGCAGAGTATTAAGCGACAGAAAAATTTCCACAAAGATGAAGATACTTGAAGAAACAGAAATGCTGAGAATACCATGGACTGAACATCTGAGCAACGAACTTTTACAGAAAAATGGATACTTAACATCAGAAAGAGGTAGTTGAAATTTCTGGGGGTACATAATGAAGAAATCGAGGCTGGAAAATTTAGTACTCACGGGACAGATTAAGAGACACAGGAAAGCAGTGCATAACATACTGCTTGATGGGCTTGAGTAAATGGATAATAGGAGAGGGCTTGGAAGAAATAGCAAAAAGACAAAATTTATTAAGAGACAGGAAGATGTAGAGGGCCATGATCTATGTCCTGAAGGGACGAGGCACATGAAGACAGCTTCCTATTAGATTCTAAATCTGATGCGTGTGTGGAGTGTGTGTGTGTGTGTGTGTTAAAAAAAAAAAAAAAAAAAAAAAAAAACAAATGCTATAGCTACCCTGTCAAAATAAGTGTTAATTTCTGAGTGTTTCAATTTGTCCATCACAGTAGCGTTGGTCTTGTTTGCTAACCTGTCTTCCCTTGTGAAAGAGTTTGCATGGACATAATAATGCCTCAGCCCAAAACTTTCAGGAAAAAACATGCCCAAGAGGTTAAAAGATTTTATTGAAAAGCGGAGACTTCAAAATGTTTGACAGTTACTTTTTTTTTTTTTTTTTGTCATCGATTTTCCTAAGAGAAAAATGTGACATTTGCCCTTTAAGACATCAGACTAAAGGGATGTTTATGCTGATGTGCTTACACACATGCATGAAGGAGAGGGGGTAAGCTGAAATTAAAATGTTTTTTAAAAAATTTGGGTATATGATACAGTTGTTGGAGAGGCAAGCTGTATAAACATTTTATTTTGCAGCAATACATGCTTAAAGGTTTTAGACAGTTTTGATCAACATTTCATGGTTAGCCATAAGGAATTGCAAATGTAAGCCTACCTTACACTTGAGTAAAATAATGATAATATTTATTAAGAATTTATTACAGGAAACATGAAAGTTTTACGGAAATATTGTTGACAATTACGTATTTAGTTACATAACAAATAAAAATAATAAATTTAGATCCTCTACTCTATTTGTTGTTAGGTATTTTTCATTTTCTCCTTTGTTATTGATAACATTTTAGAATACTTTGGCTGTAATGCTAAGTTTCCTAAGTTGAACAAACTGAAGCTATTTTGTGTTCTCTCTTTCCCATTGTTGTTTTTAGATTGCTTTCTTCCAGTCATTTTGATCATTTATAATGATCTCATTCCATTTCTAAAATAAAGTCTGCAAAAATGAATATTTTAAATTAATATACGACCAAAACTAGAATACTTTTGACAAAAAACCTTGATTTCACTATAATTATGTAATAATGTAATGATATTCCGCAGTCAAATCTACAGTTCATGTTATCTCATCTCATGAACTATAAACCTAAACTGGGCTTGAAATATTGCGCAATCGGCTCTAATTTTTTGTAAAATACTTGGATATGATATAATGAATAAATTGCTGTGAAAAAAAAAAAAAAAAAAAAAAAAAAAAAAAAAGCCATTTTTGATTTTTTGTTGAATACATCCCCCCTCCAAACGTCATATAGCCCTTAAAAATTTAAAATTTCAGCATCTCCTCTTCATGCACAATCACATCAATGTAAACTTCACTTTAGTCCAATGAAGTTCTAAAAGATGAAACATGTTACACGAAAAAGATTTTTCACTTTATTATAGATTTTCCTAAAATCATTGATAAATAAAAAATTTATCAATTTCAATATCCGATCAATTCAGAAAAAAAAACAAAAAAAAAAACCTTAAAACCTAAATTTCATCTATACAAATGTTTATACACAATATTTACTTTTATTGTAAATCAAGAGGAAAAAAAAAAATGGCTTCCGAGAGGAAATACCATCCACTAAGCAGGTGGTAATGACAAAAATCAATTTTAATGAATAAAAAAAAAAAATGATAGTGTAACTAGCAAATGCTTTCAGGGATGAGAGATGCCAAAAGACTTCCTGGAGAAGAAAATGCTCCCGTGTTAATCATTCTTACACTAGAAAGAATATGATAAACTCGGTCAAACAGCAGAGATTTGCAGAAAAGGCAAGCAGGCACATTAATTTCAATTGGGGTGAAAAGGAATTATCAGAGTTTCTTTGGAGTTTTTGTAAATTTTATAAACATGGAACCATTTGAAAGCTCATGTAGGATTTAAACAACATCGAAGCTGCTGAAGGTAATATGGGCTGAACAGCCGACCATAGATCTAGATAGTCAAGAGAAAATACGACAGTTTATCCTCCAGTACTTTATGCCCACAAGACAAAAAAAAAAAAAAAAAAAAAAAAAAAGTGAAATTGATATGAACACCTTACTATTATTAGATTATCATATTCACATCTTTAAATATATTACAATCCAATAATTACTCTTGTACACAGCTCTTTCATGAAGTGAATCTTTTCACTTTGAATGGGTCTGGCTTCAGTAATATCTTGAGAAAGACTTCCATCTGACACTGCCAAAAAGTGCAAAGCAGATATCTTGTAGACCAAAAAGACTATATCAATATACAAGCGAGTGAGTATGTGTGTATATTAGATTAGATTATAATAGATACATACACGTATATGCACACACACCTGCTTTTGTATTTGAGGAAACAAAGAAAATGTGCCCTCTGGGAGGATTAGAACTAGAAAGTTTGCCAGTTTTCCATCTTGCATACTCTTCGACCAGAAGCAAAATTCAACAGTGTATAACTGAAGATGCAGGCTTCAGACTAATTAAAAATTATTAGGAATGTAATTTCATATAAGTAGTCTTGAAGTAAAAGAAATATAATACTAATGAAATCAATAATTATTAGATCAGATCAGCAAAAACATTGGGAAAAATTGCAATCTCAAAAACGAAATAGTTAAGACCTGAAACAGAAGAGCACTTTTGATTGTTCATATAAATTTCATTTCAACAGATAATGTCTTGCAACAGAGATGAAGCTAACTTCTTTTTCTCAGTAATACATCAATAAAAACCTTTATTTACACCATGTAAAAACAACCAGAAACACAATTTGACAGTAAAGCAACAACAGATCAAAAGCATACCAAACTTAACTTGCCATAAAAAAAGAAATATCCATTGGAGATACACACCTGAAACTGAATCTTTACTAATCTGGGAGGGGAAATTCAATTTAAAAAAAAAAAAAAAAAAAAAAAAAAAAAGTTCTTTTCTCTGTAATATGAATGTCTTTCCTCATACATATCTAATTTTGGAAAATTGTGAAATTATGCAATTCTTAACTTGTCAAAAACGAACAATAATGACTACAAAACTTAAATTTGTTTCATGAAATAAATCATTGGTCAACCTTTCAAAAAAAATAAAAATAAAATAAAATAAAAAAAAATGCTTATTACAAAGTTTTAAACTCATCTTCAAAAACTGAAATGAATGAAATTATATTTATTGGAACTGACGGGGGGGAAAAAAAAAAAAAAAACTTTCTGGATAGTTGGAATAGTCCTCCTGCATTTCCTCATCTAATGTTGATTTGCAGTCTGAATTTCTAAGCCAATATTCCTGGAACATTCTATATCCTGTCAGATCTTGAAAGTGGTATTATTTACATCAAAGTTCCAGCTAAAGACAAATGCTGATACCACTTGTACAATATCATCCAACAAAAGCCATCAAAAGTAATCATTTCTACCTTTTGTTGGAAGTAAATTTTTAATTACAGAACTGGATAGAGATGTAATATTAATACCTTCATTGATGTAAAAGTTGGAGTAATATACTGCAACCCATTGGCCTTTGTGCTTGTAACCGAAGGTCATTTGAAGTGGCTCTTCTTCATCCCAAATGCTAAAATTGTTTGAATACTCAGATTCACTGATTATCTTTTCTTCCTTCCTTTATTCCTTTTAGAGATAGAGATGAAGTTCAATTAAAAAAATTATCTCGCTGAAATGTCTTCCTTTTATCAGAGTTTTTTTTTTTTTTTTTAACTTCATCAGAAAAGAATTTGGCTTCTGCTTTCACCTGCATCTTTCACTTAGAAAGTAAAACTACATTTCAGGGCATCACTATCCACTGGACAGAAAACAAAATGCAAATTTTATTAATCACATGGGTAGGGTAGGGGTGTGCTCTAGTATGGAAAGCACACACACAAAAAAAAAAAAAAAAAAAAAACATACTTGCTTGAAAAGAAGTTGCAATGCCTATCTTCCATAATGTTGTTATAATGGCTTAAGAAAAAAAAAAAGAGAAAAAAAAAAAAAAAAAAAGACAACACGTTTGCAAAAGTTAAGAACTCTGAAATGTATTCAATTTTTTTTTTTTTTTTTTTTTTTTTTTTTTTTAAATATGAACTTCATTTTAACCTCTGAAATAGGACATAATCTCTAAAATGAGTAAACAAATCATAAAAAAAGATTATATTTAGAAAATTATCAAATTACATTTCAGTTTTTTATGGACCTATACTGGTATAAGTTAAGCTTATTCAGTTAGTTTTAATTATTTTTTTTTTTTTTTATATATATAAAAATTTATCTACTTTTACTTTTTGGGAAAAAAAAAAAAAAAAAAAAAAAAAAAAAGAGAAAAAGCACAGAAATTTTCAGTTCAATCTTCAAATCTCAAGAATTTGAGAAAATATTGCCAGCCATAAATGTAAGTGAAATGAATAACTGAACACTCAAATTTTATTTCATTTTTTTTTTTTAAACAAACAAGAGTGTGAAATTTAAAGAACTCAAAATATATCCAAGTTTATACATTTATTTTTTTTCTATTTTACAATATGAATTCTGTTTTTTTTTTTTGTTTTTTTTAATGCAATGAAAAAGCACTTCAGTTTTAAACTGGTTTGTTAATGAAAATATAGGAAAAAGACTTAAACTGTAATATGCATCGATGAAACAAGTTTTATTTAAAATTGGGTTAAGCTGATGTTCATTCACTCAGTCAGCAATACAAATTTCAATATGTTGAACAATTTTGCATAAAATGAATACAATATGTCCTTTTTGATTCACATGTACCTTGAGTTGTACAAGCACAGAGATTATTAAAGACAAGACATTGCTCTACAAGTACATGGAATTTTCATTTTTTTTTTTTTTTTAAATTTAATTTTTCTGTTATCCATTAAAGTTTTCAACTTAGACATTTTTTTTTTGTTAAAGAACTTCAGGTCTTATGGAAGTCTACTAAATTGACAAGCGCCCCTTTTTTTTTTTTTTTTTTAAGATGAGTTTATTTTGATATGTGTAGCGAGACAACTTTGAGTGAAACAAGCTTTAAAAGAAATGGTCAACTTTGAAAATGTAAAAAAGCACCAGCCATCATTGGTATAGTGGCATAATTAAAAAGAGAGAAGTGTAACAAAAGTTAATAACTATGCATGAGAATGAATTGCATTTTTAGAAAGAGAAAACATCAAGTTTTGTTTGCATACTAATTTTATGAAAATAACCCTGAAAATAAATGAGGTATTAGTAGTTGAAATAAATTTTACAATTGTGACTTGTTCACACTGTAAACTAAGAGTTTGAGATATATGATAAAATGAATCGAGAAACATTGAGAACATAAAACAATTGAAATCATGTTTCAGACTAATACTTTCTGCGACCTTAAATAATATATACTAAATTCTGAAGGCTTATAGCCACATCACATTGGTGAGCATATAGGAACCAGTGTTTCAAAGTTAGGCAACATTGAGCCTGGTCAGTACCTTGATAGGTGACTGTTTGGGAATACCAGGTGGTGTAATGTATAAGGGCTCTGAATTGTTAAATGGAGAGCAGAGTTCCAATTGGGTTTGTTGTATTTTCTTACATATAAAGACCCTTGAGAAAGGTACGAATCCACCTCATCTCTCCCCAGCCATGGGCTAATTAGCAAGACTTGTATCACTAAAACTATCATTACCTCAAAAGACAAGTAAAATTTACATACAAAATATCTAGATTTTGTCACTAAATAACAGACAGAGGTTGATATGCTGCTAAACAAAATTAACCAACGAACCAAAATCAATTCTGAAGACTTTCAAATGTCTTATAAATACATTGTTAAAGATGCAGACAACTGGTCAAATAGAATAATTAAAGTACTTCATTTCAGGTGAAAGAAGTTCACAATCTGAAATAAATGACTCCTTTAATGTCAAAAGATCTGTAGTCATTCAAGAACAATAGCTGAAACTATAAGGATTAAAAGGAGTCGAGCTTGATATTATACACTGACAATTGATCTGAAAATATGCCTCGACAAGATGGCCGAAAGGAGTGTCTAGTTAACACACATACACAATCTCATCCTCTTGCTATCTCATGACAGCAAAATACTAAAATAAGATTTAATTAGGCACACTGATATTTTAAGAGCTGTGAAAACATCTCGGTTCACCGAGGTGAAGAAATATCTAAACACGAAATGCATAGGGTTTGGGTGAGAGGCTCAAGTCCTGCCACTTATCTTTAAATATTGCGTACAGAAAAGCTGATGAAAATCAGTTTGTTTAGTGGTATATCAACTCCTTATGGGTCATTTAATGTTGAAAATTTAATTTTCTTGGAAGCATTAGTAATTTGTTTTACAAAAATGCAACATTGCTGGTAATTTTTTTTTTTTTTACTCTGAAAATGTATTGCTGGTATTTTTATACTTTAATAGTGTTTTGACCCCAGTTTGAGGGTTAACTGTTTGCCCATAGTTGGGACCCTAACAGGTGGACATGGGAACAATAGCAATTAAGAGGTGGTCCCATGCTCCTCAAAACATCCCATTCAGAGGCCCTGTTGCTGGAAGTAGTTCATCATCATACACAGGATGATGACAAATAACAGTTATTGATTAGAGCAGTGTTTCTCAACCTTCTTTTACTTCAGGGTATGCTTGTAGAATAACAAACTCAGGGACACTTAAAATTTTAATAAGGGAAAAATTACCCATGAAATTTGAAAAGAAATTTTGGTTTAACATTCCCAAAGAGTAACACTGCAGTTTTCATTTGAAGGGATCTATTAAGAACCCACTAGTTTTTCTTTTAAGGAAAACAAAAGGGAAAGGATTATTCACACCTTAAAGATTAAAGAATTTAACATCCAGTGTAATATATCAAATAACAAAAATTTGGAAGCCATGAGCTTGGTACTTTTTTTTGTTTTAATAAAATTTATATATATATATATATATATATATATATGTGTGTGTGTGTGTGTGTGTAAAAAAAAATATAGTCTTAAGGTGTGCTATATTTATGGAATAAAGTGCTATCAGAGAGTGCATGTGTAAATATAAAAGTGAACATTGAAGTCAAGTGTTGACTTCAATATTCACTATATATATATATATATATATATATATATATATATATATATATATTGTTGTAATAGCTCCGATTTTTGTAAAACTTCGAATGATTTGCCCAGATCAGCTAAACTGAAAAAAAATTTTCCACGGAAAAAGGCATGTTTTCTTTTGGGTTTGTTTTTCTTTTTTTTGCGAATTACGTATATCGAGTTTTTTTTTTGTTTTGTTTTTGTACGATATTATAGAGTTGGACGAGCCCCCATTTTGTTAAGTGTTGATAATTGTAACAAAGGAAAAAAAAATGATTTGCCACAACACAGAGCTAAATCACAAACAAATATTTAATTTACTAAAACAGAACATAAAATATATACAAGATAAACAATTGTGGCCTACAAAACAGAAAACACAGAGTTACTGGCAAAGTGTTACGAGGGAGAAGGAAAGGGAATCAAATATCTTTATCACTTTAGGGCTAGTGAAGTAATCCAAGTGCTATATTTGGAAATCCACAAAGGTGTGTAAATAAATATTAATTTTTAGTTTGGTCAATGAAAATTAGTCAAAATTCTATTTACCAAATTTGTTCCATGAAATTCTTTTAGGTTTTGGTTGGTCGGCAACTTTTTATAGAGATTCTTTCGGCTGGATATAATAGTCCTTGAATCAAAATCCGGAGTTGGTAACAGCAGAAATTTCCATTCATCAACTGACGACCCTTTTCCAAAATCCCATTTTTATAGGGGGGCTAACACCTAATTTGCATATTTCTAGATGTTTCTCGAATATACTAGAATGATCTAGAATCTTCCAAACATTCTATTTCTAATTTCCCTATTTTACAACTACTTCATGAATGAAAACATTTTTGTAATAACAAGTAGAACTCAGTGGAATCCCTTATTATAGAAATGCATCCTCGTAACATATATATATATATATATATATATATATATATATATATATATATATATATATATATAAATAAAGGAATTACTGTGCCTGGGCACACCAGTTGAAAAACACTGGATCACTGTAACTAGTTAATGTACAATTATCTGCTCGATTCTGGCAATAACTGCCAAGTGAGTTTGTCATATCAAATATTTTGTTAATGATCTATCTTTATAGAAGAGAAAGCTTCTTCCCACAAACAGCTGCTTTGTGAAACTGACTCCCAAGGAGATGCTTCCCCAATCACTACAATCTTAACCTGTTCAAGTCTAGGGTTAATGGTTATCTTCCCCCACACATCCCTAAAAACTGTGCCACTTTATTTTTTTTATTTTACTCTACCTTGAATGGCTGTTGGGCCCTGTACAGGGTGAACATCATTGTAAAAAATGATTTTTTTTTAATTATTTTTTAACTTAATTTCATTTGCTATTTATCAACTTTTCAGATCATTCAAGGCCATCAATGGCAGAATTTGAAAACAGAACAAGTTTCAGGTGAGAAACAAAATAATTGACAATACTTCAGCTAATATTTACAGCTGGATCTAACATGAAGGTTCACAAGAAAGCACACACAAAGTGGAACTCATATATGATGCATTGCTAAAAGATACAGATAAAATGGCTAACTCCTTGTACCGCTCCAGTAAGTACCCGACTCCTCGTACTATCCTCTATGTCTACAAGAAACAGATTAAGCTGAAAATGGAGTACTGTTCTCATATTTGGACAGGAACTGTCCAGTTCTCACTTTCCAGTCTTGATAGAGTTCAAAAAGCACCTCAGATTCCTTGTAGGTGATAAATTATTTTCCACCCTACCTCTCTCACAGGTGGAATATGGCAAGCCTCTCACAGCTCTATTGCTACTTCCATGGAAAGTGCTTGGACAAACTACATCCTTTGGCTCCACCAGGCCTAACCTACATGGCAAGGAACTGCCATGCCACTTAGATTGTAGCAAATCAACCACATTTCCTCTATATCCCATTGGTGAGAAGTCAGTTCTACTCAAACTGTTTGCTATTGCGGCAAGTTTAAACAAAACTGATTAAGATCAAAGCAAAGAGTGCCATTTTGTGACAGAGTTTACATATAATGAACAGTTTTAGATTTTATATGCAACATATATAAATACCCAAATTTGAATTTTGATTTCTTCTTGAATCGGGAGTCAAATCGTCATCACTGTATATAGGGAAACTTAATTGAATTAGTAATACCAGTTAACTAAAAATTTCAAAGTTATTTTAAAAACCAGCTACAGACATGTTTATATGTTGATCTCGATTCTTTTTATGCCCGTCAGAGCATAAATTGAGTCCAATTGTCAACACATACGTCTGGTAGAGGTGTTAGCCACTGTTCAGGTACTTCAAGCTGCCTCAGTTTCTTAGTTACGATATTAAAAAAACAAAAAATTTGTCTGAAAATGAAACAGAATTGGCGGGGAAGAGGTTCAGGAGTTATTTGTCCTGAGACGTCAAAATTTCATTATCAGTCACTTCAAATACATATAATATACTAAAACTAATTTTGTATGTATGTATTCAGTTTCCAGTTCCTTCTAATGTCTATTTCAACTCTCCTAACGTCTGCTCCAGAATGTTGAATTTTTTTTTTCTTCCCCACCACCAATAGAAGTGGATAAATACTTCAACCAATTTAAGAGCATATTGTACCTTGAAACCCTGCTGACTCCAGTGCTAAAATTTCATTAAAATTAGACAAAGCATTCCTTGAGTTAGAAACATTTTTCTGTTTTTATGGCATTAACAAGAAATTCAGTATTTGTTTTCAATAAACATTCTTATACCAACCTGCATAAAGAAACACTTACATAATTGTATTCCAACTATTATGTGCATGACAATTAAACATTTATAGAAACATTAAATAAATTTAAATATATACAATTCACTACATAAGAACTTTTTTAGGTTCACCTATCATCCGGTTCACACTCCTCCCCAGTCTTTTAAACAAGAGTAGTGGTTTATCTTGTTTCCTGTTTAGGATTTGGTCTGGTTCCTTCTAAAGTCTACTTCAGCTCTATACTCCTGACATTTTTTCTTTCCTACACTAATACAAGTCCACACATTAACCCTCTACCTCGAGTGGCTCTTGAGCCATGTATTGGGTTAACATTAGTGTATATATATATATATATATATATATTAAAAAAAAAAAAAACTATTTGAAAAGTGAAGAGGTGTGTCACATGACTTTATAAACAAACAGATGCATGCTGGTTGTTTGAAGTTGGGTACTTTTAATTAAACGTGAGGAAGAAATAAGTATGGATACTCATTTTGAAAAGGCTAGATCTGTCTCAATTTTGTATTTAAAATCCATTTTATGGAAGAAATTTCTTAAAGATTAAAACATCGTTGAATATTTTATTTTCATACTTTCAATCGAGGTCTATTAACGCACTTTTGTGCTGGAAAAATTTTTATTTTCTTATTAACTAATAATATAATTTTTTTTTTTTTTTTTTTTTAAAGACATCTTTAAGCTATTACTCTGAATTTTCATTGTGTTAATTATGAAGCCCAAGGAAGAAACCATTTTTACAGTACAAATTAAATTGTATAATCTTAAAAATAAACAGCAAATTCTGTCTGTCAGTGTGTCTGAAGCCCTCTAACTAGGGCCACACTTTCTCTACATAAGCACATACATTTTTGGAATCAGGATGATCCCAGGATTGAAAATCTGCTCTTCATCTGGTCCTTGAACATGCAGCATTAGTGTCCAAATAAGGAGATAACAGTTTAAAATTCAAATTTTAAAATAACAAAAAAAAAAAAAAAAAAAAAAAAAATTAACACAAAAATTGTGAATTTAAAAAAATTTGTTTTAAATTCAGTTTAAAATATCTCCAAAACTTGAGGAAATCAATTTTAGTTCTTCAAAATGCCAAGGAATCAGAGTTAACGTGAGAGGTTTCATGATATGAGGTTTTGAAATTCTGAAGACTTAGTGATTTGAAGAACTTAATTTTTGTCCAAAATTGGAATTTTGACCCAAATCAGTCTTTTGGTCAGAATTGGACTTATAACCAGAATCTAAGTTAAAGTGAGGTTTTGTAGTTCTATGGAGTGAATTGGGGTATTCAAAGTTATTTCGTTAAAATTATCATTGCTGATTAAACTGAACCAGAGGTTACTTTAATTTTGTGCCAGATGCCCAATTAGCCCTCTACAGGAGCTAGCTTAATAGTCTGTATGGAGTGTGGTTTTTAAGCTAGTTAATAATAAAATTGATAATATTTTTACCTCATTTTGTATCATGAACTGTTTTTAAGAGAAACCAAATGGGTTTATGAATGGTTAGTATTTAATTAAAAGTCAAATGTTCACTATAGTCCACTTATTTGCAGAGTTAATGTTCAAAAATAAAAATGCTTTAACTAAATTATTCAAAAGAAAACTTATGAAGAAGAGGAAAAAAAAAAGTTTGTTGTTTCTACAGGAAACAATATATTAAAAAGTTTTGTAAACCAAAGGATTACTGGTAAAAAAAAAATTATTTTTATAATACCTCAGTATATACTTGGGTCACTCAAATGTTTAATCAAGGTTCCTGAAGGAAATTATTCAAACCTCTGGCATTTCCCCAGTGTGAATCATATATATATATATATATATATATACACACACACACGCGCACAGAGTCCTGTCCAAAATTTTCAGCACAAGATTGAAAGAAAAAAAAAATCTATCCAATTAAACCTTAAAGAAAAACAGTTTTGTGAAACTGCTAAAATAACCAATAAGAATTCTAACTTTTCAGAATTGCAGTTGTTTCAACTGCAATTCTGAAAAGACAAAAACATTTTACCTAAGAAAAAGATTTTAATAGATATAATGAAATAGGTTGAAATTAGACAAGCAATTTTGCTATTAAAGGGCTGAGAATGCCATAGAAGATCATGTCCACCAAAGTGGAGCCATTAAAAAAGAGGAAACCCCTTGTAAGGTCAACAGAGAGAGAAAGGCTAACCTACTTAAGGAAAACTGAGGTAGAGTCTAAAATTTTATGACATTTTCTTAGAAAAATTCTACAGAAAATAAGCAAACCTATCAGGAAAATTTGTCCAAATCTTAAAAGTGAAGCAATTTCTTTGGCTTGCAATTTAGATTTCACAAAAATATACTTGCTTGATTAGTAATTTGAATAAATCATTTGCCTTACATCAACAAATATGAGAGAACAAACTTATAGGATATTAAAAAAAAAAAAAATAATCTCAGGTTTTCTTATCCAGAAAACACTAAAATTATAAGTAACTTATTTACCTACCACAGAACAATTTCCCATAATTGTCCATATTATTAGGTTGGTGCAAAAATAATGACGTACTAATGTCGTTTCTTGATGTTAAAAAATACATCAAAAAACGACATTATTACGTCATAATTTTTGCACCAACCTAATATTTTATATATAGGGCACTTTGACATTGTGTAATGGTTAGCAAGTTTGTCTCAAGATCAATTACAATTGAACCCTTTCTTAATCTACACAAGTAGATTTATTCTTGTTCCATTGTCCATGTCTAGGGATGTTTCATCTAGTCATTTAGTACTGCTCAGTTACCATTTCCCCTGTTTATACAGAGAAAAATCTCCTGGTAACTACCAAAGATAGAAGTTGCTTGTAGATTAAGTATTTTGGCTACAATCATGTAAGAATTGTAAAATTGCTCCCTATTTTACCATAATTCACCAGATGTCCTGCAAGTCTCTCTAGCATCACATGAGGACAGCCAGATTTAGAGCCACCAGGTTTTCTCTGGTTAATAATGCAGCCATGGAGCATACATTTTAGCATTTCTTACAAGTTTTTTTTTAACACTACATTTCTTAAAGCAGTTGAATCACTATTTAAATTCAGACTAATGTTTTCATTTTTGTTGTTATTGCCATCATCATCACATCATTTCAACTGTTGTGCCCACCAGACTTCTTCAGTACTTGTAGATCTGAATAACCTTCAGGGAAGGTCAAACCAAATACTTCAATTCAGGGTTTTTCAATTTTACCCCTTGTGGAACCTTTGAAATAGTTTTCATGTCTCCGGGAACCCCTGTATACAAATCATTATATACCATAATTAATATTTGTCTTTTTATATAGTAACTGAAGATTTTCTAACAAGCCATGAATAGGTTTCTTGAGGAACCTAGAAAACCAATTTAGAAATGCCAATTGAAAACTAATTTATGGGGCAAATTGCTCATTCCACTATTCATGTCTATAG
>OZ010596.1:79753898-79863898 GCA_963932145.1 Acanthosepion lycidas
TTCAAATAGAGAATATCAGTGAAAACTAAAGGTTGTGAATATGAATAAAAGACCAGCAGAGGCTTTTTTTTTTTTTTTTTTTTTTTACAAAAAAGAGGAAAAAAAAAAAAAAAAAAACAAAAAAAAAAAAGATAACATCAACTTTGGAATGACATTTTTAAATATGAGCATCTGGATAATTTTTTTTTTTTTTTTTTTTTTTTTTTTTTTAAATCAATTCACCCCAATCAAGGTGATACGGCCACTAAGATGCAAAGGAGTACGAGAAGTGAAAAAGAAATAAATGAATTTAGAAGGAACAAGAAATTCAATCCTAAAAAGGAAATGAGAGATAAATATCTACTGTTCAAAAAACCAGGGAGGAATGTGAAAAAAATAGATTGCAAGAATTGTTTTTTTTTTTTTTTTTTTGAGATAAATGATACAAGCGTTACTAATTAACCTATAGCTGGTGGGATAAGTGGATTCATGCCTTTCCCCAAAGGCATTTGCACATGAATATAACAAATCAAACAGAATTTCCAATTCTGAGCCATTATCCATTACATCACACACACACACCTAAGCTTACAGTATAGTGCCTGGTATTCCTCACCACCAAAAAATAAATTAAGTACAAAAATTTGCTGAAAGTTGACAGTCTTAATTTCCAAATACAGCCACTCAGTACAGAAAAGAAAACACTTATACAAGAAAAATATTTTACCTTGTCATCTTCCACAAAACCTGTATTAAAGAGAAGTTGCTACCTAAATACTCAACTTATATCTTCAGGCATGTATTTTACAAATTTTGTTTCAAAGATCTGAGTTTCAACAGATTTGAATCGAGCTTTGATTCAAACTTAATTAGTTACGTCCAAAATTATTTCTCGAGCATCATTCAAAAATTCTCATTCAACTTTGGTGATGAACAAAATTGTAAGATGAGCAAATAATACTAAAGAGACACACAAGCCACCTTTCAGACGACTACAGAAGCAGAAGAGTTATAAAAAGTATTCAAGAATTTCTGAATATATAAAAAAAAAAAAATAAAAAAAAAAAAAAAAAAAAATCACAAAAACAGAAGCAGATGAAATTTTTTTTTTTTTTTTTTTTTTAAGTGAAATAAAACTGAATATCCACAAAGAGACTTATCAAGCACTGCAAAGACAACATGAATAATGGATTGATAGTTTGTGAGAAAACAAAATGCATCCATTCATAAAAAGTACATTATACAAGTGGAGAAGGTCTGACCACAAAAATGTACGACTTACAGGAAACAAACTCATACATAGCAAGCCTTTTGATATGTATGATCAAGAATAATGTCTTAAAAAAAAAAAAAAAAAAAAAAAAAAAAAAAGAGAGAGAGAAGAAAAGAAAAAAACCTATACCATTGAAAACATGTTGATACTCTAAATGTAATAACTACTACCAATAGTAATAATAACAAGTTTTATTATTTTTAAAGTTGTATTCTGTAAAAAGAACCGTTTCAATTTTTATATTCTTTGCTTAATATAATAAGCCGTTATAGAAAAGACAGTTCTAAAGTGATCATAATAAACAGTTTCCTCTGAATATATATCCAAGGAATCTGATAAAACAGCCTGCATTTCATAGCTTGCTTATCATATCACTTAACTGCTATAATGGACATAAATACATCTTTGTTCTATCTTTGAACAGTTTTGGACCAGCTGTGTCAAAGGTTATCAACTAATGAAAGTCAACAAAAACTGCAAGAAAGTTGTGAAATAAAAGACACTATACAGATAAAGTTTTTTTTTTTATTATTATTATTATTATTTACTTTTACGAGATCTACTTCAAGATTAAGTAGGGATGTGAATAAAGCATATCGGTTGGCGTTACAGAAAGTGGAAACTCAAATCCTGGCCGAGGCCATTGCATTTACAAAAATACCCTTAGGAAAGAGTATTAATATCTATTCTCCATCCAGCTAAGAGGTAAATAGTAGAACAGACTAGACTTTGTAGACTTGGTTGGCAACTAGCCTAGGAGAAGGACAATGGAATTCAAAACTGGCTGGAGGTCTAGAGTTAAAGTCCCAAAGGCAGTTCATGATTGTATTGAGAAATGTCCTGCAATGACATTGGAATTGAATCATGATTATCAACACTTACCTTTCCTGTGGTTAGAAACAAAGACAGTACTGAACTGCTACGTAATATCAGTCCTCCTATGTGGGCAGTGAAAGTTGGACAATTTCCTCACAGACGAAGAAGAGACTTTAAGCAATAGAAATGTGGTTCTACAGAAGGTTACAGAGAATACTGTTGTCTGAACAGGTGAGCAAAGACAAAGTTTTAGAGAAAATGGAAACAAAGGACAATATCAAGTTGTTGAAATTTCTAAGGCACATGAGGAAAGAGGACTTGGAATATCTGACACTCACAGGTCATATTGAAGGGAAGAGGGGGCAGAGGAAAACAACACATAACCTACCTGAACTTGAGTATAATGGATGACAGAAAAAGCTTTAGGAGAGATAAAAAGACAAAACTTATTAAGAGCTACAAAGGACAGGAAATTGTGGAGAACCATAATCACTAACATCCTTAAGGAGCATGGCACATAGAAGCAGAAGACCAAGATTATGCTCCTCATCAGCAGATCCTTTGTTATACTAATTAGCAAGCTTGTTTATAACCAAGGCTACTGTTTATCTTACTATCACACCATCATTGCAACCCTGCATAAAGGCTTAGTAAATAACTACACAATAGCTATTTACTCTATAGTTAAGCTGAGATCTGTGACACTTCAGGAGATTAAACAAACTGTTATCAATCAAGCAAGAGAGGTGGCTGTTTACATGGAAAGGTTTTTCGCTCATTCTTTAAGAGCACATGTGTTTGAGACAAATATAAAATTTAACCCTAAAAGGATGAGAAAAAAAACACACAAAATAGGGTAAAATGTATGTGCGTTTAGTATGATATCCTTGAGACCAAGTTGTCAATTTTTTGTTTCTTATCTCCAAAAAGTAACCAAGTAGACATAGCACCATTTTTGGCTTATCCTTCCAGCTTTATTTATAGGCAAATACACAAGCAAACAGTCATCTCATGAATTTGATAGTAGTCATTTAGACTAGTTATCAATTAAAAGTACCCATGAAAATTTCAGTTTTCCTATTTTAATTTTCTGTTTAATAGCATATCAACCTCTATGGTTATTTAATGCCAAAATCTAAGTTTTTAATTTTTTTTTTTTTTTTTTTTGATAATATTGATTTAGTGGTACAAGTCTTACTAATTAACCCATAGCTGGGAGGAAGAGATGATTCATACCTTTCCCAAGGACATTTACATGTAAGTGAATATCACAAACTCAACGGGAATCAGAACAGAGCTTTCCGATTAACAATTTCAAGCCATTATCCATTACATCACCCACACATCCAAGCTTACAGCATCTCATATTCCTAAGTGGTCACCCATCTAGGTACTGACCAGGTTCAACGTTGCTTAACTTTAGTGATTGTACAGGCACCGGTGTTTCAACAAGCATTGCCATAAGCCTTAATTTTCTGATGAATCTTAATTCTTAAGTTAATGAATCAATAGGCTCATAGAATATATATATATATATATATATATTATATAGACAGCTTTTAAAAAAAAAGCTCTAAATAGTGAAGCATGCTTCCTTCAAAAGGGAAAATAGAGCCTTGCTGAACTTTGACGCCCTCTGTAGCCAAGTGATAACGCACACCAGATCAAATGGTGTCTCTTACAAATTGGGATGCAGGTTAAATCCCTGCCAGAGATCACATTTTCATTAAGATTTCTTGAATGTGTAGACCAATAGACATAATGCACACTATTTAAAATAAAAATAAGGAGCCATCTGTTGCAAACACTATATATATATATATATATATATATATATATATTATTGTTCTACAACAATAAAATATTTATAGAAATTATCTCATTGCAGTGGCAAATATTTAAACTTATTTCTTTTTTTAAGCTTTTCACCCCAAGCAAGGCAGGAAGCCACTAGGATGCAAGGGGTTACAGAAGATTTGGAGCAAGAACAGATAGGAGTGATAGAGGAAAGGACAAGGAGAAGGATAGTGGATAGATCAAGGCAACTGGAGATGTCGATTGACATTACATGTGAATAGCTGGAGATTATAGCTCTCAGGGAAACTAGAATAGGGAAGGGAGTTCCACAGGCGAGAGGTGCAAGACCTGAAGCTATTGGAGTAGAAGTGACGGCTACATTTAGGAGTTTTGACAGTGAAAAGGTGAGAGCGAGATGCCAGCCTCGTTGGGCACTTGAATTCATGAAGTCTGGGAACCAGAGAATGCAGCTCTTCAGAGCAATTGCCATGAAAGTATTTGTAAAAAAAAGACGGAGAGAGGTGACGGCGCATCTGTGAGAGAGCGACTGTAGACGAGATGCCAGAACAGGGCCAATTTATATTGCATATCTGCCTCTGGATCTTAACAACTTTAACAAAATATTGCAATAAAAATAAATATGAAGGCTGGTCAGTATTTGAAGTAGTAAGAGGGTACAAATGAAAAGATTTGAAATTGGCAACTTTTCCATTTCACTGAAACAGTCATTAAAGCCAACTATCTTCACTTCTTTCTTTCATTTTCTTAAAATCAAATATTTTCAGTTTTCCATCTTTCCACACTATCAAAACGGAATAGTCCATTTTTTAAGTGGTATTGGTGGGGCATTATGGTCATGCTAACTAGCTAATTAAGGGAACGATAAGTAGATTTATAAAAAGGTGATATTTGATCTCCAATCAAACATCAATTGATGAGGTTTGCTATTTAAGGGCTAATGAAAAAAAATTGAAAAAGATAAAGCAGATCGTGTTTGTAGGGGGCGAGTAATAGAGATTTTTAACTCTAAAAATAAAAAAAAAGATTAATTCCTAATGGCGATATTAAACCTGCTATGTCGTCAAAGAGATGAAACTGATGAAAATGAGCCCCATTGATAAGTAACAATTTATTTTTATAGTTATTAGTTATGAAGTTTGGTAGTGTCATTCTGCACTACCCACAGTAAATAACCAAGAAAACAAACTGAGAGTTAAGAGAGGTGGGGGGGGGGAATAAATGGTTTAACAGCAAGTGCTATCTTGGCATTCAAAAGACAGCATTTAACCTTATTCACTATAGTTTGGTTAGCTTAAAATATCGCCAGTGCTCCATTAAGCAGTTATTACATGGGGGGGGGGGAATATAATTTTTAAGAATTAAAAAAAAAAAAAAAAAAAAAAATTAAAAAAGGGCATCCTAAATAAATGTCCTCACTCTTTAAATGATAAACGCAGTGTTTGACTTGCAAACAAGATTTATGGCTAGAATTAAGAAATATCAATGCTTATTGACTTACAAAGAAAATATCAAGTAGAACTAAATTCATTGATCCGAGAAAGGAAAAAGTGAGCACGTTTTTTGGAATTCATTCATACAAAAAAAAAAAAAAAAAAAAAAAAAAAAAAGGTAATGCAATTAAGCTTATTTAATTTTTCTTCTCTTCACATAAGTATTTTCTTTTCTGGACATAAAGCATGTAAAAGTTGTCCAAATATTCTATATATCTGAGAGCTTTCAGCTATTCTATTAGCCATTATCGGACTTTTTTTTTTTTTTTTTTTTTAACAATGTATGGATTTTTGTGTGTGTTTCTAGAGAGACAGGAATATTTTTATTTTCCAAACACAATCAGCACATTGTGGCCATGTTTGTAGTTGATGTTATTGTGTTGGCTTTTCCTTTTTTTTGTTTTTTTGATTATTATTAGTGCTTCCATTACTTTTAGTTTTTTTTGTTTTTTTTTAATGTTATATATTCTATTATACTTGTATTTTGCAGATATAAGTTCTATGACCAATATGCTGACCATGTTTTTAAAATAAAACATTTCCATGACTCTAGAAACCTACATAAAAAAAAAACTTGATAATGGCTAACAGAATACCTGAAAGTGCTCAAACATAGAACATTTGAACCATTTTTACATTTTAGTGTAAAAAAAGTTTGTACTTACACAAATACAAGAAAAATTAAATAAAACACAGTACCATGTCAGTTGTCTTTAGTCGTCTTTAATAGATTTATTTTTAAACCGATATCTTTATTACTTAATAACATTACTTAGTGAATACTCAGATTTGAAAAAGATGCCCCCCCCCACCTTTTTATTTTAAATAGCTTATATTACATCTATCAACCTGTCCTGAGCCTTGATTCCATAAATTGTAAAGAAAATGTGCTAAAATATCCACTATAATAAATCTTGAAAGTGGCAGATCAAAAATAAATCAATTCCTTTAGAAATTACTTTATTAACATTTTGGATATGAAACTAAGCAGACGGCTTTAAAAAAAAAAAAAAATACCTGAATAGTGAAGCATTGCTTCCTTCAAAAGGGAAAGATAGAGCCTTGCTGAACTTTGACGCCCTCTGTAGCCAAGTGATAATGCACACCAGATCAAATGGTGTCTCTTACAAATTGGGATGCAGGTTAAATCCCTGCCAGAGATCACATTTTCATTAAGATTTCTTGAATGTGTAGACCAATAGACATAATGCACACTATTTAAAATCAAAATAAGGAGCCATTCTGTTGCAAACACAAGTATTGACTGTAATAACATTTAAAGTAATAAATACATACACACAAAATTATTACTTAAATGTTATTTTTAGTAGTTACCCATATTCAAGTAGACGTTCTGTTTATGTATTAAACAGTATATTTGAAAAATCTTATTAAAAAAATATTCGCTCACCAGCATATTTTTCTTTTGTAAGATTTCTCATATATTCAGGCTGGTAGATGAAAATAAATATACTGTTTAATAAATAAACAGCGTGTCTACTCAAATATGGGTGTCCACTAAAAGTAACATTTAAGTAATGTATATAGGTACCGCCAAAAATTTGCTAACAAATGAGAATACAAGTTAAAAAAAAAAGCCAGATTTATCATCAAAATCTGTTATTATTAAAAGGAAAGATCAAAGTTTATTATTAATTTTTTTTTTTTTTTTATATACTTTTTAGAATATTCGAAATACTTGCAAAAATGGAATTGCCAGAAACTTAGGACTTATTCACAAATAAATGACATTATTTTAGAAATGTTTCTTGCTAAATTTTTTTTTTTTTTTTTACATCCGTTACCCCTCAATTCTATGAAATTGAAAAATTTATTTTTGTACTGCTTAATGTTTATATTAATTATAAGCAGAACTCTTTGGAGAATTTAAATTTTTTTCATGTAAATTAGGACCCCACCCCAGTTACAGAAAATCTGCTCTGAATTAAAAAAAAAAAAAATAAAAAAATAATGCACTAAAATTAAGACATTATTTAATTAGAAAAGCTTTTAATTACTTTTATAAATAATATTTATTATGGAGACTATTCCCTTAAGAAAATTTTTTTTACAATAGTTTCCATTTTTTTAAAAATATTAATTAGAATAATTTATAAAGGTTTTAAATCTTAAGATTTGGCATTAATTTGTAGCGGTTAGGTGATATTGTTATTGAATAAAAAACATATTTACTAATCATAAACGGAAAAGTTTACAATTCAGTGATCCCCCATTTACAATTTTTTTCTATAAAAAGGTGACAATTTTTGTAAATGCACACCATTATCAGAAAATAACAGCAGTAACTATAGTAAATCTAAAACCAAAGTACCTCAAATTCAATAGAACATTAAATTATGGAGAATATTTTGAGAGAGACATTCACCCTGCTAAGAAATAATTAGTTAAATTTCTAGTTAACAATAAGCTGTCAAAGTTTTCAAAACCTTATGAAAACACCTACAATAGGTGATAAAAAAATGCATTGTATGATATTTAAACTTGAAGTAAATATTTTTCAAATCAGATTAATTAAACTTTAAATCAGCTAATCTTCATCAAATAAACTTTTAGAAATAAATATTTTATTTTTGAAAGATTTTTTTTTTTTTTTAGTAAAAAGAAAAACATTGTACTGGCAGATGGGTAAAAATAAAAGTTGGCTAAAGTCAGCAATTTTTAGTTAGCACAAAAACTCCTTCCAATCAATTTAAATTAGTTTTTAAAGTATTTTGTTCATTAAAATTGTTAAATTTAATCTATTAGCTTGAAATTAAAACTAAAATAAAAGCTTCAAGAAAGATTTTGTTTTAAAATTCATTTTAAAACTTCAGGGATCACATTTTTTTTGACGTACATTATTTACATGCATATACATAAATATTTGTCTTTCTTCCAATTGTGGATTGATGGCTTAGGGGGAAAATCACCAACTGTTGCCAAATCAGTCAGGTTTCAATCCCAGCTTGACACAATCAGATGTCTGGCCACACTGATGAGCTGTGAAACAACGAAACAGTCTGTGGATGACTACACATACATATATATATATATATATATATGTGTGAAATGGATTAAGTCTGACAATTTTAATATTTTCTGTTTATAAATATTTGTATCTATAAAAATAATGTAAGTAAATAGTCTGTTTATAATAAACAGTATTAACATTTACTAGCCTGAATGCCCAAGAAATTTTATAGCAAATTTGTGTCTTCTGACAGGAATTGAACCTGTATCCTATACAAAAACAGTCATATAGCCTGACATGCTATACCATTTAGCTATAGAGAAGCATCTGGTTAGCAAAGTCATCATTTGTAACTATAAAAATAATGTATAAACAGAAAATATATATATATATATATATATATATATATATATATATATATATATATATGCACACCTATTTTTAATAGTTTGACAGTGACTTTAATCTATAATGGTTAAAATAAAATTGCTTTATCTCGAATATCCATGTTTGTTCATGCACATGCATGTTAGTCATAAATCTGGGCAAATGCTTCAGCAATGTCACTGATATTTCGTTATTTACTAGATATATCACATTGTTACAATCCTTTACAAAGCTATAGTGGATACAACTACAGTCGAAGGTACATTCATAAAATACCTACAATTACAGAAAAAAAATAAAAATAAAATAAAAAAATTGGCTAATAACAGTTATCACCTTTCAGTAAAAAAAATGGGTACATGATCACAGGATACTTGGTTGGTTGATATATATATATATATATATATATATATAAATTATTTATTTAAAAATATGATTCTAATGCTACATAAGAGTTCTCATGTTTCAAAACAAGAGCCGAAAACTTCAATATAATTATTTGAATTAAAGTACCAAGCTCTGTCCCATCTTCAAGCGAAATTTTTTGGGAATCCAAAATATATATATATATATATATATATATATATATATGATATAAAGTAAAGGTGAATAAACAAAAAAAATGCATGTAATAATGGTTATTGGCATACAAATTGGAATTTGCATGCTGAGTTTTAGTTTACTTTGCATTAATGCCGTTGGGAAAAGAACGCATAATGATAAAGACAACAGAACAGCATCTATTCTAGAAGAGAAATCTCAATTCAAAACCAGCCTGAAGAAGAATGGACTGCACCAGATTATCCTGCCTTGAACACACCCACTATGAAGGTACACATGGTGCTCTTATAACCCTAATCGGTTATGTTATCAGGATAAAAGCAAATCAGTTGCAAAATTTTATTTAAAAAAAAAAAAAAAAAAAAAAAAAAAAAAAAACTAACTTTCAAAACCAGTTGGCATTTTTTTTTTTTTTTTTTTTTTTGATATCCACTAGTTTATAACTGGCACAATAAGAGGAAAAATAGAGCCTTGCTGAATTCTGACACTCTTCACAGCCAAGCAATAAAGCATGTCAGATCAAATGATGGTTTCTCCTACAAAGTGGGACACAGGTTTGATTCCTGCTGGAGAGCAGTTTCTTAATATTTCTTGAATACACAGGACAATAAACATAGTATACATGTGTAATCAACCACATTAAAAACAAACAAAATTTTTAATTCCCAGCATTCCCTCTCCTTCATGAACAATCACATCAATGTAAACATTATTAGGCCAATGAAGTTCTAAAGGACAAAACACATAATATGAAAATCCCCCCTCACCCAATTTGTCAAGTTTTCAGAAAATTCTTCCAATATAAGAAAATTTACATATCAAAATGACATGTTCAAGTCCTGTTAAAGAGCACAAGTTTTTCTTTAATGAGATTCCTTGAACTTTAAGCCAGTAGAAGAAAAATAAATATACTATTTAATAAATAAAAAAAGTGCCTACAAGTGTCCACATTTTAAAGTGATAAATATATCACTTTATTTACTGGCTTAAATGATCTGAATTTTTTTTTTTTTAATACATTGAAAATTAAGTTAAGCATGCTTAAATATGGCTTACAAGTTTGTACAAATGCCTTTGCTAAAGGAATGAATCAATCTCTTCTCCCAGATATGGGTTAAACAACACAGTAAACTGGGCTCTAGAGCATTGGATAGTCTAGGGGAAAAAAAAAAAAAAAAAAAAAAAAAAAAATCAAAACTAGAGAAAACAATGGGGGGAACTATTTTCTTATGTCTCCTCCCAAAAAAGTCATGACAATTCACAGAAAACAAACAGAATTGGAAGACCATGGTAATCTGTGCTCTGATGGAACATGGTATGTACCACAGAATAATTATCTTCATAGAAGAAAGCTTTAAAGTTCATGTTTTCCCCAAGTGTAGTTTCATAATTGTTACTTAATGATCAATTCTGTTCATTTACTAATGACATTGGCCACATGCAAAAATTTTACATTTAATATATTCATAAGTATGTTATTGATAAAAATGGTCGAAAAACAGGAAAGTAGGCTTAGATTTTAAACAAAAAAAAAAAGTTTTAATTTACTTAGTTAAAACAATTTTCATTAAGAAACAAATATACCTTATTCTGGCTAAAAAGGTCTACAGGACAGACAAATCATTCGAGTATTACAACATAGGTACACACATAACCCTGGTTATGAAAAATAATTTACAATCTTCAACATGTTAAATGACTTTTTTTTTTTTTTTAATTCTAAATAGAAAGAAACGAATTTCCAAAGAAACAGAAAAGATTGAAAAATACTCTGATCTGGCTCGGGAGCTGAAAAGCTATAGGATATGACAGTTGAATTAATTCTTGTAGTAATGGGTGCACTTGGAACACCATCTAGAAACTTGAAAGAATGCTCAGTAAAAAGTGGAATTGAGACCAAGATTGTAGAACTCCAGAAAACTGCCATCCTTTATTATGAATGGATTCTCCGAAAAAAGTAAAGAATCTTGTTCAAATTGTATGCATCACTTCTTCCATCTATCTCAGCTATGGGTAAATAGCAGGATAGACTGGGCCCTAGAAGCTTGGTTGGCAACCAGTCTAGGAGAAGGGAAATGAATTCAAATTAGCCTGGAGAATGTTGGGTTCCATCAGGTTATCTTGCCCAAGACAGAACATTGCTACAGTACATATAATGCCCCTACAACCCTTATGGGTTATGAAGCTCATGAAAGGAGCATGATAGAGATCACACACACACACATATATATATATATAAATTAAAAAAAAAAAAAAATATGATTCCTTTGCTACATGAGAACTCTTAATGTTTTGTAACAGTTGAATCTCATAACTTATAAAAAAAAAAAAAAAATAAAGAGATGTTTTTACTGTGTTGCAGCACTTTAAAACAAAAAATAAAAATTTTTGATTCTCTTTAGAAATTAAATCTTACTTCTAAAAATTTTTTTTATATAAGTAAAACTTATTAGTGGTTAAATTTTTTTTTTTTTTTTTTTTTATTTGAGATAAAATTGAAGTCCCTTATTTATTTATTATGTTTCTGTGATAATATATATATATATATATATATATATATATATATATATATATATATTATTACGAAAAGGACAATGACAATTATTTTAAGACATTTTTGTTTAACATTCTTTTTATAGATACAAATATTTAAGTAAATGCTGTTTATAATAAACAGTATTAAACAACATTTACTGGCCTGAATGTCTGAGAAATTTTCAAAAGCAAGTCTCTTATTTTTGAAGTGCATGCTGAAATTGAATTGTCACCACTAAATTTGTTCCATTCATTGAAAAAGTGCCACAAGCAAAATTTTAAGTAGATTGCATGATATTTAGAGGGTGCTTGTTAAAACTTAAAAAAGGTGGACAAAAAAGACCTTTTTTGTTTTACAATTAATAGCAAACCATTATTAATTGAATCTTTACAAATTATGCACATTAAAAAACTAGAAACATTTTATCTCAACAGTGAAAAATTTAAAATCTAGCCAATATTTATTTTCAGACCCCAATTATAGCAAGCAGAAAAGAGTAATTTGGAAGTTTTTTTTAAGATGTCTGATGATAACCAAGGTAAAGCAATATGTTAACTTAAGTGATTTACCTTAAAGAAATTCTTCCCTTTGTTTAAACTCTTGCCCAATTTTTTAAATAAAAAGATATCTAACCTTATTGCATAAGCTTTTCTATTCATTTTTCTACTAAATGTTTCATTAATAAATGTACATTGTTCATTAAGTTTCCCAAACCAATCGTAAGGCCTCAAAATAATGAATTTTAATCATTGTAGGTATCGTAATTGGAAATTTAGAACAGTATTGGGAATTATATTGGAATTGGTAAAAATACTGGTATCGTCCCATCACCAATATAAATTTATATATCAAGAACAATATGGTGGGGGGGGGGAATGTACGACACATTTGTCCTTAAAAATGATAAGATATTACAATTTTTATTCAATTTTCTCCTATTTAAGTGTTTCCTTTCCTGTATATAGAGTGTTTAAAAACTGTCCAAATGTCCTGTATATCCTTTTGGCTATTCTATTAGCCATTGTCAAGGATGTTTTTCTCCCCTCCAAGACAATTGGCATATTGTGACCATGTTCATAGTTGATATTATTGCTGGCTGTCTTTTTTTTTTTCATTATAAATGCTTCCATTATTTTTAGCCCTTGTTTTTTTTGATTAAAAAAAAAAAAAAAAAATAAAAAAAAAAATAAATAAATAAATACAACACACATGTGAATGATACTATTATAGTTGCATTTTTTACAAGTATGTTACTGACAGTATTCAACAGGTTTCTTTGTGTTTAAATAGGTCCTAACTGAGGTATGGTCAAAGTGATGAGAGTTTTTTTTTTTTTGATAGGCATGTAGTGGTATATCTGGACAGTTTTTACACACTATGAAAAGAAAACAGAAAAATAAATAAAAAGCTTAAATTGCAATACCTTTTCAGTCATTTTTAATGAAACATGAAACCTACTAAACTTTGTGTGCAACATACTTGTAGAAAATACAATTATAATAACATCATCCACATGTAAAAAAAAAAAAAAAGTTGAAAATTATGGAAGCATTAATAATGAAAAAGAAAATGCCAACACTCAATATCAGGTATGGACACTGTAACAATGTGCTGACTGTAAAATCAGAAATATTCCCATCACTATAGATACATGTATATAAAAATCTACATCTTCAATTAAAAATAAAAAACATACTTGATAATGGCTAATAGAATAGCTGAAAGTGCTCAGATATATAGAACATTTGGACAGTTTTATACACACTAAGTCCAGAAAAGGAAACACTTATATGAGCACAAGAAAAATGGAATAAAAAGCTTAGTTACAGTACCTTGTCAATAGTTTTTAATTAAAAAAAAAAAAAGTATAAGAGGGATTGCTGCCAAAATACACACACATATATATATATATATATATATAGATATTAGTTTATAAAAAAACTAGGTAATGCATATAGGTAAACCTAAGGAGGATAAAATCCAGAGAGCTCAATGTAAATCAAGAGCAAATAATTTAAATAAAAACAGACCACTTTAAGGTTCCATGTAATAAATTATTTCACCACAGCCCTTTTAAAAGGACTGCGGATCAGACTTTACTTCCAAACAAAAAATCATTTTTTGTTTGGAAGGAAAGTCTGATGATCCGCAGTCCTTTTAAAAGGGCTGTGGTGAAATAATTTATTACATGGAACCTTAAAGTGGTCTGTTTTTTTTATATATATATATATATATATATATATATATATATATACACACACACACATCTTCACCTCCTTAAAAATAATTAAGTTGAATTTGTGAAATAATTAGTTCCCAATTTAGCTTTGAATTGAACAATGTTGAATTGAAGACAACTTATGAATTCTCATCGACTGTCGCTTGGAGAGAGTGGGGAAAAAAAAAAAAAAAATATGCAAAGTATGGCTTCATATATTCAGATGGGAAAGTTGTTCTTTTGAATGCAAAAAGAGACAAATGCCAATTGATGAATGAAAGAAGTCCTAGAGGTGACAAATAATCCAGAATACTAGCTTAAAAATTAATACCCAGAGCACCTTGGAAAGAACAAGTGTCTGGTGCATTTCCTGGGGATGGACAAGAAAATTGATGTCAACTCTGTTTTATCATACAATCCATATTTAACAGAATGGACAGCAAAGACGGCCATTCAATGTGATGACTCATTCAGAAGGCTTAGTAAAAAGGTGCAAACTTAAACCAAGAAAAAAAAAAAAAAAAAAAAAGAAAAAAAAAAAATCTGATGGATGGATAATGTGCTAAGCCAACTCAATACAGTCATTCATTGTAGGTTTATTGATCAGTACGTCCCAAAACACTATTCATCAGCAATGAACGTTTTGATATAAAGAAATAGCTCTTGTTTTATTGGTAGAAAATGAGAGAAAAAGAAAAATTCAGTCCAAGCATAGAGATGTAAATAAAATGAAAATATAGAAAATTAAATAAGATTATATCAGACTGGCTTCACTAGGTAACCAAGGTTTTAAAGATTTAGTAAAAAGTTTGTTCTTAGAAGGTAATGCAGTACTAGCCTCCCCCACCGCCATCCACTGTTTGATTAGTTCGTTGATTTTGCTTAGCGGCATATGGACTTTTATGGCTTATTTAATGCCAAAATGTAAATTATTTTGAAAAGAATTTTACACCTTCAAATATGGATATTGCAGACATAATTATATACTTTCAGGGTAAACGTAGGTTTTTAGATATATAATTTGTAGACAAAATGTATTATTGATAATTATCTTTTAATTTATTGCTAGTAATTTCACTACAAAAAAAAAAAAAAAAAAAAAAAAAAAAAATTATATATATATATTGCGGTTTTTAATTTGGGGATTCACTATTTGCCGAGCTGGGACCCTAACAGGTGCTACCACCTCAGGTTAAGTTGGACCTGAAAACAACAGAAGAGGTAGTTTGACACTCCTCAAAACCTCCAATCTCCTAATCAGAGGCCTTTCTGCTGGATGAAGTTTATAGTCATACGCAGGATACTATTTGTCAAATTATATAATGAATAAAATTAAATATTCACTCATCTTGTCTAATTGGAATAGAAAAAAGATTAATGAACATTTAAGCCTCATATACATTTTATATACAATACATAACAAAACATAAAAAGACTAGAATTTAACATGCATAAAGGCAAGCAGATTTTTTGTAAAGGAAGTGGTCAATAAAAAAAACTAGAGCAACAGTAGTCAATAAATGAAAAGTACAAAATACTTATCTTGCAACAGACAATTTCCTTTACACACACACACACACACACACACTTAAATTTCTTGTTGTACAGAACATTATAATAGTTAAAGTCTGTAACACAGCTATGTTACAGACTTTAGTGCAGACACTCTTTATCATCAAGGTCCTGGAGTCCCTATATATCAGATCCCAAAAGATTCTCTCTGTAAACAGAGGGACTGCTTGCTGGGTCTGAATATTATTGGTCTCTAGTTTTCCTTGAATTTTCTTTCCTCCCACCACACATTGGTCATTCTATAAATTAATTTACACATTTGTCTTTTTAATTCCCAGAATAAAAAAAAAAAAAAAAATGATAAGCTTGGACAAAACTGGTTGATTTTAGTTATCAAATTTACACCAATATGCCTCATAATTTAGATAAGAAATTTTAAAAATATATATATATATATATATATATATATATATATATATATATATATATATATATATATATATATATATATATATATATATATACACACACATACATACATACATACATACATACATACATACATACATACACATGACAAAAGGATAACTTTACCAATGCATTCGATCCTCTGATGGGTTTTATATTGCAATATTCATGTATTTGTAAACAGAAGTAAAAACATTTTTGAAATTTTTAAATACAAGAACACTCAAATATTCTTCAGGTTAACTGCAAAAGTCAAGGTAAACTATGGAGGATGCTAAGTGATGTAACGTAATCTTCAACAAACAAAAGTGAGTAAATATTATTCCCAATTTTTTCTTTTTACACACATATATATATATATATATATATATATATATATATATATATATATACATACATATATACACTATTTACATTATTCAGACTATCGTCCTCATCTCCAGCCTTCTTCAGGTGGTTGGAATGTCGAACTGAACCCTTTATTTCACTCACTGGGGTAGACTGTTCTAGTTCCACGTGCCATGTTTAATGAATGTCAGTTATCAGTTATCTCCTGTTAATTTCCCCCTGAAAGCTCTCCACTGCCTTAACCAGGTATTGAACTCTTAGGGACCTGTCACTGTGCCATGTTTCTTTGAGGAACAACAATCCAGAATTTAAACTCAGCTCATAAATTTCATTTTATTACATTTATTTTCACACACTTTGTGGAATTGAATCCCAAAAAGGATGATTCTTCAACCAATACAATAAACCTGTTCAAGTCGAGGGTTAAATTGTTATCTTCTTTATACCCCTAAACTGTGCTTGTTACTCTGTAACCGTCTATCTAGAGTGGCCCTTGGGCCTTGTACAGGGTAAACATCATATAATAAAATAACAAAACAAAACGAATACCCTTGGGCAATGGAATAAATCAATCTTCCATAGCAGAGTGAACTGGGTTCTATAGGCTTTTTGGGTATCAACCAATAAAACTGAATTCCAAACCATAGAGAAGGCAACGGGAAATCACTCCACTAGCTTTCCCATGAAGTCATGGCAATTCACGGATAAAAAAAAAAGAAAAGCAATCCGTAGACATGATCATTTATGTCTTGAAGGGTCATGGCGTATAAAAAAATAAAAAATTATCTATCCACATTTGATTTAATAGTCTTAGAGTTGTGTCAAAGTAATAATCAGCATGTCAGAAAATAAAAGGGGACAAGAGAACGAAGATGAAAAGAAAACTGAAGAATACAATCCTTACAAACTAAAAAAACATGACTAACAATAACATTAATTTTATTGAGTAATTATAGAAAATAAATTAAGTGCATATGCCTTTGGCATGTAGATTCACTTTCCATTAAGCAAAAACACTAACTACAGTTGAGTTACAGTAAATTACATTTTTTTTTGTTTTCAGTAATAGTGAGAATAAACGCGTAACAATATACAATCTTTTTTACGAATAAAAATAAAATCTATTTTATTTGTTTTCTTAAAAGATTCTAATTATTTTCATAATTAATAAAAAAAAAATAAAAAAAAAAAAAAAAAAAAAAAAAAAAGGTGATTCCTTCATGTGAACAACTGTTGCAACATTTCAATTCAACAAGCCAGTGGGTTCACTCGTATCAGAAACACTTAAGATTTTTTTAATTTTTCAGGATGAAAAATTAAAATCAGTTGACTAAAAAAGTAAGAGAAATTGTTTAAAAAACGTTATTTAAAAATAAAATGCTTCTTTTGAATTGAGAAAAAGAAAAGACAAGCAAGTAAAAAAAAAAAAAAAAGGTTATGGATAAAAATTGGTCATGAAGCACACATCACTTAAGACTAAGAGGTCAGTGGTACTCTGCGATTATTAAAAATATTTAAAAGAAAAGAAAGCATTTATAAGATCATATTTCAATCTAATTTCGATATAAACTTGATTGGATATGACTGATAAATAAACTATACTAACTATTCATCATCGATATATTTTCTCTGCCAAAATATACAATCTGGAGGTATTTCATATTTCCTGCATAATTTTAGGATGATACAGTAGTTTTATTTTTACTACTGTTGAATAAGAAGCGTCAGCCCTCCAGAAAGAAACCAATTTGAAGTATAGAATTCCAGGAGTTCAGGCTCAAATTGTCTTTTACATAAAGATATTTTAATTAGTAAATTGAAAAAAGAAAAAAAAATGTTTTGAAAGTTCAAATTACAAAAAAAAAAAAAAAAAAAAAAAAAGCATTCAAAATAAAAACGAAAATTTTCAATTTGTTAAGCAGAAACATGTCTAAAGCTTAGTGTTGAATTTTTTGGCTTAGAAATAAATCTATAATTCTGATATTTAATTTGGAAGTCATTTTTAAAAAAATATTTTTAACTAAAACTTAAAACTACATTTAATACAAGACAGTGATTTAAATAAAAAAAAATATATTTATTTTAAAGAATCAAGGTTTTCCTTCCTTTTTCCAAAGGGGTATTTTCTTCTTTCCTACATAAATCATTATTAAAAATAAAAAACGTTTTCAGAACTATATACAAAATTAAAAAAGAAAAATTGTTTAGCAATTATGGAGAAATAAAAAATTAAACATTTCTTTACACAAGAGAATTTCAACATTTACAAACGAATTTGATAGAAATAATAAATTCACTCTCAAATTCAAAATTTATTTAATAATTAAAGGTTTTGTTTCAATTGAAATGTTTGTAAACTCGTCTACATTTAAAGGTAAAAAAGTTATTAAAAATAATTTTACCGATTTTTATCCCATTTAACTAGGAAAACTTAAAAAAAACTAAATCCTTTCTTTTTTAATAAGGATTTTAAAATTTGAATTACATTTTTTTTTTAGCAGAATGAACTGAACTAAGGTTTTTTAGATGAAAATTTAAAGACTTAAATTTTTTAAAAGATTAAAAATTAAATATTGAATTAATAATTGTGATATTAAGTCACAACTGCAAGCATTTTAAAGGGGTTTTCAATTTCTTTTTTAAGTAAAAAAAAAGAAAAAAAAAACAATCTTTAATGGTTTTTTTTTTGTATTTATTACTAACAAACAAATGAAGACAATTTAAATTATTTTGATTAATAAAAGTTAACGCCGGTGTATGACAGAACCATCATAAAGAAACGATATCGTTGGCCGTTTTTTGCCTCTTATTAAATTAAAAAAAAAAAAAAAAAAAAAGTTATTTTTATCAAAAATTAACTTGACTAGAAAATTTTATTTAAAGTAATTTTTTTTTTTTTTTTTACTATGGTTACCGTTAAGTCAAAGTTAAATAATTGGTCTGGTTTTAAAAGCTAAAATGTTTGTTAAAAAAAAAAAAAATAAATAAATAAAAATTTTAAAAAAGATCGGATGGCCAGATCTCCAATTGGTAATTGATGTTTTTTTCTTTTAAAAAGGTATTTTCAAGGTTTTTGTGTTCATTTCACGTCTTTTTAATTTAATGGTTAAAGAAAAACGCCAAACGAAATAAAAGGAACAGAAATAATCATGTAAATCGGTTGATAGATTAAGAAACAAGAAAAATCCCATTATTACCGACCAAATCTGTCATAATTATCCCGAAACAGAGTTAAATTAGTGATGGGTCTCTCTACACTCTACAGTGAAGAAAGTGCTACTATTTTGCACCTTCATCTCCATCAACAAAATCATTAATTTCTGGATAATTCATTTTAAAATAAAGACCGGTTTCAAAAGAAATCCGTAACATGTAAATTTACTTTATTTTTTTATTAAATAGAATTAACAAAAATATATACAAACTGAAATTAACACAGTTAATTTTTGTCATTGTTAATTTAAAAAGAAAAAAAAAATGCTTCTGCATCCCTTACAGAAATTGACTAATGTTGAAAGTCGTTTTCGTTTAGTTAGAAACATTTAAAATTATTGGGGATCATTTTTTAACCAAACGAATGATGTCAGTATGAGTTTTTGAACATTAAGGTGTAACTGTATAGTGTAGTGTAAGTGTAACAATGGTAGAATTATTAAATTAATAAATTCTAGCAGTAAAATACTTAAGATACTTCTCATGCAAACGGTTTATTTGAAATAAGACATCGTTTGAGGATTCAACCGACTGCATTCATTTTAAAACAAATTGCATTATAGATTCGTTTTAAAATGTCATTTTAAAGTCATTTTAGCAGTCAATTTAAAAAAAAAAAAAAGTCAATGAGAAACGTGGAGAAATAGTCAGTTTCGTGTCGTGTTCATTGTTACAATTAACAATAATTGCTAATTTGACTTTGTTGATTGTAATTAATTACAAACTGGGGTCGATTAAGTCATTCATTTCTTCAAAACGAAACTTACAAAAAAAAAAAAAAAAAAAAAAAAAAAACATCAGGATTTTTTTTTTTTAAAGTTAAAACAGTAGGTTAAAAAAACTAAAGCAGTAAATTATTAAATAATAAAAAAAGATATTTTTATTATTTTTTTGTAAATATTAGTTTTACTTTTAACAACTTAAAAAAAACAAAGGTGTGGGTTATAAATACATTTTCTGTGATCATTTCGTATTCTGCAGAGTATTTTTTTATGAAGTCATTAAATAACAAAATTCCCAAATTTGAAAGACACGTCTGTCTGACAGAAAGACAAAGAAATTTCCTAATTAACAATATTATGTCTAAATAAAAAAAATGCTAAATGCTTAGATATTAATTTTTTTTTAAATATTCAAATAAAGATTAATTTCTTTTAGTCACAGGATAGAGAAGACTTAAAAAATAAAGAGAATTTCAATGAAATGGTAAAAAAGAAATCATGCCTTAAAGTTTTTGTTTTTTTGTTTTTTGTAAAAAGAATGATCTTCCCTTTCAGCCAATCCTACCTGACATGTAGACAGCAGAAACATTTATTTATCTATTTATTAATATATAAGAATTAGCTTAATAAGTCAATTACTGTATATACTTACGGTGGCCAAATGTCTCGCCGTGGCTGGTACCTCCACCACAGACATGTCCTGCGATGAGCCAGCGCCCATACACAAATAATAACAAGGGCAAATTTACAATGAAATTCTTAAATGTCCAAGAGATCGCAGGTGGTTATCCTCCGCTTTGTCACAAATAACATATACAGCGCGGGCCGATTTACTTACTGACAACGTCAGGGGAGGGTTAGTTAAATCAAAGACTAGACAAAAGTGGAGCAGAGAGAGAGAAGAAAGACTTTTTTTTAAAAAAGCAAGTGACTTAATGTCTACTAGTTGACGTATTCGCTAATGGACTGGACAGGGGAAGATAACCCGCATCACTTCCGTTTTTCTTTTCCACTCCTACTCCGAGTTTTTCTTTTAACTTTTTTTTTTTTCGCTTTTCTCTTCCCCTTCCTCTATTCTTCGCTAATTCTTTTCTTCCCTCCTTCTCCTCCTCCACCACCTAATTGTATAATGGATATATAATTCATTTTGTATACCGCCTCTTACTGGCTACACATATCCATAACAATACTGACTACCTACATTCATATACAAAGTAACAAAAGACACACGCGCACCTTTAAAACAAGGCTACCTGCTGGAAAATATAGGATTTTTATTAGGAACACACTTACACACTGAAATATGTATAATAAAAAAATAAAACACTCGCTTGTCGAGCCCCTAAATCAGATTTAAAAAGAAGTAACTGTATGCTCAAATCCAGGAGGCTGTCATTCCCCCGCAGGCAGTATTTCTCTCATTTTTATTAAAAGTGGGGAAGAGTTTGGGTTAATAATCACTGGCGTGAGGGTTGGGTACCATAATGTCGACGAAGCTGAACAATTTCTTATCCTTTACGGTATCCATGTGAGCATTACTACTTTTTAAAACATAGCCTTGTGCCACATTCCGTTAGTGGACATGCGATTACCATATGCTCTCTGACTGTACATCACTTACTATTACTACTAAAATTAATGAAACTGAAACATCTCCAAAAGGAAACTTGATAGAGCGAAGTAAATAAAAAGACAATATTCATCATAAGTTTAACACTAACTTCAATTGACACCAGGCCCGTTGCTGAAGCACATTGAGTAGGAGGGGGCGGCCTTTACTCAAGTCTGCAAGTGAAATGTTTTATGCTAATGTATTTTATGTGAATTAGCAGGACCCATGTAAATTACATGGACTTTTTTTTAATAAATCTTTTAAATTAATGCTGCACTCTGTACTTTTCAACCAAGACAATTTCTAGGTTAGCTTATAAGAAAAATGAAAGAGTATCTTACAAATACTGACATGACATGTCCTCAACAGATTGTAACGTCACGAAACTATTTAACCCCTCGCCACAAGCAACTGCCTTTATGACCCCCTCTGCAATCTCTCTCTGTACCACACTCTTTTTGTTTCTCTGTTTCCCTCTCACAGTATCTGTGATACCAAACGTGACATACACTTATAGGTACAAGATATTTATCCGCGCGTCCACTGTCACAACAGAATGTGACACAAGGTCGAGGTTTAATGTGCAAAGTTGTTCAAAATTTTTTGGAGACACCTCATGCGTCGAGTGATGACCCCAGCCTCCTCTCAAAGGAGTAGTACTGCCTGAGGGTATGCTGATATTCTTGAGCGATATTAATTTCAAACTACTCCGGTTGATGTCGATAGCAATTTAGTAAGCGGAGCTTACATGTGGTACAAGGTCGAAAATATGGAGTACTCGTAAGGATGGAACTCAAGCGTAAGGTGTTCCAATAACTTGGACCGATTTTAAATGTAAATTAAGATTAAGCATCTAATGATTTTTTCTTTTTCTTTCAGATTTAACAACTTAAGTCTTTGGCAATTACAACCATGGAAAGATTAACAATCAAACAACGTGTTAAAAAGTTATCGAAGCCTATTACAAAAATGGAGGTTCAAAAATTTATAAATATACGGCCCAATGATTCCGCTAGCAAAAAATGCACACCAAACAGTGACCTTTTGTAAATGCAGTGGCTTTTCAACAATCTTCCTTGGATTTTCATCAGCCCAAATGCGACAATTCTGCTTATTAACGAATCTACCAAGATGAAAATGGCTTCATCACTAAAGAGGATTTTCTGCGAAAAATCTTCATCGACTTGTCTTTGCTCGTGCACCCAATTGACGAATGTACGGCACTCCAAATGGTCAACAGGTTTCAGTTCTTGTGTCATTTGAATTTTGTAAGCGTTTAGAGACAAATCCTTAATGAAAAAAAACACACAAAAAACGATGTAACGTTGTTGTGGAGAAGTTCGATTATTGCGCGCAATGACGAATACAGAGGTGTCTGGATTTTCGGCCACATTCTCGTGCACTGCAGCAATGTTTTCAGCTGAACTGCGTAAACGAGCACGCGATGGTGTTTTCACATCTGCCACCGACCCAATTTCTTTGAATTTGCGAACAATTTTTTCAATTGCACTCTCGGTTGATCGATTATGTTGGCCAAAAAAATTGAAGTGCGCGAAATGCATTTCTGTTTGAACATCCATCTTCGTAATATGCTTCGATAACTTTAACACGTTGTTTGTTTGCTAATCTTTCCATAGTTGAAATTTGCCAAAGACTTAAGTTGTTAAATCTGAAGGAAAAAGAAAAATAAATCATTAGACGCTTTAACTTAATTCATATTTAGAATCGGTCCAAGTTCTTAGAACACCCGATATTCTAATATTCAGTTCCGGTTTGCAACACTAACCATGACTGATTTCCAGATTTGAAAAAGTTTGAAATAAAAAGGAAAATTTATTGTTTTTCTTTTTTATGATTAAGAATAAAAAAAAGTTGACCAATGTGGGTTGCCAACTTCGTATTGCGCTTAAATTCAAAACCTCCAGATATTATTGGGCTCGTCCATTAGGCCAATCTTAACTTCTTCGAGTAATGCACTATTCCAACTTTCATTCGTAAATCTAGCCCTCTGATTGGTTCATTTCTACCAATCAGATCGCCCGCACGTGCACTTCGAAGTTTTGGCGCAAAATCGTTCCGGAGCCACCCCACGTGATCATGACCTCTTAAAAGGAACCCAAAACACGTGTGGCCAGGCAGAGCAGACGCAGACCTGGGCAGATTAGCAACAGACCATTTTTCGACCGCTTACTTAAGCTTAAATATGAGACGACAAATCTTTCCCGTTCAATATCTTCTACGAACTTCTTCGTCATTGGGAACACGCTAAGCACAATACACGTACGAACACTCACCACAACACAACACCCACACACACGCATAATATTTACCACACACACTCTGTCAATGTAACTTGTACCTTTCTTGTTGTTATTAATACATATATTTGTTTACATATATTTATCGGTCGTGTGTTTGTTTTTCTTTGTCTTCTTTGGACTTAATTAAAGTCCAACTTTCTCATGTAGTTGGACCGGCTAGCAGGAAAATCTTAACCCACGTGTATTCATCTCTACTTATACTCAACAACATCGCCGACACGAAACTCTACATAATGGTAACCCCGACGTACGGTCCTCTAGCTATCATAGTGAAGAGCTCACTTGAACAATGACCATTAAAGCTTTTAGAGAAAATGTACAGGGAAGCAAATTCTTTTTTTATTATACAAATTTTTATACTTTGGCCTTGTATTGAGTGAACATTTAGTAAAAAAAAAAAAGAAATATTTCTTGCAATATAAGCCAGGTAATTACCCGGCCTCCCCACTAAGGTATGATGTGGCACAAGGTCGTTTTAACGTGGGGAGCGTCGTACATATACGTATGCATATGAACCAAGGACAAAATTTTTGGTCCAGTCTCCGTGACCACTGTCACGCTGGCATAGATACTACATCGACCCTAGTTCACTTACTGCTGGGACTGCAAATCCTCCCACTCTAAAATGGGGAGAAACGTTTACTCCACTTCCGGCACAAAACTCCCCAGGTGTGATTTGCAACGCTTGATATTATTTTGTTTTTCATATAAGTAAAAAAAAAAAAAAGAGGCTCATGTCTTATGGCTTGAAAACGCGCCAATACGTTGTATTGGCGCGTTTACATAGTATTAAATTTCTGATTCAATTCGGTGCCGATTTGTGGCTATTTAAGAAGTCTGGTTTGTCAGACAAGCAGAGGGGTTTCTGTTCTCACAAGCTAATGAACGTCGGCTGCTTCTTGGATCTAAATAAGAAAAAACAAACTAACAGCCGCCGACAACGACAGCAGAGGAGAAGAAGAAGAGATATTCGATTATCTTTTATAGTTGTTTGTGAATGTTTATCACAAAATTAGAGATATTAACCCTGATTTTGAACTTTTGGAGAAAATGCAAGTTTTATCTTATCTCAATTTGTCTAAACAAATCAAAAAAACCTGTGAACCGTCAACTTAATCAGCTACTTTAGACAGTCGAATAAATCCAAGTAATGAACATTTTGTTGATAATAATTATAATTAGTTTTTTTTTTTATGAGCCCAAAAGAATTTTAATTAGAACTTCTTATCTTGCCTAATTGTTTGGCATCCAAAGGAAAATCTTGCGCAAGCTTCTTTTGTAAATTCAGTGCTATTATCTTTTAATAGATGTAATCTTTTTTCAAATTTCACACCGGAGTAAAAGTCTTGTGTTCTTTTCATAATACTCAGGATAAGTCACTTGACTTTCTCGCTTTTCCCCCTCTTCCAAAATATCCTTTTACAGGGGCCATTACTGGTCGTGGCGGGCAACATTAATTTAACTTTGATAAGAAAACAGGACTTACGCAAGATGAATAACCACAAGACATTGTTGCACATAAAATATATGTATATTAAACAACAAATTTACAAATGACAAAGACATTAACATTTGCGTTTGTGTGTGAACGTGAAGACTTTTTTTTTGTGAATGTTCGTACGTACGTGTATGTGTGTTTAATGTTCACGGCGTCTTCCCACAAGTGGGGAGACGCTATCTTCTAAGAGAGCTTACATTGTAGATGTGTCCGCTGAAATGCAAAGTAGAAAAGAGAACAAGGCAAGAAGTCGTCCTGTACTTATAGGGTAGGGAGAACGACCCCTAGTGAACAATTAGGAAATTAAGGAGGAGCTAACTCCGACAAGATTGTATGGACGTAAGAGAAGGAAGTAAATTCAGAGATACCATGTAGGATAGATAACAGTTAATCCTAGACTTGAAGAAATTAAGATTTTATTAATTAGGGAAGTATCCTCTTAAGGAGTCTTTTCCATAAAGTAGCAGTTCTCGGAAAGAAGCTGCCTTAGTTGAAATTCCTCTTTACCAATGGAATATGAAATGAATGCGTGGCCTCGCTATAAAATTCTGAACTGGTGGAACTAAGGAATGTAGCTCATCTGACCATTTACTATGGAAATAGAGGTTGAGCACTGATAGGCTGCAACATTTCGTCTGTGGAGAAAGGGTCTGTAGGGTTTTTAATTAATCGGCCACAAGACCGCATAAAGGTTTTTGAACTCTTTTAGGTTGAAAATTGAAGACTGGTTAGCTCCAGCCCAGATAGGGTAGCAATATTCTATTAGGTTGGTGCAAAAATAATGACGTAATAATGTGGTTTTTTGACGTTAAAAAAATACGTCAAAAAACGACATTATTACGTCATTATTTTTGCACCAACCTAATATTTTTAGTCTGATGGCTATAGAAGTCAGGCACTTTCTGGGACGGTAATAGGGACCGAGAATTTGTCCAGTATTTTTAATCCATTAAAATTAGTTCACATCTGGGGACAGACCAACCATCTTGGCAATACAAGGCTATACTTGTTGAGTTCACAACTGTAGGGATTTTTTCCCGCGTGACGGTGAAATGAAGAAAACCCTGTTGAATCTTCCACAACAGCCAGGAAACCCTGCTAGAAAATTCACTATTCCTGTTGTGATTTTCACCACCACCATCTTATAATATATAACAAGCATTCATTGGTTAATCACCTTCAATCCAGCTTGCTGATTGGTCAGTTTCGACCAATCAAATCACCCCACGCGACAGATCTATTTTGGCGCCAACTCTGTCGGAGCCTGTCACATGGTACAACAAAATTATAAAAACCAAACACGTGTAATCTCTCTCTCTCTCTCTCTCAACATTCACGTAAGAACGAACTCTAAAATCTCTTCTGAACTCTTACCAAGGTTTACAACTCACAATTCCAAACATGCTAAAGGAACTTTATTCTTCTAAACTACAGTTTAATAATTACTTTCACTTTATGAGCTCAGGTACAAATATTTCCAAATCTTAGGAACATAACTCTATCACACCTTCAGCTTATATGCTTGTACACCAAACACTAATAAATTCAATTGTTATGTTTTGAAATCATTACATTCTGTTTTGTATTTTATACTATGTGCTATTTATGTCAAATATAAATTGCATTGCGTCCACGCATTGTCCTTAATCCCACCTTTCCTAGCCAAAGTTAAATGTATGTAGTACACACCCTTACATAATGGTGACAACCCGCTACAACCCAATGCTTGAAGTAACTGTTCAACAGCTTTTATTTGTAGTTGAAAGAAGGGTGCAAAATAGAGGAATTTTGCAGGAAAAAGAGTTGACCTTTCCATTTAACAAAGTTCTTCCCTTGAGTAGATATTTTGTAGAGAGAGCTTGTTCCCACGGGAGGAACGAGAAATCTGAGTACGAAACAGCGAAGACTAGTACGTGTCTTCTGTAGCATGGGTTGTATGTAGTTTTTCCTTTGGGATAAAGGTGTCTCGAAGGAAGATTTCTCCGACTGTTCCAACGGGAGGAACGAGAAATCTGAAGTCAAGCTGCCAGGACAGGCCACGTGCCTTCTGCAACAAGGATTGAGAGTAGCCCTTTGTGTTGGGCCTTGATGGTTGAACACTTAATTACTTGATAAAACAAACACAAACTTCAATGCAAGGAAAACGAAACATCGTATTGTTATTGTATATTTCTGAAAAGAATAAATGTTATTTCAACTGACGTTCTGCTTCGAGTTTTCCTTCAGAAGATAACCTTTTTTTTTGTTATATTTAAATGATGTGTTGTTGCCTTTAAATATTTGAAATCCCGACACTCATACAACAACAGAATCCTGGATGGACAGATCTTAACATACTACATGCGATAGCCTATTGATGTCATAGTCCATACATACCTTTTCACCCCTCAGGAATAATACACTCTACCACAAAATTACCTATTAACGCAAATTCACGCAAAATATCTTTTCGCGCCTAGCCGTTTGGAGCCGATTCCTACTTCCAGAACAAAGTAAAAGGAAGCTTTCAGATCGATCCAGGCAGTCAGAATTTCATCCTGGGGAAGTGCCAAACGAATCCACGCCAGTAAAAATCATAACCAGCTACATTTTTGCCGCACAAATTTCTCTGACTCAACACACGCAGCATTTCGCTCTACCAGGAACAATTTCTTACAATATTAAAAAGTGATAATAACTCACTACTAACAAGTATTCGTAAATATTCAATAAAATATCTAAACAATCCAAGGTAAACAACTCTGGAGAATTTAGAGAATTAAACTCCTACTTTATTCACGCATACAGACTACACAAATTTCTGTATAAATAATATTTTCCACTTAACTCTGTTTGACCAGTTCTTAAACACTTGAACAATTTCGAACTGTAAATCAATAAGAAACCCAATTTATCAATGGTCAATTTCTTTCATTATCAAACTACAAGTTTTCAAATTGTATATTAATTGTACATAAATGCATGTTGTTTTATTGAAATCTCGTAATCGGTGTTTCTTACTCAATTGCCTTGTGATTGATTCGTTTTTGAATGTCTATATTCTATATTGTTGCGGATTAATATGGTGAACATGTCCGGAAACTAACCATCTTAATATAAAAATCTTCTGAGAACAAATTCAAACTCATAGCAATTCTAACTCTATAGATACCACCAAAGATTTTTCGGGAAAAAAAAAAAACGCATCCATTTTGGTTCAAAATGGATGCGTTTTTTCTTTCCCAAAATGACGCCAGAAAAAAAAACGAAGAAACAAAAACGAAAAAAACGCTACACCATGTTTTAAAAAATGTACAAAAATTCCTATTTAAACGAAATTTTCAGTACTTATTCATTAATGAATAGACTGGGTGGGCGAGGTCAGCCTCGTTCCCCTTTTCGATATTTCGTGTGTACAGTGTACTTAACTTGGGGAATGTTCGTGAATGTTTTTACACTTACATAAAAAAAAATCCCTGTATATGTTATTTCAGTAAAAAGGTTATGCAATATCCAATGTGAACATACCGAAAATAATTCAATAAAATCTCAAAAATTATTTTTTGAGAGTTGGTGCTTGCATAATTTGATAAAACACATTATTTTCTTTCAGAGTAGACAGGGAAAATTCTATACTGAATATTTATTTATAAAAAATCTCTTGTAATTTTTCAGTACAATTTTGAAATTCATCCTGCAAGCGTTCTTTTTATCAAATAAAGACATGTTTGAAGAATTGAAAAATGTAGAATGTAATGCCATTTTCGAGTGTGAACCGTTTTTTAAAAGAATTTGAATTATTTTTCCTTCTTGTAACTGTTAAATTAATTTTTGTACGGAAGTTCAAAAAAGTAAATAATTCTGAATTACCTCCATTGACTTACTACTCTTCCCTAAGATAATTCAATAACTCTTAAATTCGGAATAATAAAAAAATGTATTGGTTGTAAATAAATGTGTGGTGATCACTTACACGTGCCACACCTCCGCTTTCTTTAATGTCATTAGTTCATAAATATATGATACTTATATGACAATTTTGCCATCGCACGTAATTTGAATTTTTCTCTAAAATCACGGATTGGTCCATTTCCTGACCAATCGCGTATTTTAGTATCTTTCTATATTTTTAGCGCCAAGCTCACTGGAGCCTATGAGTAACTATAAAAACCCTCTCGCTGTTAGCCAACAGCCAGTAGCAGTTCAATTGTTGGAGAATACGGCACGGCGCATATTCTTGTGACATTTTAATTCTTAATTATTACTCATTCGAGTAATCATACTAATTCCTATTGATATCACTCATGAACATTACATCTTTCTACACTGGTAACACACTGTGGAATTATTCTTAATTTAGCTAAGACTTCAATTGAACTTGTAGTTAAATAACATTCAACATTGTACTCAACATTAATTAGCTAAACTTACCCTTTTTATTACGGAAAAAGGGAAGCAACTTTCCTTATACTATTGTTGATTTTTGTATATCATTGTTAATACAATATTTTATTAATGTTCACTGAGCTTGATTATTTTTCTCTCGTGCATGTTAAACATGATTCATGTGGGGTGCTGTTTTACAAGAACACAGCTTTCCTTCTTGATTATATTCACGGTGACCCTAGCCAACAATCCTTACAGCAGCACCACAAATGTTTTATGAAATCAAATAGGTAAGAACATAAATAAAAAAATAAAAGCAATGAATTAAATTCAAAAGTAACATTTCACTAGTTTTTAATTAATTTCTTTTTTATACTCCTAATGTAGTATAAAAATAAAATTATTCATTCTACTAAGTTTCATAAACGCGTATAGAATAGAACATTATATTCTTAAACTATTGGTTATATACGGTTAAAGTTAATTAATTTATTTCTAAACATAAATATCAACTTTTTGATTATTGCATTGCTGGTATTCGGTATTTCTTTCTGTTTTAATTTTTCGCGCTTTTGTAGTCAAGGATAAAATTAGAAAATTACTACTGTTGACTTATGGCATCACAGGCTACCATAAACATTTTCCTTATCCTTAAGAAAAAAAAGTAAGTATTACTTTTATAAAGTCCAATTAATTAATCCATAAATTATTTTTTAAAAAACATGCTCTAATGAAAATACTGGATTTTTAAGAGATTTTTAAATTTGTTGTTTTGTATCGAACCCCTCGAGTGCCACCGTATCACAAAAGGGTGATGAGATCACAAGAGGCCCGCTAACATTTTCGAAGATGTTAAATCTGACAAGGTGAAACAACATAGACGACAGAACGAGGATATATAAGATATAAGCTAATTTATTCTAGAAAAGTAATAAAGGTGGTCGGAACGGTAGGGATGCAGATGTTCCGGTGCAGGCATTGATGGTCGAGGTTGGTTGTTACAGGTGATTGCTGTTGGTCGTTGCAGGTGATCACTGTACTTGAAGTTGATGTTGGTCGTTGCCAGTCATTGTAATTTGAGGTTGATGTTGGTCGTTGCCAGGATTTGACGTGTTGGGAAGGAAAGAGGAGCTGGCGTTGCGATGTTGTTCGGGCATGTCCAAGGTCCAGTGCAGGCGTTGCGTGTCTGCAGGTCGAGTCCGATATTAGTAACCTCCCGTAATAATTACAAACGTAGTGTACGGGAAAGGTTATGGACGATGTGCAGGCAGCCAGTAGGGACGGAATGCCGAGAGTCGAACATTGGGAAGGAGCCAGAAGCAAGAGGCGAAGTAGAGAGAGAAAGTTTCCAACTATCGTCAAGTTGGCAGACAAAAAGAAATGGGAGCGTAACTTAATACAGAGCCCGGTGATCGACGTCCTGGCCACAGAGGCCAGGGGCTTGCGTACCAATCTTTTCAGTCGCCGACCATAAATTTAGCGAGAAGTCACTATCTTGTGGTAAGGGAGACTAGCAAGAGAATTGGTAAACTAACACAGTAAAGTCTATCTATAAAAAGAGTAGAGCTTAACTACAAGAAAATCAAGACCTAAAAATGCCTAGAAGTATATTACAACTATGTTCGTAATATAACTAAACTGAAAAGGTAACTTGCTAGTCTCTACCTCGGGTTAACAGCGTGTAGGGAGCACAACCGAAAGGTCAAGGTCGAAATGACATGTTCTCTTCCGGTTTAAGGAACCAAGGAGGAGCTAACTCTGACAGTTTAAATGGCGGTTCAGTAAGATGACAATTGACAAACGAACATACCAATACTTTCACAATGTCTAAAACCATTATTTAGATACGGAAATCTAATTTTCTTTTCATACAGGTTAGCTTGTAGTGAACAAAACGAGATCTAGATTTTAAAATTCAAATGCTAAGCACTGACTCATTGATTTTGATAGAAATTAGAAAGACTCGAATTTACAAACTTTGCTTAACACACACGCAAAAGCGAATCCAAAACAAAACTCGTGAAATTTCACGCCTTGATGCGAAATGTTTTTCGGCCAATAGAAAACTAGGAAACATTTAAAAACAAAACTCAAATAATCTTCAATTCTCAGAAACAATATTCTTTTACGGACCATTTCGCGAACCGACGCGAAGTTTGTCGTTGTCCAATGGAAAGGCCTGAATCATATACGGGAGTGAATTCTCAAATGATCTTTTCAAGTCCCACAAACAAAATAAAAGACGGTTAAGTTCGCCTGTCACTAGAGAGGAGACGAGCGTGTTAACACGTCCCTTGACAAACGTCAAGAGATCTCTACTATTCTCTCTCACCTCTTTTATACTTGATAAACGAACGGAACATTTTAAGACTGAGCGATTACTTCAAAGACATTCCTATCATACGATAACGCTCATACATACATACATACACACATACGTTTCTGCCTACGTACACATAAATTAATTCTTGCAAGGATCGCTACAAACATTTTGACGGCCTTGTATCAACCAAAATACATTAATTTTATTTGTAAAGACCTTAATTGATTTATATGTATATAAATTTGTTTCACTTTAGAATTTGATTTTCTTGTTTTATACCCCTCTAATGGTGGGCTATCTAATTAACAAGGCCAAATCAAACTAATCTGTTTCAACACTCATACACTTTACTATAACTGATAACTCACTATAAGCTTTAGGCTATCATCTTTCAATAAAACCAAAATTTAACTTCAAAGAAGACATTTAAATTATTTAAAACGCGTTTTCTATTTTTGTTTTTTTAAATTTTTATGAAGTCTGTGACGTGTCAAGCTCCACCTATTGGTTCATTGTTCACTCTCGTATATACACAGACAAGAAATACAATTGCCAAATCCTGACTATGTGTTTCAATTTAGTTATGATTATACATACAGACAGTACAGTTGAATTACAATAAATTACTATTGTAGAGGACCGTGTTGGCGATGTTGCCTATAAGTAGATGAATACACGTGAGTTAAGATTTTCTTGCTAGCCGGTCCAACTACATGAGAAAGTTGGACTTTAATTAAGACCAAAGAAGGCAAAGAAAAACAAACACAAGACCGATAAATATATGTATACAAATATATGTATTAATAACAAGAAAGGTTACAAGTTACATGGACAGAGTGCGTGTGGTGAATATTATGTGTGTGTGTGTTGTGGTGAGTGTTCGTACGTACGTGTATTGTTCTTAGCGTGTTCCTAGCATTTGGGAAACGCTGTATCTATGAGAGTTCACATCTGTGAGTTGGTATAAGGCCGAAGGCCTGAGGAAAAAGAGATTTACCTCAAGGTGGCGGCCCAAAGGCCTGAGGGAAAAAGAGAGACAGGCGAAGGGTCAGCGAGTATTTATAGCCATGGAAGAGAGACCCCTGTTGAAAGGTAAGGAGATAATAAGGAGCTAACTCCGACACTATATATACAGATCTTTACACGCACAGGTTCTAAAATAAAGCATGTCTTATGAAATTTAAATGGTTGCATTTTGGTGTACAGGGCTGAGAAGCATAAGTTGCATAATTTTGGTATTGAAATAAAAAGCCCTATCGTTGATTAATTAGTTTATTTAAGGAAATACGAATGGTTCCAACATACAAATACATAATGAAAGAAACATTTTATTCGATATGCCCCCTTGTTTCTCAATTACTGCCTCCACACGCCTACCCACCTGAAACTTCTACGACTCTTCTCCAAAAACCAGAGAACATCTTGTCCCACTCTTTTCCGATGGTATCCATATATATTTGGATGAGAGGGTCCCCATTAGTAGCATGTTCTAAAATGCTCCAAACAGCATAATCTGGAGAGTTGAGATCTGGGCTGGAAGAGAGCGAGAAATGTGATGGCCAAAAATCGGCAACATTGGATTTTCAGAAATTCTGTACTATTTTGGTTGTATGAGCAGGAACACCATCCTGAGTCCATTCATAGTTTCCCTCTGGGTAAAAGACTTTCAGCCATGGTAATACATTGTCTCTCGGAGTCTTGTAATAGGCATCAGCATTAACTTTTTTTTTATCAGGTTTGTAAAATTACATAGGCATGTTTTCCCATCGAGGCCACAACCCCAAAGACCATAGCTTGATCTGGATGTTTCGTTCTGAAAGGGCCCTTGACATGAGCTTTTGAGTGTGCAATGTATCTGTCATTCCTGAACAGCGTCATCTTTTCGCCTGAGAAAATTTCCACAGTGGGCTTGTTTCTTTTAAGATAAGTAAGAACTTTTTTGCATCTTTCCAATCTTCTGGCCTTCATGGGTCGTGTCAGCAAATGTCTTGGTGTTCTTGTGTAAGATTTTAGTTTTAAGTCATCTTTCACTGCTGTTCTGATAGTCTTAGCATCCACCTTAAGTTTGTTGGAGTTAGCTCCTCCTTAATTCCGTAATTGTTCACCAGAGGACGCTCTCCCTATACTATAAATACTGGGCGACTTCTTGCCTCGTTCTCTTGTTCATTTCTTCATTTCAGCGAACACATCTACAATGCAAGCTCTCTTAGAAGATAGCGTCTCCCCACTTGTGGGAAAACGCCATGAAACACCCATACACGTACATACAAACATTCACTAAAATACAAACTCTTTACGTTCACACACAAACACAGATGTTGATGTCTTTGTCACTTGGAAAATTGTTGTTTAATACACACACACATATATATATATATATATATATATATATATATATATATATATATATATATATATATTGGTCTTGTTTGTTTTCTTTACATCTTCGGTTGGACTCAACTTGAGTCCGCCGTGTTCTTGTAGTTGGACCTTCTTCTAGCAGGAAATAAACAGCATGTGTTCCTAATTTAACAACACGTAAATACCTGCCCCCGGGTCCTCTACAAGTTCAGTTACTAATTTTCTCATGTCTTTTGAGATTTTGGATTTGAAAGTGTTGATGAAATCATTATTGCACTTTTTGTTGATTCCATCACTTCAAGGCTTTCTTTGAATAGTTTCCCTCATAGTCATTCTCTTCTTCACATTAAAAACTGTCCGTAGAGATACACCAACTATGCCTGAAATCATATCACACACCCTTTGACGTTTGCTTTCCTCAACACTTATCTTTTACACAATTATCTGAAAAAATTGTGGGTAATTATTATGCAAGGTTATGACAATAAAATGCGGCAGATTTCATAAAATTAGTTGAACTTCTTCAGGAGAAAAACGAGTAAAACTTTTAGTGCAAATTTTGCCTCCCCACTCTGTATATGGAGTCAACCCCGATAAAAATAAAATAAAATATAAAAAATAATATATATAAACAAAAAAGAAATAATTCAAATTAAAATATGGCATTTGCGCTTTCCTTTTAAACCATTATCTCTTTTTTCTCTCTCTCTCTCTCCCTCTCTCTTTAATCGCCTCTCTATATACTTCTCTCTCATTTAATGAGAAGGTACCTCTCAAATAAAAAAGAGGAAGAAGATGAAAAGACTGAACCCGGCTGAAAAACGGTGTCATTTTGCTGGACTAGAACGTAGCTATTTGTGACTAAAAACTAACAAATATTAAAGAGACGCGCAAAAGTTCCGCTATATAAAAAAAAGAAAAAAGAACGGAATGCAAGAAAAAATGTCCAATCAAAAAATTAGCACAAAGAGACTTTTAATGTTAGCCGAAAGCAAGGTTCGCGCCAGTAGGTCGGCAACTTACAGCACGCGTGACACACACGCCAAGCAATTTCCAGTGGTAAGCAGCCGCAAATGACATCACGAAGTTCGAACCACTAACTACTGCAATGCAAAGAAGATATTTAGCTGTTTCAATTTTAATATATACTAAAGTTTATATACTATATATTACTATATAAAATATACTGTAGAACAGGTATATTGACCTTGACTTGTATAAAAATACGTGTGCTGTTGGCACACTAAATCATTTTAAAACCCTAAGTCGGCACATAGCAAAAGGATGGCGACCCCTGGTGTAGGATCCTTATCAAAAGAATATAAACTAACGGCCCTAAGCTAGAAGATGAAAAGAGACCGCCAGAGAAACCAGCCATGCGTGACACGTAAAGAAGTTAAGAGGTCATCTACTAATGATCCTTTCTGCTCTTCTTAGGGCTGAGAAAAACACAGCAGGTTGATGCCGACATATTTCTAAGATTACTACTACTACTACTACCAAGTTCTGACGCTGAAACTTCCCACAACCGAGCCGAAACAAACTTTCTCCAGACTGCTACCAAGATCTGCCTTATAAACAAACTTTTGTTACACCGAATAGCAAAGGACTCACTCTAATCTAAATCAAATTAATAAATATATATTATATATTTTGTACCATATACAGTACGTTTTAATTCCAAAGTTTCCAATAAATACAAGTCTTTCTGGCACTACTGCATTACAGATATTGTAGGTCTGTGCGTGTTCACATGTAAAAAATTAAGAAGAAGCATAAAAAAATTGGGCTTCTATTACAGACCGTTTATTCTCCTATTTTTTTTAAAAAAAATTTAATCTGTAGTGAAACAAAGTTCTTAATGTCTCTTGTATATGTCCGTTTTCCTTTTCTGGTCCATAAGTTCGGATAAATAAGGATAAGCATCATTATAATGGTCAAGCTCAAGTCAGCCTTGCGCAGAGTTGGAACAATTATTAGAGAAAAGTTTATACTTACTTCCTCGTTGGAGGGTCGGCATGGTTATAATGGTTGAACTCGAGACAGCCTTGCGCCGAGTTGGAACAACCAGAAAAAAGTTTGATTTATTTCATAGGTGTTAGTTTTGGAAGACACATGCAAATGCTATGCTTTGAAAAGTGGAAAGAGAGTTCCATTGTCAGTTGACCGGGGAAACGAACGTGCACCAGCAGGGACATTCTTTTTTCCACATGCTAATACATCTTGGAGCCAGAAGAAGAAAGGAGAGAGGGGAAGGAAAGGAGAGAGGGAAAAGAAAGGAGAGAAAGGAAGAAAAATGTCTTTATATAGACTTAAACAGCACCACGTCATGGTGTTTGATGAAGCCAAGTGAGGTAATTAAATTTACAGTTCCTTTACTACTAGCATCATAGGAAAATATATATATACATTTTCTTTTACTATTTTACTACAATTGATATTGCATTCAAATTTTTGAAAGCACAATGTTGGAAGAGAGTTCTACAAGTGAGAACTACGAGTGAAGAAACCGTTAGCCTGGAACTTTGAAACTCTAACAATCTGAGTATACAGCTGAAAAAAATGATATGCCAAAACCCCAAGGATCCAATCTTCCAACTTGTTGATAATATTAACCTTGGGAGATTACCCCAGCATGGTGGACCATTGGGAAGTGCCTGGAAACAGTACCTTCATTGACCCAAAAACCTTGCGAGTTAAATTGTTTAGAAACCATTAATGGTTGTGCTAGCACAATGTCACAAGTCATCATGACCGAGGGTTTGACTATATTGGCCTTGTTCAAATTGCTGATCATTCCAGATTATGTGCTCTCTCTCTCTCTCTCTCTCTCTCTCTATCTCTCTCTTTCTCAAGAAATGTAACTACGGTTTAATCAGCATCATTGCAATATCAACTATTGGTTGGCTCTCAGTGTTGAAGGAACAGGAATGAATCTGAGCACGTGTCTGCAATAGGGATTGGCTAGCCAGCTTACAAGACAAGCATATTTAATCATCTCTATCTATAAAAGGCAGGATGCATGTGTGGGTGTAACGAATGCACGGCCACAATTTTTGACGGATTTGCACCAAAATTTACATGCACATACTCCAAGTTAGCAGGAAGGCCAAGACTGACTTTGCATTTCCCAACTTCCATCGATAGTGGAAATAATCAATTTTTTCATGCTCCTACGGCAGTTTTCATGTAGTTTGTGGCCATTTTCTACTGGCCAGAGTGAGAGTCTATAGCTGGCTGCCACGAATAGGCAGGAAGATTCTATTGGCCAGCGTGAGAGCCAACAGCTGACTGACACGAATGTTAACTAGCATGCTAGCATGCAAAAAAAAATCAATAGCTGCATTCGTCACAAGTGGGAAAAATTTAAATCTGCATGGCACTTTATTCCAATTGGATCATTCGCTTGCTTAAACTCAACGTTGATTCTGATTCCGCAGAACTGGGTTGGGTGGGAAAAAGTATTTGTTGTTAACATTCTTTTTTCATTCGGTTTTTCCAGTTACGAGTCCTTTTTTAAAGCTGATCGTTTTGTGTTCATTTTGTTTAGTTCTTTTTTCGTAACAGATTTAATGTTTTGTATAGAGCTTAGAAAAAATTTGCAGTGTGAGATAGACAAGAAGTAAGGCATGTAGCAACATCAGCATGGCAAAGGGCACTCCTTTAAAGGCAAGGAAGGGCAAAAATATTTTAAGTCAAATGATAGCGATTGCTGTATGAGTCGTACGATTTTTGAATCAAGCACGAGCAACGCCGGGTCATGCTGCTAGTTAGAAATAAGAAGCAGTCACTCTTGTCAAAGTGACATGCATTTTTCAGTACTTGATAGTTCAAAATGGCATCTTATGTTGTTATTATTTAGCCAAGAATCCAATTGCCAATCTTCAATTTTGAAACATGAGCAAACTGATGTTTAAGCTGGAAAAATGATATGTCAAAACTCCAATAAACCAAGCAGCATATCAGTGGCTAAATGTTGATTGACTTAAAAAGTTTTTTTTTTGAGCAAACGTGCCCAAAATAAGATGGAATATCAAAAGGATTGTTTTTCCCATTACACTGATTTTTTAATTACCTTTCACTCTTTGGCAATGTTTATTGTTTTAAAATGCGATAAATAGAATTGTAATAAAACCTAAACACATGAAAAGTAATTTATAGATTTTCTTTGTTCTTGGGAATTAACAACAAAAATAATAAACACTATTTAATAGTTTGTTTATTTAGACTATTTATTGATTATGTTGTTTATTGTAATGGTTGGCAAAACATCAGCCAATTGCCATTTGATTCAAACTTTATAAAATGGTAAATAATAAGGATTTCCTTACGTTCACATATTTTAATAATTTAGTAAATGTTTATAAATTTATGAATAAAAAATTGTTTTTATATTTATTTCTTTATAAATTGGTAACTGATAAATATTGCATTGCATTAGTTATAACTTTTAACTATTGTAGGTTTTAGAATGTTGTAAATATAAAATTACTCTTGTAAATAAACAATCTAATAAATAGTTTTTAATATTTTTGTTGAAAATTCTCAAGAACACAATAGTGTATAAATTGAAACATATAAAAACAGATTATTGGTAAGCATTTTAGAAACAGGAAAACCTTGTTAGAAACAATGAAAAAATTATTTAAAAATAAAATTATTTAAAAAAAATATTTAATATCAATCCACCTATATGACAGTAATTGCTGGAAAATCTCTTCACAGATGAAGAAGAGACATAATTGCATTGTATTAGTTTTAATTGAATTAGTTTTTTTATAATTTTGAATATATATCATTATTCTTGTAAATAAATGATCTAGTAAATAAATAGTGTTTAATATCTTTGCTGCAAATTCTCAAGAACCAAAGAAAATGTATAAATTCACTTTCATTACATGTTTAGATTTTATTCCAATTCTAATCATCGCTTTTTAAAACAACAAACATTGCCAAGGAGTGAATATAATTAAAAAAAATAATTAATAATTTTCATGGGAAAAACTGTTTTTTTGACACTGTTTTATACATTTGTCATTTTTTTGTTTCTGTATGCTCTACTACAAAGGTTCCCAACCTTTCCACATCATTGCCCACATTCACATGGAAAAAATTTCCACTGCCAACTTGTATAGTAAATATTCAAAAGTATACAAAAATTATTTCAGAAAAGTTTGTTACTGGTTAATAAACTGACTTTATGATATAGTAAGAAATACCAAAGAGCAGTAACAAATACTGACTTATGTGATGACTGCAGCAGCTAGTAACATATTAAATAACAAACAAAAGCAAACTTGACCATTGAAAACTATACATAGAATTTAGATTTATGGTCAAGTCTAGTTTTATGGTCAGGGTTACCATTGCAAGTGTTGAGAAAAATTAAACAATTTGTTATATTCTGTGCTAATAGGAATATATACTTAAAAATCAAGGTGGATAAAATAAGTAAAGGTTTATTGTAAAAAACCAGTACAATAAGAATAAAGGTAACAGTTATGCACAAGGTTGTCGCAAGTCAATTCAGTAGGTATTGCTACTATTGGAAGATCAGTAATTCTCATGTAAGTCTGAGTCGTATTTAACAGATCCCAGCTAGAATATTTATCTACCCACCCTACCACAAGGGCTGCATGCGGCACAAAGCCGGTTTAATGTGGGTTCTCTGAGCCTGTAGGCTCAGCCAAAAATATTCCCTTTTTTGAACTTGCATAAACGGATTCAGGGTCAGTCTACCTCCCCGAACGAGACTCTGCCCTTTGGCGGTGCCTCATCCGGGTTCCTCTCTGCCCGAAGGCAGAGAGTTCGACTGTTTAGCTGGAACAGGTCGCAGCTAGCATATGTAGCTACCCACCCAACGAGGGTTGCATGTGGCACAAGGCCGATTTAATGTGGGTTCTCTGAGCCCGTATGCTCAGCCGAAAATATTCCCTTTTGAAGCAGCATAAACGGGTTCAGGGTCAATCTACCTCCTCCCCGAACAAGACTCTGCCCTTTGGCAGAGCCTCATCTGGGTTCCTCTCTGCCCGAAGGCAGAGAGTTCAACTGTTTAGCTGGAACAAATCCCAGCTAGCCTCTGTAGTCTGTTGACTTACAGTATTTATAGGTAGTTACTACCACTCTTATGGGGTGGGGATGACAGGTTATTCCATTACATCACAATATTTGTTTATATTAGGTTGGTGCAAAAATAATTTCGTTTTCTAACATATGTTACTATGTGAGAAAACGAAATTATTTTTGCACCAACCTAATAATTATGAAATTAAAAAGAATATACACTACATGCAACTAATAAAAATTCAGCAACTAATTTTTTTGTTGTTCTTGATCTTCCCTTATCTGATTTATATCTGAAAAAATATTATTTCATCTGAAGAACCAATTGAATGTCAATGACCCTTTTCAAAATATAGGAAATGCCAAAATATTTGTTACTTGCGGAGATATTTATATCTTATTTAAGAATGTGACCCAGTTATTCCTATTTAGTTTCCTGTTTTTAGCTGGTTTTGGGGTTTTTTTTTATACAGGTTTCTTTTCGTATCTCCTTTGAATATTTTTTCTGGGTAGCATTCGTTGAAATACCTTTTTAATACTCAAAATCCTATCTCACCCACCAAAATTTCCAATCACTCACCATTTTCTGTTCAGTTGCTCATTGCCCACTCAACAGTTGAAATTGCCCACTGGTGGATAATGTCATCCAGGTTGGGAAACCCTGCTCTACTAGAATGACTGAAGTGATGAAAATGTCGAACTACTATTGCTGAGCTGATTGCAGTATAGTCTGCCACAGCTGGCACTTTGAAATACAGATTTTTTTTTCAATTTCCTGGTTCAACATTCAAGGAAAATTTCCTAATGGCCTTGCTTGATGTGAACAGGATGTTGTTGTTTTCTTTCATCAAATTTCAAACTCTGACAGTTCCTGGTATTCTCAAGTACATGACATTGTGAAGTGGATATAAATACGTGGAAAAAAATTCAGCCTTATCACTATCTAAAAGCGAATAGTGTAATAACTAGTTTGGTGTTTGGAGAATCTTGTCATATCCTGTTGGCACACCGACATTTTTTAAAAACAATCTGAAGGAAAAGCTTAACTAATGATCATTGTAAAACTGATTCAGGATACAAAACATCCTCAAAGCATTGAAAAAGATTGGTGTGACTAGGATCAAAGCATAGTATCTGTTTGTATTTACTTGACTCCCCACTGAGTCAGGTTGTGATGCAAGGTCAGTTTTTAATGTGGGGAGCCGAGTGTCTTCACTCAGGCCACTGGTCTTAGCTGACTATAGCTTGTCCAAGCTGGTCTAAGCTAGTCACAACTGGTCTTAGCTGGTTATAGTAGGTCATAACTGGTCCAAGCTGGTCTAATCTAGTCATAGCCATGATACTACCAGTTCAGGGACGAATCCCTGTGCCTGGTAAGTATCAATGTGTTACAAACTACTCAAGAGAGCAGTTTACACACTCCAACAACCGAAAGCCAGCCCATGGCTCCAGCCTTCAACTCCAGCTCACCATCATCGGCCACAGCTCCAGCCATCCTCACCAGCAACAATGATATGCAATAAACTGTCCTTGTCCAGACAATGCTTTTCACTGATTAAAAAACTGCCCTTTTCAGGACAACGTTCTTCAGCAACTAAAAAACTGCTCTATTCAGCAACTACAAAACTGCTCTATTCAGCAGCTACAAAACTGTCCTCAGGATAACACTTGTCTCACCCTCTACATGAGCACACAGAGATATTTTTTGTTTAGTGGACTGTATCTTTATTTTTGTTCATGTATTTTCTTTAAAGAAAATAAACTTGGTAATTTTTTTTTTTTTTTACTTAAGTCTTTATTTTGTGTTGTCTTCCGTTATTCAATATCTTTTTGTGGGCCAATATACCACCCACAACACACATTTCTCAATATGTCTTGATGCGAGCATATTTTAGTGATGCTGTGCCTGGCTCGGGGTAATAAAATTTGAATGTTTTGGAAAAAAATTATTGAGAGATGTCTTTGGAAAATGACTTTGGACTATTTTCTACTAATTGAAGGGACGGAATTTAAAACTCACAATAATTTGAAATGGTAACTGATTCAAGGTTGCTGGCTGGTGAAAATCACTATTCATTCATGTTTTGTCAGGATGGATAGTCATGCAGACAGGAGGATGGTTTTAACAATTAGCATTTGCATCTAAGAACAACAAGATTCCAAAATGCCAAGTGGCCAACCAAATTTGGCAAACATGGACTTTGTGCTGGCAAAAAAACAAAGTGTCACAAGAACAGTTTTTCCTTTGACACTGCTATTATTTTAACTATCTTTATTCCTTGGCAATATCTATTGTTTTAAAAATCAATGATTGGAATTGAAATAAAACCAAAGCATATGATGAAAGTTAATTTATACATTTTATACATATACATGACCAAAACCAAGAACTAACAATTTGTTTGGAGACCAACTTCAAAGAGACACAGACAAAGCCTTCATCCTGTCGTCATATCTACACTACCAAGATTTCTTATTTGGTCTTTGATGTAGTGAATATGTATACACCTGGGTTCCCCCTCACAGTAATATGATTGGCTGGTGTCAGCTATAAATACAGACTGATGTGGAGGTACATGGCCTATGCCTATTGCCTACACCTATTGCCTACTACTATGATGAGGACCAGTTCATTACGGTTGCCTGCTAGATTGTCCTACCCGGTTACAATAGTCAACAACCACTTTGCTACATCGAACAAATATATCCCTTTCCGGGACATACCAGTCTTCCTCACAAACATCATTCTTTCTGACAGTTTTATTGACTTCGACTGCTGACAGGTTAGAACTTCACAGCTACGAGAGAACTTTCACTTTAACAAAGGACATTTGGCAACCATGGACTTCATGCCCACAAAAAACAAAATGTCAAAAGGACATTTTTTTTTACCTTGATACCACTACTATTTTAACTACTTTACTCTTTGGCAATGTTTGTTGTTTTAAAAAGTGATAATTAGAATTGGAATAAAAGATAAATATATGATGAAAGGGAATTTATACATGTTGTTTTTGTTCTTGAAAATTTACAACAAAAATGTTAAACACTATTTATTTATTAGATTGTTTATTTACAAGAATAATTTTATATTTAGAAATTTAGAAAAATATGAGAACCAACTGTAATGCAATATTTATTATCTACCATATTATAAAGAAATAACTATAAAGCAAATTATTTTATTCATAAATTTATCAAAATGTCTGTGAAGAAGAGAAAAAGATTTAAGTAAACACATAACTACAGTCAGTCCATTCGATTCATGACTGACGAGACAGATCTTTTCCCACAGGAGGTTACCATTTCTTTCTGTGGTAGATCAATTGCCATCCAAGGCTATAGAACCTGGTCTGTCCTACTACTTAGCTGAGTAGAGAAGAAGAGGATTAATACCTTTCTCAAGGGTATTAGCATGGAAATGAATGTAATGGATTCAACTGGAATTCGAACTCGGCTCTTTGATTCCTTAATCTGAGCCGCTATCCATTACTCCACCTTGCCTCCTACAAGCGACTGTAATTACAAATTTCGAAAAAAAAGGTATTTTCCATGCATTTCTTTTATATGCACTTGCCACATAAATTTACTAAAATAGGTTGCAAGTATCTGGATTTAAAAATTTTTCTTATAATTTGACAACAAAAATGTTAAACATTATTTATTTATTAGATTTTTTATTTACAAGAATAATTTTATATTTACAAAATTCTAAAAACTAATACAATGCAATATTTATGATTTAGCAATTTATAAAGAAATAAATATGAAAAACAATTTTTTTATTCATAAATTTATAAACATTTACTAAATTGTTAAATATGTGAATGAACTATAAGAAAATCCTTATTATTCATAATTTTATAAAGTTTGAATCTGCAATTAGCAGATGTTTTACCAAACATTTTAATAAATAAATTGTGTAAATAAATAATCTAGTAAAATTTTTTTTATTATTTTTGTTGTCAATTCCCAAGCACAAAGAAAATCTATAAATTTCCTTTCATATATTTTTAGGTTTTATCTAAATTCTTATCATCACTTTTTAAAACAAGGAGTGAAGGCAGTTAAATTAAAACCATTGTCATAAGAAAAACCATCCTTTTGACACCAGACTTCTTTTGGAGGTATGAAGGTTCAAATTTTGATAACATCAGACAACAGTTTCACAGGATGACCAAAGTTAATAAGAAGCAAAAATGGAGAATAAATATGATAGCTGTACTCCATTTTAGGCATGATCTGCTCTTGTAAAGGTAGAGGATAGCACAGGGAGTCAGGTACTTGCTGGAACAGTACAGAGAGCTGATCATTTTCAATGCATCTTAAGTGATAGATCGTATGGACAAGTTCCAATGAGATCTGGAATGAGTTTGAGGCCAAGCAGTCACTCAAGGCATGCAGCCTCCATGAGAGAAACTTCCATGCATTGTTATTGGTGTTAGTTTAGGGTCTGATTGGTGATGACAGAATGTAACGTTTGGTTTTTGAAGCATTGAATGTAACCAGCCAGTTTTTCCCTCACTGGAATGTTTGAGCTAGATCAGAGAATGTTATGCAAGACATGCTACAGCGTGTCTGGCAGGAGCTGGACTACCATCATGATGTGTGTCATGTCACAGGTGGTGTGCATATTGAACACGTGTGAAGCTTTGTGAAATCGGTTATAAAATCTACATCCCTCTGAATATCTTGTTCAAATTTTGATAAATAAATCTTTTATTGTTCAACACAAAGCCTATTTAATTTCATTTGCCTGGAACATGTAGTTATTCAGATATTCACATTTTAAATTATGTCAATTTAGGGGGGGAGGTCACCCAGTATTATGATATTTTGTATATATGAGCTGTAAGAAAGTTTTTCTCCAATTATTTGTTTTGAAAAGTACTCTTTTGTAGACTTGTTTTTTGGTGTTTTTTAAAGGACCAAGAACAGCTGTTTTGAAATCCGATGAGCAATAATGGAATAACTTTTATGCTACAAGATAATAAAGTCTTTTATCTTTTGCCGTGTTTCTGTATACAGAAAAACTTCCTATCACCAACTGAAAGTTTCCAGATAATGCTCCAATCAACTGAGGACAAAGCACAAAAAATTATTAGAGCAAAATAACATTAAAATTATGAGTTGGCCAGCAGGTTTTCCTGATCTCAATCAAATTATCAACCTGAAAATTATCCTTGATTGTAAGTTATATAAAGGTAGGCATTGATACCATTCAACCCAATGAATGAAAAAGTCAATATAGAATGCATAGACTTCAATAGACAATGACTAATTTTGTAGATTAATAGAGATTTTGCTAGGTCACACTTTTCTGCTTTCAGGGTTTTTGTAGGTCTTTTTATTGACTTTGAAAATAAAATGCTAAGGGAGTACTTCAGCTTTCTCTACAAAGTCCAGATTTTTGGACCACTTCATCAGCATTCAGATTTAATGCTGCCAGATATCAAAATCGTTTATCTGGTGTCTTGCTTCATTATACAGAAAGAATTCCTGGTGCCAACTGGAAAGTTTCAACAAGACAATAGTCCATTTCATTGATCAGAAAGTACAACACATTATGAAAAACAGAAAAGGGCCAAAAACAGCTGTTGTGAAAACATAAAAGCAGTAATAGAATAACCTTTATCAGTACTCAGCTTAATGCTACACGATATCCAATTTCCTTCTACAGAAAAAATCCTGTTGTCAACTGGAAATTTCAAGATAATGCTCCAATCCATTGAGGACAAAGTATAAAAAATTGTTTTATGACTATAACATTGACTTGCAGGTTTTCCTGATCCCAATCTAATTGGCAACCTATGTGGTATCCTTGCACATAAGGTGTATAAAGGTGAGCCATTATCCCTTACATCACCTGCATATTCAAGCATGTAACTCTTGGTATTCCCGAGCGTTCACCCATCTAGGTACTGACCAAATTCAATGATGCTTAACTTTGGTGATCGAACAAGAACCAGAGCTGGAGTGAGAACTGTAAATAACATAATGATTTGCACAAAGAGGTCCTCTTACTATATTCAAGGTGTTAGAAGTGGCAAAACATTTCGAAAAACTGATAGCCTTCATCAGCACTCAGCTTAAATCTGCCAGATATCAGAATCTTTTATTCAGTACTTTGCTTCCTTATGCAGAAGATATTCTTGGTGCCAACTAAAAGTTCCAAAAACAATGCTCCAATCCATTGGGAACAAAGCACAATAGTTTTAGGACAACATTGACATTATGACTTTGCTGGCATGTTCTCCTGACGTCAATTTAATTAACAACCTGTAGAGTATCCTTGCTTGTAAGGTGTATGAAGAAAGATGCCAATACCACTCAACCCAATTATTGAAAAAGTCAATACAGAATGCAGGGCTTCAATAGTCAATGATCAATTGTGTTGACTGAGAGAGACCTTACTAAAAAGCAATTTTTCAGATGACTTATCATCATGGACTTACTGCAATTTACTAGAAATAATGATTTAGAAAAATTGGTTGGATGCACACTGTTATAGTAATTTACCCACACACACATGGACTCTCCCAACTATAAATAGGAGCAGGTACTGCCTTTTGGAGAGGGAAGTGTCCAGCAGTCAGCTCTGAGAGTTGGACCGAACATTCTTGCTGTAACACTCTCCTTTGTATATGTCTCTATTAGTGTTTTCTATTAATATATTTAACTCAATTCCTCTCTTGTGTCTTTAATTCTGGCCCTAACAAGACCGCAACATACACACACAGGAAAAAAAGGCGGGGAGAGGTAGTACAAGTCCAATAGGTTTACTAGACAAAACAAATTCACACTTCTCTCTGAATCTTGATCTCCAATATGTCACTCCTGGTCAGAAGTGAAAAGTGAACTCCCCTTGAATTATCACACCATATTTTATGCACCTGACCCAGCCAGTGTTCAACCAATGAACACTCAGAACCAACCAATAAAAATGGCTACAATTGACAACAACACTTTCATCAGCATAAAGTGCTGCCCGATTCACTGTCTGTCCAAAGCTCGCCAATTCACTATCTCCACACTCCCTTACGAAACATATATGCAACTCTGGCCCTTTTGGGTAGCCAAGGTAAGTCACTGCTATACTTTGACACTTTGTTCTTTGTATTTTTAAAGTACTTTTTGAAAGAAATGCTTGCATAAAAATTTTCTTATTGCATATTTATACAAATACTCATAATATAGTGTCAAATTCATGAAAAGCAGTCTTTATAAGTTGAAAGTTGAGCTGGTCTTTTAAATGTGCACCACACTGTACATACCATAAAATCATTGGTTGCTTGCTTGCTTTAGTGGCATATCAAAACCTCTATGGGTTATTTCATGCTGAAATCTAAATATTTTGTATACATTTTGTTTGTTTTTCTTTCAGACAATAATAGTTTAGTGATACAAGTCTTACTAATTAACCTATAGCTGGGGAGAGGAAAAGTATTTGCATGTAAGTGAATATAACAAACCCAACTGAAATTAGAACTTAGCTCTCTGATTAGCTATTCTGAAGTATTATCCATTATACCACTTGTACATCTAAGCTTAGAGCAATGGTTTGTACATCTTGGCCCTCGAATTAACAATTTCCAATTTCCACCCATTTCATTCATGCTTACAGCACCTGGTGTTCCTAAACAGTTACCCATCTACGTATTGACCAGGCTTGGCATTGCTTAGGAATGTACAGGAACTGGTGTTTCAATGTGATGTGGCCATAAGCCTTCATAAAATGACATAACTTTACTGAGGCCAATGACCTCAGCTCTAACATTGTAAATCTCATTCGAAACTTATCTTAACAGCTCTAACATTGTAAATCTCATTCAAAACTTATACCATCAAATTCTGTTTCCTTAAGGGTTATGGCCACATTGTGTTGAAACACTGGTTCTCATATGATCAACGAAGTTAAGCAATGTCAAGTCTGGTCAATATCTAGATGGGTGACTGCTTAGTAATGACTTGGAAATTGTTAGTCAAAGAGACGAGTTCCAATTTCCATTGGGCTTGTTATATTCACTGAGGTGCAAATAACCTTGAGAAATGTATGAATCTACCTCTCTCCCCGTCTATGGCTTAAATAGCAAAACTTTTATCACCAAACCATTATTATCTCAAAAAAAAAAAAAGAAAATTCTTACAATCTAAAAATATTTCCTGGCTTTAAGCAACCTGTAAAAGGTTGATAAGCTGTAAAAAATGAATAAATTAATCAATCGATCCTTATTTTCCTTAACATTTTTTCTGAAGATTTTCCTGAACTTTCAACAAATCAATACACTTTGGAACATTTATCCCATCACATATAGATTTACGCATGACACAGAGCTTCAATTTGCCAGATACAAGCCTATCATTTGTGCTGCTCTTTTTACAAATCATGACATACACTCTGAAGATCTCGCTTTCAGATAATTATATAGCTAAGAAGATCTCTGTGTTTGGATTTTGAATCTCTCCTCCTTTCTCTCCCCCTTGATATATATCAAATCTGCTACCTTGGGATATATATATATGTATATATTATTTTCAAAATGGCTTGAAAGCAAAAGATTCATATAGCCTCTTCTGAAATTAATTTAAAAATGTAAGAACATTATTATTAATAAATAAAAATATAAAATGATAAAAATAGTGAACATCATAAATAAAATAAAATAAAACAAATGGCATTGAAACTTTGTTTAAAATAAAATAAATAATATCAAAATAATAAAATTTCTCCCAGCATGCAACAGAAAACTTTCCTATCCGGATTCTTTGTACCTAAAATTCCAAACTCATTCTTTTCGCTACTGACCATCAAAGGGTCAAGACATCCATTTCTTCTCCTTGGAACCTTGCTTGTCATAAGACAAAATGACTTTCTACTTTTATTACATGCAACCTTAAAATGCGTATAACTAAAATACACACATGTCAGTACATGGAAATAAATAAAATTATATGATTTTAAATCATTTGTAAGATGCGAGCTGATGGAGAAAAATTGTTTTGGATGACTATGTTGATTGTATTAAATTTAGTATAATATATAATTAATTATTTTATTTTTTTACTTGGATCAGTGGGAGATATATTAGTGTTTATGATTTTTTTAGAATTTCTTCTTCCTGCTTATAGTTAGAATGTATTTGATTACTGTCTAGTAGTTTGATATGTTTAAAGTCATATATATATATATATATATATATATATATATATATATATATATATATATATATATATTAATTGATTTAAAATATGGCAAACACCCCTCTTGTTGAAATGAATTTCTCTGTATCCTTGGAAACGTGAATTATGATTTTTGCTGACTTTAAAACCCAGTAATTTTAAAAGTTACTCCAAAATTCGTTTGAGGATGAAATGGAACTAATGTCTTTAATTTAATTACAAAATTAAATTCGGACCTTCCATTTTTGAAACATGGTTAGAACTGTTAAGCAGAAAAACCATATTTTAAGTTTATTAATTTATAATATTAATGCTCTGTAAATTTACACTGAGCACTATTTTGTAAAAATAAAAATATCTATAAGAACACCGGATTATATATCTTACTGTTCTTTCTTTTTATTTATATATACATGTATAATATATATATATATATATATATGTAGATATATAGTGTTTATGAGTCTTTTTAGAAATTTTTCCTTCTCTTATAGTTAGAATGCATTTGATTACAGTATAGTAGTCTGATATACTTAGAGTTATTTGATGGCATATTATGTTCATCTTTATTTATGTTAATATTCCCAATAGCTCGTCTAATTTGTTTATCAGCGATGTAATTAGGAAAGTCATTATTAATGAGGGTTTGGTTAATGTTTTTAATTCAGTATAGAAAACCTTTCTTGTTGAAGTTTGCTTTTGCACAGTTTATTAAGTTTCATATACAGTGTAACCCGGATATTAGAGACCCGGATATAAGAGAGATTTTTCTCTGGTCCCAAATTAGAGCCTGTGTTAATGTATATAAATTAGACCAAACCCGGATATAAGAGAAACCCGGATATAAGAGACTTCTTCTCCGGTCCCGACAACTCTCTTATATCCAGGATACACTGTAATAGTTATTTAGTAATAATTAGGACATTCATTTTTATGGTTGAGAGTGCACGTGTTTATGCTAGTTGGTTTTTATATAGGAAGGTAGTAAATGTATTATTATTAGTGTTGATCAATACATCAAGAAACGAGTTTATATATGCTAGTAAAGAAAGATTGTCCATATATATAATACATAGATATGATAGGCCAGTGAAAAAAATTTGAGATGAGAAATAAAAAATTAAACAAAGTGGGACTTTCTTTTGCAGGTAACTTTTTTTCACATGTGTTATATTACCAAAGAGATCTGATAGTTTGGGGCTAGTTGTTTGCCACAGTTAGGATTGTAGCTTGTTTGTAGTGGGTCATTTTATTTTTTGTCTCCTTGAGAAAGGACACAGGCATGTCTTAAAATTCGTATTTTTAAAATCCACCTCATCATGCTTCTCAGTATTATTATTTTTGCTATATTTTATCTCTCAAATTTCTTTCATCAGCCTATTATATCTACACATATATATATTGTCAGAAATTTAATTTCTGTATCTATCTTTCTATCTCTTTTACTTTCCTTCCCCCTCTCCTTTTTCCCCCTGTGTGCAGTGTAAGAACTGCTGTTGCTGTGTCACATGGCGAAATCGTGTCTAACGATTGGTCCTACGTGATTTTCCCGCTTGTTTTCGAATAGATTAGAGGAATCTAGTCAGTAGTAGCAGAAAAAGGGCGCCGCAGTGTGGAGACGAGAAGTCGTCTTGTCTCACGACGAAAAGGAAGCCAGCTTGAAGATAACCTGTTGTTGCTCTGACAAGGAAAATAGTCATAAAAAACCAGTCAAGAATATTTGTCTAAGAGAATTGAAGATAAAGAACAAGTGTGTGTTTGCCGTGTGGAAAAAGCTTATTCTCTAGACAAGTGAAGTCAAGTCTGTTCAAGTAATCAAGTGGATTATTGTTCAGCAACCAAAGAACAAGTCAGTAAAGACTTATCTAAAAAATTTCTGTTTCTGTTAACTGTGTTATGCGGGATTCCCGTCATTGGAAGTTTCCCAACCTTTTTTGCGCCGAGTTTCGCTGTTACTAAGCTAAATTTCGACAATATATATATATATATATATATATATATATATAATGCAGCTTAATTAATATTGTAAAATAGTCATTCAAAGAATAAATCAATAAAGTTAATATTAACTTTATTGATTTATTCTTTGAATGACTATACATATATATATATATATATATATATATATATATATATATATATATATTAGGTTGGTGCAAAAAATGTCGGTTTTTGACGTTAAATAATATGCACCAACCTAATATATTACTGTAGATTTGAGCAGCAACTTTTTTTAAAATGTTTGTTGAATATTACAGACAAGGAAAATTTAATTAATTTTTCATTTAGTTTTTCCTACATTTTTACATTTTTTTCGTTTGGTGGGTGTAAGGGATTGCAAAAACTGTCCGTATTGTTCATTGTCCCAAGCACTTGCAGCCATTTTCAAGAGAGTTTGTTTTAGGCATTGTTAATTTCGCTTTATGTTTGACTGTGTTTTTTTGAATACTAGTAGAAGCATTTATTCTGAGATTTGCGTGTTGAGCATGGCTGAAATTCAAGTGAGTATATTTCTATTTTTTTAAAAAAAACTTTCAGCATCCCAACACTGTTGAATAAGGTGAGATTGATAGAGGGAGCAAGAGGTTTTATGTATAGGGCCTCTCTCACAGTGAGATGTTTCTGGTAATATGATTTATATAAAATTTTAGTGTTTCCAGACATAATTTTCTTTAAGGTATCTTGCAAATTGTGGGTGGATATATACTTTTTATAGCACTTTGATTAGAGAAGTGACAAATGATGTCTTTACTCAAGTAAGTGGTAGTATGTCCAATATAAGTAACTGATTTATGACAAGAAACACTGGGCAGTGAAATTGATACACTATATTGACCATTGCTTGTTTAGATTATATGGGGTTATTTTGATTAGGGAAAACAATATATATATATATATATATATATATATATATATGGCGATGTGTTTCAAAGGCCTTTTTGTTGGGGAAAGATTGAAGAGAATTAAGAAGCATTATACAGAATGTGTTGAACTGGATTGTTAAAATGGAATAACCCATACGTTTTATGATTCAATATCTTTCTTTTTGGTTCAGCTGAGAACTTTTCAAATCAATTAATTGCTTAAGAATTATTTACATTTTGGATATGAAAATAATGTTAGCAGATACAGACTTTAAAATGTCTCAAAAAGAGATTAAATATAGTAGAAAAAGAAATTGAACATATAATAGACTGTACCAGAGATAGTTTCACTCAACACCGCCAATTGCTACAAAACTAAAACATCAACCTAAAAACTTGAGTCATCTTCTTAAACAGCCTCAACAGATTGAGACTTTCATATGGGTGCCATGCATGGCATCAAACCTGTTCAGAAATATCTAAACTCTCAGCTGTATATAACTGCTGCTGACTAAGATCAATGGTGAAAAAATCCTTGATTGGGTAAAGCCTAAGAGTCATGGTAAAAAACATCCTTCTTTTCACATTGTGGATTGGTGTTACAGAATCACAAACAAAGAACTGTGCCAAATAACAGAAACCACATTACTTGAGGACTACCAACAGCAGTAACAATTAAAATGAATTTCACATTTAACCCTAAGAGAAAATGATGACATAATCAAGATGTTGACATTCCACATGACTATATATAAAAGGTCAAGAAGGAAACCACCATCAACACTGGAAAGAGCAATAAAAGGTACTGGACTTGAGAAACCTGTTTTCCTTTTCTTACAGACGGTTCCAAAATGACCCTACTATACCGAGCACTTGACAAAATCAAGAACAAAGTGCATGCGCAAAATTAAAATATAAAATGACGACAATTTACCCATCGCACCCTGTACACACACACACACACACACACGTACACACACACACACATACATATTATCACTTTAAATGTTATTTTTTTATTTATTTTTTCATTATATTTTTTTTAATTTCATCTGCTGGTCTGGATATCTGATAAATCTTATCAAAGAAAAAATGGCAATACCATTTAATAAAACAAATGGGGTGTCTATTTAAATATGAGTATCCACTAAAAAAATTAAAAGTAATATTTAAAAAGTAAAAATCTGTTATATTAATAAATAAAAATCCATTATTTTAGAAATACACACACACACACATATATATATATATATATATATATATATATATATATATATATATAAGAAAAAGAAGTTGATATATTTTTAAGTGATTTTAGTGGATGCACATGTTTGAGTGTACGTTATTGTTTTTTAGGCAGTGAAATTAATATCCACATGCCTAGCGAACAGGAAATCTTTAAAAAATAGAGATCGACACTCACACCTGTGTATCCATTAAAATAACGTTTATAGTAATAAAAATGATGTCAGATTAAAATCCATTATACACACACATGCATATACACGCATATACACACATAAACACACACACTCATACACACAAACACACACACACAGATATGAGTGGCCAGCCAATATAGATTATCCCTCTCAGTCCCTGTTTTGCCATCCATTTACACAAGCAGGTTAAGTAGGTTACTTGCTGTTGTCCTGTGAGTGTTGTATTCTCTAGGTACTCTTTTCTCATATCTTCCAGAAATTTCAACTCTCTATTTCTGATTCTAAGTACAAGTATCTTTTTTTCTGGAAAGTGTCATGAAAACCATACCCTGGATTGACCCAAGCCTCCTGATTGAAATTGGGTTGACTGAACTATTTGGGAGCATTCAATAGTGGTACTAGCACAATGTCACAAGTCATTGTGACTGAGGATTTGAGTGTACTGGTCTTGTTCAAACTGCTGATCATGCCAGATAATGCATTTTCTCCTAGAAACTGTAAATGTGTAAAATTAGATTTTGGATCTCCCTTATGGATATAAAAATAGAAGCATACTGCTTCTCAGTGTTCAAAACAATTTTGGAGTCCTGTTTGATCTACACATGTGTACGCACACACCCACAAACTCACAATGGAAGAGATGAGCCAGCAGCTATTGATTAAGGCCTTGTCCACACACTGACAGAAACATTAGGCTAGCCGTGATAAAGTAAGTTTGTTCACATGTTTCACGATACACTAAGAACAGTTTATAAAACAAACTTCAATGGAAGGAAAATTGAACATTTTATTGTTATTGTATATTTCTGAAAAGAAGATATAAATGTTATTTGAACGGATGTTCAGAAAATAACCTTTTTTATATTTCATTTAAAAGATGTGTTGTTGTTAAATGTTTGGAATCCTGACACCAAGATAGTAACCTGGATTGATGGATCCCAACATATATACAGGGGGGTTGAAAAATATCTCCCTATTTTATGTATGATGGACTCTCCTGTCTTGCAAAAATTGTATAATTTTTACAAGACAGGAGAGTTTATCATACGTAAAATAGGGAGTTATTTTTCAATCACCCTATTTGACAAGATGGAAAATTGTTTTATTGATTTTGAGTAGACAGGCTCCCTGAGATCAGAACAAAAGAAATATATGTGTTTTATTTTGAACAAGGGATGATGTCGTAATTGATCTCGAAAGACCAGATTGCTAACCATTACATCATGTTGAGGTACTGTTGTGGTAAACCCTCTTACAGTATAATGAACTCTTCCTCCTCTCATAAATACAAACTGTGAGAGTCCGGATACTGAGCACAGAGTGTGAAGTGGAGTGGAGTAGTAGACATAGTGCTTATCTACTTATTACTAACACTATTGTTTTGTATATATCTTCAATATACTTTTTTCAACCGACCTTCGTCTTCCGTGTCTTTCTTTCTGGCCCCTAAACAGGCTCCAACATGTACCCAATATATATATATATATATATATATATATATATATATATATATATATTTTATTATATTTATTTTATTATTTATATATATATATATATATTGGGTACCTGTATATATATATATATATATATATATATATATATATATATATATATATATAATATAAAATAAATATAATAATATATATATATATATATATATATGTATATAATAAAATAAAAATAATAAAATATATATTATAAAATAAATATAATAAAATAAATATAAATATAAATAATATAAATGCCTAAATACACACACACACATATATATATATATATATATATATATATATATATATATATATTGTGTGTGTATTTAGGCAGCATTTTTTCATTGATGCATGTTTCATTAAATAATATAGACAAGTGTTGTCTATTTATTTTATGTAAATTCTTTTCATAACGTCTGATAAGCTTAATAACATTATCATTAAACGAAGAAAGAAAATCACAATATTGATACATATTTTTTAATCCAATCTAAGCTTTTGGCTTACATAAGCCATTATCAAAGATATCAATTACTGTACAATAAATTAAACAATACACGGACAAAACAATAATGATAGTCTGTTTTTGTTTACATGGAAGATTTACAAGCAATGACAAACTCATGCATATGAGACACTGAAAGTGAAAATCACACCGTATCTCATGACGTCACACATGACCACGTGAGAGTCAAAACGAAAAATATTAAGTATGGGAAGCTGTTGGTATAAACCAATGGCTTCTGTTAACAATTATAGGCATTTAAGAATATTTGTGGAGATTTCATAGTTTATTTTGTTCAGGTTAGGTTTCAACTGTTTTATGCATAAAGCAGACTAAAAAGAACTACAATTGTGCTGCTAATTTTAGTGTGAACTCGTTTTCCATCCTGAGTTAGTTCTACTCTAATTACCACCTAAAAATATTGGAGGCCATATATATATATTCTATCTGTCATGGGTCCTTACCTATAACTACAGAATGAACTCTTCCTAACACTCTGTATACTACGCCTCACAAGAGAGAGGGTTGAATCGAGTCAAGCCGATAGTAGTTCACTCCAAACCAGACTGACAGTCATACTAACACCTTCCACATCTTGTATTATTATTTTGTGTAATATACCTTCGTTATTTCTACTCTTGTGTTCGTGTTGTTCTTCCTTGGTCCTAACCTGGATCATAACACTATCTATGAAACCTTCACTTTGCAAACAGAAGGATTTTCTCCTTGGCCTGCAATTAATTTCCATTTTAATTTAATATAATATAATATAATGTATACCTATTTATTAACCTCACTTTAGATCTGTTGAGCGAGGTTTGAAACCGGTTACCTACCTCAGTTTTCATTTTTTTTCTTTTAATTATCATGTGTGGTAATATTAAAAATAAATTTTGTCTATTTTTGGTGTGTATATATATATATATATATATATATATATATATATATATATATACATAAGACTCTTATACATAGGGCCTTAATCTGTTCTAAAAACAAGCTGGATGATGAGATCAGGTTTATTACTACTACTCTCTGCAACAATGCCTATCCATTAGACATTGTTTTCTCCATCATTAAAAATAAAATTTCTGAGTTTAATAAAGTCAAACCTGCTTCAGTACAGAGATGTCTTATGTACCTACGTCATCCTTGGCTAGGTAGCATTCGTGACAGATATGCTAAACGGGTTTCCTTAGCAATTCGGCAATGTTACTTTGCTGCTAATACACGTGTGGTGTTCTCTGCTACACCTACACTTGCATCCATGCGGAAAGACGTTCTTCCACCTCAACATAATAGTTCCCTGATTTATTTATTTAGCTGTAGTTGCAGTTCGCACTTCTTTGGAAGAACGACTCAAAGGCTAGATGCTAGGATTAAACAACACGTGCCTACAAAAATCCAGAACTCTAATTATTTACCATCAGATGTTCTGACTGATACATCCGGGTCTTCCATTGCGGAACACCTTATAAATAACTGCAATTGTGCTGCTAATTTTAGTGTGAACTCGTTTTCCATCCTGAGTTAGTTCTACTCTAATTGCCACCTAAAAATATTGGAGGCCATATATATATATTCTATCTGTCATGGGTCCTTACCTATAACTACAGAATGAACTCTTCCTAACACTCTGTATACTACGCCTCACAAGAGAGAGGGTTGAATCGAGTCGAGCCGATAGTCGTTCACTCCAAACCAGACTGACAGTCATACTAACACCTTCCACATCTTGTATTATTATTTCGTGTAATATACCTTCGTTATTTCTACTCTTGTGTTCGTGTTGTTCTTCCTTGGTCCTAACCTGGATCATAACACTATCTATGAAACCTTCACTTTGCAAACAGAAGGATTTTCTCCTTGGCCTCCAATTGATTTCCATTAAAAAAATTTTTTTTTTCTTGAATACACTTCTTTCTTTTTATTAATAATGTATACCTATTTATTACCCTCGATTTAGATCTGTTGAGCGAGGTTTGAAACCAGTTAGCTAGCTCATTTAATTTTTTTTTCTTTTAATTGTTATCATGTGTGGTAATATCAAAAATAAAATTTGTCTATATATGTCGGTTATTAAGTTTTGTGCCACTAATAAAATGTTTAAGTACGTATAAAGTCATATTGTGTTTTATAATATAGATTTATATTAGACCGAGGACAAAATGAAACAAAACCATAAAATGACTTGTCATATTACACTATTCATTCACGAGAGAATGATTAAATAAACTTATCTGCGGTGTGTTATATTTATACTATTGTTAGCTTAATACAAGGCCAAAGAGCCACTCAAGGTAGAGAGTTACTGAATGAAGCTGTTGTAAGAGTATAAATGGAGGAAGGAAGTAAGAAATGCATTATGAGGATATTGCTTTCCATCCAATGTTGATCTTTAAAAATTGAAATGCAATGTCAATCATTATATTCTGTCATCTTGATTACTCCTGTATAGTTCTTGCTTCTTAATAATGTTTCTTTTTTTTTTTTCTTTTTTTTTACACTCAGTAACCCCCTTATGTTTTAGCAGCCTTTCATGGGGTGATATGATTAAAAAAAAGTAAGAAAAAGGAAACAACTAATATTAACAATGCCATAGCTGAAAAAAATTCCTGACCTGGATGCAATAATCTCTGGCAACTGTTGTATACAAAAAGAAAAGAGACCACGGCAGCAGGAGTCATTATTTTGTATTGATCAAGTTGAGGTGAAGTAAATTGCGATAGACTGGATTATTATTTATGGAGATTACAAAAAAAAAAAAAAAAAAAAAAAAAAAACTGGAGGAAAGAGACAAAAAGAGAATGAAAATACTTCCCTGGAATTTTATCAAATTATCCTTCAAACAAAATTTCTGGCCAGATTTTTCCAGCGTTCATTCAAAATCAAATTATCTTCATGAATTATATGCAATTAGGACATCATTATTTCATAGTTTCTCGGAACTATATAAAGAAAGATGCTGTTCTTTGTGGCTGATGTAGTGATTCATCCTCCATCGCTGTCAACAAAAACAAAAAGCAATAAAAATATCAAAAAATATCTTCAAAACCTTCAGTAACTCTTCATGATTCCCTAAAACAGAACATTTACTCAAAACAATTCGAAATTTTGGCTCGTACGAACTTTATCTATGTCATTATATAAGGTGTGCATCTGCGACATATCTAAAGATTCTTGACAAAACATGAATGTTATAATGAATGTACTCTTGCAAAGGAAAGAACAAACAAGGATTCAAATTTCAAAAGCATGCATTGATTGATTTTCAGAATATATACATAATGGTGAAAAGGGGACAAAATTGTTGATATAATAAGAGGGTTGGTTGACATAAGGTTGGGTTGGTTGACCAATGGTCACAGTGGTGATGACTAGAGAGTCCTGGAGTGGATTAGTGAAGCCATGTAGTAGCACAAGTGGGATGTATTTCCGTTTATCATCAAGGTTGAAATCAACACTAGTGAGGTGTGCAGATAGGCCAGCAGTCAATGTGTTGAGCAAAACCGTTGTTGTTAAGGAGTGCTGTTTTTATATCTGTGGTTTAACAAGTGCTGAGGCTCAAGGTTATTATATTTTTTGTAACAATGTTCATGGTTGGCTATTGTGTTTTAGATTTTTGTATTTTTATTTTGTGAATGGGATGCAGTGTTTGGAGCCCCTGTGCAGAAGACGGCTTTTTATTTTGGGTTTTGCTTTCTTAGTGCTCATATCCAACTGACATATCTAGTGAAATGCATTTGTGAATCAGAAAGAGATCTTGATTATAGTAGAATAACAAGAATATGCAATGTTATTGGTTTTGACCTGGCATCTTGGCTTCAATCCCTTTCACACAGCTGTAACTGTAATGTCTTTTCTATAAATATTTCATGGCAATTATTCTAATGAGCTTTCCTCTTTTAAAAATTGTTATTTTTATTCCCCACCCACCACAGACAAATTGTACATATAGGAACTGGTTAGGCCTACATAGAGACTCCGAGGTATTATGGTGGCTGTAATAAGAATGGAAAGTAAGAATGTGTTATTTTGGTGCAAGGAATATTATGGTATGTTTGGGTCAGTAATTGTGGCTTGCTAAGTTTATATAAGAGAGACCAGCTTTCCCATATACCCTCTTTTTGGCTTGTCTCCCACATTAACCGACCTTGTGTCACATCTTGACCTTGTGGGAGTCAAGTAAATAACTACCCTCTTTTGGCTTTGTACTACATTTTTGTATTATACAAAATAAATATTGCTTTCCTCTCTGATACCTCAACTTCATGAATTTAAGCACAGTACTAGATTGGCAACTAGGTCTTATCATTTCACTATTGCTAAATGTAACCATAAGTTCTATTCTAATAGTCACTTGTCTGACATTTTTCACTTGTGGAACTCTCTACTGTCTTCTTTCTCTACTGCTAACTACAATATACAGCAATTAACATGCAACATCAATTGTTATCTTCTGCCTCTTTGAATCCTGTTCTTTCATTGTACTCTTTCCTTTATAATATTTTCTCAGTTTCTTTAACTTTCGGTAATCCTCTTAGAGGGTTTAACACTTTAAAACGATTAAAATAAAAAGCCAAAGTATTATAAAATATAAGGAGAACCAAACAAATTCAAAGAAGAATAATATTCTGAATATTGTCTCTCATGAAATTCTAAAAAAATTAGGATAATAATATTCTGTAATATTTTGAATTTTGAAAAGTAAATTTGTTTTTATATGACTAGCAATAATTAAAATTCAAACATTTCTAATTTATTAGGAGCAATTTTTTCCAAAGTATCAGTAAATCGTAAATTCTTGTTAACATTTTTTAAAAATTTGTCTCAAGAATCTATTTATTTCTGATGCCATTATCCATTTGTGTGCAGTTTAGAAGAACTTGCATCTTGGAGAAATTCTTCTGTTCATTTGCATTAAACCCAAGCAAAGCCAAATTTTATGTTATAAAGTCTGTATTATTTCAGAAACAATCAAACAATAGGGTCTCTGACTGATCTCAAATCAGTCGGGTTTCGATCCTGGCTTGAAGCAATCAGATGTCTAACCACACTGAAGAGCTATGATACAGTGAAACAGTCTGTGGATGACAATATATATATATATATATATATATATATATATATATATATGAAGAAATATAGTCTTAAGATGTGCTATATTTATGGGATAAAGTGCTCAATATCAGAGATAGAGCGTGTGTAAATATAAAAGTGAACATTGAAGTCAACACTTAGAGGCGACAGTTTGTTTCATGCAAGATGTAATCATCAGGCCACGAGTCCATGGCCTGATGATTGCATCTAGCATGAAACAGACTGTCACCTCTAAGTACTGACTTCTATGTTCACTTTTATATATATATATATATATATATATATATATATATATATATTGGGTGTAACAGCAAAATTGTCCAATTGTTAGATTAAGTTAAAGAAAGCTTACTGAAATTCTCCGATGTTTTTATAATACTATTAGACTCTGCTTTGAGCAATAAGCATATATAATTAGTCTCCAAGCTTGCCTTTTACAATATCGTTAACTTTAAATTTGGTAGTAGTATTTCATATGGTTATAATTAATACGTAAATTGTGGTGTACCCTCTATGAATGATTATTTTATTTTGTTTATTTGAATTTAATACAGCAATGTATTGCCATTACTTGGCATTATCAACATCTTGTATGAATATTACACAATTTTTATTTTTAAACACTTAAGGTGCATTTTCTGGTTTCTTAAAAAGGCCTTTTTTCTTATCAACTATAAAAAAATATATGTTACAATTATCTATATATTTGATTATCTTCCTACCCCTCCCCTTAGCTTCTTATAAAATTGAACAAGTTACATTTGTTTCATAATTATGATATCTGGTTGCCACTTGTTTATAGTGTGTATTAATTTCTTGTCTGCCACTCATGACCTTGTCTAAGATTATATTTGAAACCACATTTTACCATAATCAAAATTCCACTCTTTTTTTAGGTTATTTTTTAATTTAGCATAGGTCTGACACATAATTGGTTAATCAAAGTAAACCGACAAGCCTCATTTTAATTTTGATTTGTTGTTATCTGCTTTTGAAATTTAAAAATAATTTTTTACTCATCAGTTATTTACCATCTTAACACAACTTAGTGCTGAAACATGAAAGCTATTGTGTAGCAATTTTTAACATGTTTTTGCTTTAATCTCATATAATAAATAATATTAAGGTCTACTCTGTATTGAGATCTTTTTTAAAAATTAAATGCTACAGACAGTGGAATTATACTCCATATAAGGGTATGTTTCTGGTGTGGTTATCATTTCACCCCAAGGAAGGCAATAAAGGCACTAAGACACAAGGGGTTACCAAGTGTTAGAAAATATGAGAAAAAAGACACTGTTAAGGAGAGAGAACAATAAAAAAAGAAAACAAGAATTAAGAAAACAGAAGATAATGATTGATGAGGTATTTAAATTTTTGAAGTTTAAAGTTAACTGGGAAACAAGAAGCCAGAAGAGAGTTCCACAAGCAAGAAGTGTGAGAGAAGAAACTGTTAGTATAGAACTTACAGTTACATCTAGCTATTCCAATTTTAAAATGATGACCTTGCTGTCAATCTAATACTGAGCTTAAATTCATAAAGTCTAGGTACCAAAGTGGAAAGCTCATAAGAAGAATTACCATGAAAATATTATAGAAAAGGCACAGGGAACTTATGTTACAGCAGTAGGAAAGTGACTTACTTTTAGGGAGCAACAGGTTTCACCTTTGTAATCTTTGCTATAACTGCAGGGGACAAAATAAATGCAGTTCTTGGCCATAGTCTTCTCTGTGTCTTAACTTCCATGAGGTTGAACTGCTCCTGAATATTGTCCGATGTTTTATGGACCATAAATCTTCTGAATCCTTTCTGACATGCCCTTGACATAAGGGAGACAAGCATTAGGTGACAAATATAAGGAGACAGAAATAAGGAGACAGACATAAGGGTGACACATAAGGAGACAGACATAAGGGTGACACATAAGAAGATGGAGATAAAGGTGACAGACATAAAGAGACAGAAATAAGGGTGACAGACATAAGAAAACATAAATAAGGTATAACAGGAGACAGATTTATTCCCCCATTATAGGCATTATTATATCTGTGACATAATAACACCGTATTTTACGGATGGAATGGAATAGCTGAATGGAAAAGGAATGAAAAACATGCTTTGTCCTCAGAAAGAATTTTATACTGTTAAAACCATAAACACATATATAAATATATACATGTGTCCCATGCAGAGAGAATATAACATATCTACATAGCAAGAAGAGTATAAGGAAAAACAAAAAGGAATGGTCTTATATAGAGATTCTTTTGTGTTTCTGGAGAATCCATGTTTAAGATTCCAGATTCAAGCAGATCGGATTCATCTATATTTGACACTTTTCAACAAATTGGAAATTAATAAAAATTAAAAGCCACCATATATTCATATTCATTACAGCTGCTGTTTGTTATCATGAATGTGTAGGAATGTAAGAAAGCGATTTTCTACCTTTTGACAGAACAAAATTACTTATATCTTAAGGGGCGCTTGCGTACCCCATGACAGCCCATTGATAGTTGTAATTTAGTTAGTGCAGTTGCTGCTCATAATGATGATAGTGTAAGAAATAGTAACAAATAGTAAAAGGTTTGATTCAACGAAATTATTAAAACAATATTGAATAGACATGACTTATTCAATAGTTGCTGTTGAACTTTATTGCCATATTGGAGCATAACAAATATCTTCTAAAGAACACTCATGTATTATGTTGTTCTATAACATGTGATTAGTAACCTTCTTTTTATAAGTTCATAAATTTTGACAAAAGTCAAATTCTCCAATTGTTTGCAGTACGCCATAACAGAAATTTTAATTATAGCTTCACAACCTTCATTGCCTGGTTGTCTTTCAATTTTTTCGCCCTAGCCTAGGCTGCAAAACACTGGATCCAAGTCTCATCAAATTCTGGTTCATCCAAGTCCTATCGGTAACACCATAAACACATCATTCAAAATTAGTTCTGAACATTATTATTCTATTGGTTATCGATGGTGCTATAGGCTCGGCTGAGGAGGAGACTTCTCAATTTTTGTCGGAACTTAGAACATAACAGAAGACTAACTTTATCTTCTTGGCCTTAATCTATGACAATGCTATTGTAATGTGATGTAATGAATATGCATACACCTGAGTTCCCCCACACTGGAATATGATTGGCTGGTGTCAGCCATAAATACAGACTGATGTAGAGGTATAAGGATGACACCCATTGAACTACACCATTGGCTATCCTATTGGTCTACGCCTATTGACTGCGACTACAAGTATCAGTTCCATTACTGCTACCTGCTAGATTATTCTACTTGGTTACAGTAGCCAAAACCACTTAGCTACCTCGAACAAATATATCCCTTTCCGGGACATATCATAATGCTAGTTACTAGCATTATGATATAAGACCAAATTTTCTATTCATAAAAAAAATGTTAATACACTTCTGGACACCATCAAATTAACATTGAAATGTGTGATGAATGTGTAGACCATTTAATGTTATGTTAGCAACATTTGATAAGAACAAAACTAAATTTTCTATACATAAAAAATGTTTATTCACTTCTAGACTCCATCAGATGAATGTCAACTAAATTGAGGGCACGTGGTTTTGTGGTCTTGTTAGATCAAAGGTTCTTGATGAACATTAAGTTCAATTCAGTTCTATGGCATTTCCTTATCTGAATCAAATACTACTCTATTGAATTGAGCTGTATCATTGGTCTAAAACCATTACAGTCATTCATTTTCAAATTAAATAAAAAAAATTTCCTTTTTATAAGTGTTATGTGCAGAAAAACATCTATAATTCTCATTCCAGAAAATACGAACAAACACTAAAAAAAAATATATTTCAAATCAAAACTATTTGCAGTAGGATAAAAAATTTAAAAATAATCATTTCATGAGAAGACCAGATAGAAAATATAGGATTAGGAATCTTTAAAATTTAACATCTAATTTAGCTCCTCCACATTTAACACATGATCTAGCTCCACACATTTAACACATGATTTATCTCCCCACATTTAACACATGATTTGATATCACCACTTGTAACCTCTAATTTATTTCCCCACTTTTAACATTTGATTCAGCCCCCACAACATCTACCTCTAATTCTAACTACCACCACGTTTTAACATCTGATTTAGCTCCTTACATCTGACTGTCCCACTTTTAACATATGATTTAGCTCCATACATCTGACTGTCCCACTTTTAACATATGATTTAGCTCCATACATCTGACTGTCCCACTTTTAACATCTGATTTAGCTCCATACAATACATCTGAGTGTCCCAATTTTAACATATGATTTAGCTCCCTACATCTGACTGTCCCACTTTTAACATCTGATTTAGCTCCCTACATCTGAGTGTCCCACTTTTAACATATGATTTAGCTCCATACATCTGACTGTCCCACTTTTAACATATGATTTAGCTCCATACATCTGTTTGTCCCACTTTTAACATCTGATTTAGCTCCCTACATCTGACTGTCCCACTTTTAACATCTGATTTAGCTCCATACATCTGACTGTCCCACTTTTAACATCTGATTTAGCTCCATACATCTGACTGTCCCACTTTTAACATATGATTTAGCTCCATACATCTGACTGTCCCACTTTTAACATCTGATTTAGCTCCATACATCTGACTGTCCCACTTTTAACATATGATTTAGCTCCATACATCTGACTGCCCCACTTTTAACATCTGATTTAGCTCCATACATCTGACTGTCCCACTTTTAACATATGATTTAGCTCCATACATCTGACTGTCCCACTTTTAACATATGATTTAGCTCCATACATCTGACTGTCCCACTTTTAACATCTGATTTAGCTCCATACATCTGACTGTCCCACTTTTAACATATGATTTAGCTCCATACATCTGACTGTCCCACTTTTAACATATGATTTAGCTCCATACATCTGACTGTCCCACTTTTAACATATGATTTAGCTCCATACATCTGACTGTCCCACTTTTAACATCTGATTTAGCTCCATACATCTGACTGCCCCAATTTTAACATCTGATTTAGCTCCCTACATCTGACTGTCCCACTTTTAACATATGATTTAGCTCCATACATCTGTTTGTCCCACTTTTAACATCTGATTTAGCTCCATACATCTGACTGTCCCACTTTTAACATATGATTTAGCTCCATACATCTGACTGCCCCACTTTTAACATCTGATTTAGCTCCATACATCTGACTGTCCCACTTTTAACATCTGATTTAGCTCCATACATCTGACTGTCCCACTTTTAACATATGATTTAGCTCCATACATCTGACTGTCCCACTTTTAACATCTGATTTAGCTCCATACATCTGACTGTCCCACTTTTAACATATGATTTAGCTCCATACATCTGACTGCCCCAATTTTAACATCTGATTTAGCTCCCTACAACTGACTGTCCCACTTTTAACATATGATTTAGCTCCATACATCTGTTTGTCCCACTTTTAACATCTGATTTAGCTCCATACATCTGACTGTCCCACTTTTAACATATGATTTAGCTCCATACATCTGACTGCCCCACTTTTAACATCTGATTTAGCTCCATACATCTGACTGTCCCACTTTTAACATCTGATTTAGCTCCATACATCTGACTGTCCCACTTTTAACATATGATTTAGCTCCATACATCTGACTGTCCCACTTTTAACATCTGATTTAGCTCCATACATCTGACTGTCCCACTTTTAACATATGATTTAGCTCCATACATCTGACTGTCCCACTTTTAACATATGATTTAGCTCCATACATCTGTTTGTCCCACTTTTAACATATGATTTAGCTCCCTACATCTGACTGTCCCACTTTTAACATATGATTTAGCTCCATACATCTGTTTGTCCCACTTTTAACATCTGATTTAGCTCCATACATCTGACTGTCCCACTTTTAACATATGATTTAGCTCCATACATCTGACTGCCCCACTTTTAACATATGATTTAGCTCCATACATCTGACTGTCCCACTTTTAACATATGATTTAGCTCCATACATCTGACTGTCCCACTTTTAACATCTGATTTAGCTCCATACATCTGACTGCCCCACTTTTAACATCTGATTTAGCTCCCTACATCTGACTGTCCCACTTTTAACATATGATTTAGCTCCATACATCTGTTTGTCCCACTTTTAACATATGATTTAGCTCCCTACATCTGACTGTCCCACTTTTAACATATGATTTAGCTCCCTACATCTGACTGCCCCACTTTTTAACATCTGATTTAGCCTAACTTCCTTTTAAAATCTGATTTACCCACTCCTATCTGATTATTGTGACTCTCTTTGCCATCTTTTTAATGTCTGCTTTTTATTTTGTAGTACTGTGTTTAATGATTTCTACTCCAAATATATTGCTAACAAAAAAGAACCAAAGTAACAGTTCCATAATATACATTTGCTAGGCTTTGGTAAAGGAGGCTACATGAAGAGGACACCAAGGCAGGACTGAACTTAGTGCATAACTGCTCAGTCCATGAGTATCCTGGTTATGATGATAAACTACATCCGGCAGCAAGGCCTCTGAGTGGAAGATTGGTGGTTTTGAGAAGCATTGAACCACCTCTTAACTGATGTTGTTTCCAACTCCACTGTGACCCAGGGTGGTAGCATCTGTTAGGGTTCCAGCTATGGGCAAATAAGGAATCACCAAACAAAACTCAACAGTATATTTTTATAAAATTATCAACAATTTTTATAGCAAAATAACAATATATGCAACCCTAAGTACTATAGTAAAATTAGTAACAATATATTTTGTCTATCTATATCACCGAGATGAGGTATTATGATTATTTACATTATTTACATTATTTGAACTGTTATCCTCATCTTCACTGGCATATTCACAACGTTTCGGCCGCTGTATGCTCCAGCCTTCATCAGGTGATTGAAATTTCAAACTAAATCCCTAGACATATGACCCAGTGGATAAAGACGTTGGTTCGATCCAGTTACTAAGCCCAAAGAGTTGTGAATTCAATATTCAGAAAAAAAAATCTTGGAGATTTGATTGAAAGGGAAATAACTGAGACATCCAGAAGAGACATGGCATGTGGAACTAGAACACTCTACCCCGGTGGACAAAATAAAGGGTTTGGTTCGAAATTCTAATCACCTGAAGAAGGCTGGAGTATGTAATAGCTAAAACATTGTGAATATGGCAATGAAGATGAAGATAACATTCCGAATAATGTAAATAATGTAAATAATACATTTTATAATCTACAAAATATATATTTAAAAAACATACCTTTACTTTAAAAGTCTAAAATCATGTAGAAAATATCTGTAGCTGAAAGCATAAAATTATGTACAAAATATTTAGAATTCAGCATTAAATAACCCATAGAGGTTGATATGCCACTAAACAAAATCAACCAACCAAGCAAGGAAACTAGTTTACTGACCCTCACTCTGCATGACATCTAATTTAATCATACTTATTATAAAACCCAGGTTGTTTGTGTGTGTGTCTGTACGTTTATATATTGGATCGGATTTCCTACATTTTTCAACCGATTCCAACAAAACTTCACAGGACTACGTAAAATTAACTTGTGATGGTTCTGACAGCACCAAAAATTGGAAAAACACAATTGTTTTTGCACAAAATCAATTTGAAAACACGATTAAGAGGCATCGCGAGAATGAAAGGGAGACAACTCATATCGAGTTATACTTGTTTGTGTGTGTGTGTGTGTGTTCATTTATATATGGGATCAGATTTCCTACATTTTTCAACCAATTTCAACAAAACTTCACTTTTTTTTGAAAGGTAGTGTTTCTTATTGTCTTGCACACTTTTTTCTTTATTTTTACATTCAGAATGCTTTAAAAATTCCATTTACAAGACAATTGTTTATAATAAAATTCTATTTATTTGGTAGACTCATGACGATTGAAAACAATGTTTTTGTTTGAGTTTGGGTTTGACCAATTAGTAAAAAAAAAAAGAAAAACAAAACAAAAAAAAAACTAATTAAGACATGCATGTTCGTCAACCTTAAACAATAATCTTTGTCAATTTTATTTTTCAGTCTTTATGATGGTCGATACTAGATCTATCTCTTACTGTTACATCCCCGGGCAACTCCAAGCTCTACTGCTAGTCTCTTATAAAATGAATATAAAGGTATGTGGAAAAGAGAGAGAAAGGGAGTTAGAGAAAGAAGAAGGAATGGAGATGGAGCTGGGCAGTGGGTAGAGATAAAAACATTGTGTTGTATAGATTTATATAGTAATTAATCAAGATAAGGTCTGCCATGTTGTGTCCCAACCTAGAATTGATATTTTAATTTTTTTTTTTACATTGGGAAATCCCCAAGGTTTCTTTGTTGTTTGTTTTTTGGCAGTGACTCTGTTTACTTAACAAGTCAACTGCATTTCTGTTTCTTTTGTAGTTTGATTTATTCAATTGATCTGGCATTTTTTCTTTTTTGCATTTTATTTTTGTCATTTTCTACAGCCTCAACCTAACAGGAACTTTACATCTGAGTGCTTTGTTCTTCATAAAATGAATTCGTTTAGTGTTCTCTGATAAATGCATTTCTATAGCCATCTTTTTATGTGCAGTCACACTCACACCACCCAAAGATCTTCACAGTGTTTTAAGTTAAACTAATCCACCAAGTACAGGTGATGGGACCACATTGTAAATCGGATATCATATTACTGAATGGTTAGAATGTTAGCATTCTGAACATGAGACCCGGGTTCAAATCACACCATTGTTCAATTTTTCAATAATTGATTGCTTCATTCATTTTCTACAGATTATCAACTCTTTGCAGGTTATTTAAAATCAGAAAATATTTTTTTTAGATTATAAGAATTTTGGAGAGATAATAATGAATTAGTGATACAAGTCTTACTAATTAACCCATAGCAGTGGGGAGGAGAGGTGAATTTGTATCTTTCCCAGGAGTAAGTGAATATAAGGAACCCAACTGGAATTCGAACTTGGTTCTCTTATTAACAATTCCAAGCCATTATTCATTACAACACCCGCACATCCAAACTTACAGCACCCAGTATGCCCATGTGGTTACCCATTCTGTGTACCAATATCCAAGTTATTACAGATTTATTATATTTGAATTATGTTTAGATTTTTTATTTCCAAATTATTATAGATTTATTATATTGGAAATATTTTAGATTTTTTAATATATCCAAATTATTATCGGTCTATTATATTTTAAATATTTTAGATTTTTTATTTCCAAATTATTATAAATTTATTATATTTGAATTATTTTAGATTTTTTATATCCAAATTATTATAGTTTTATTATATTTGAATTATTTTAGATTTTTTATATCCAAATTATTATAGATTTATTTTATTTGAATTATTTTAGATTTTTTAATATATCCAAATTATTATAGATTTATTATATTTGAATTATTTTAGATTTTTTATTTCCAAATTATTATAGAATTATTATATTTGAATTATTTTAGATTTTTTATATTCAAATTATTATAGATTTATTATATTTGAATTATTTTAGATTTTTTATATCCAAATTATTATAGATTTATTATATTTGAATTATTTTAGATTTTTTATTTCCAAATTATTATAGATTTATTATATTTGAATTATTTTAGATTTTTTAATATATCCAAATTATTATAGATTTATTATATTTGAATTATTTTAGATTTTTTATTTCCAAATTATTATAGAATTATTATATTTGAATTATTTTAGATTTTTTATATTCAAATTATTATAGATTTATTATATTTGAATTATTTTAGATTTTTTATATTCAAATTATTATAGATTTATTATATTTGAATTATTTTAGATTTTTTATATTCAAATTATTATAGATTTATTATATTTGAATTATTTTAGATTTTTTAATATATCCAAATTATTATAGATTTATTATATTTGAATTATTTTAGATTTTTTATTTCCAAATTATTATAGAATTATTATATTTGAATTATTTTAGATTTTTTAATATATCCAAATTATTATAGAATTATTATATTTGAATTATTTTAGATTTTTTATATCCAAATTATTATAGTTTTATTATATTTGAATTATTTTAGATTTTTTAATATATCCAAATTATTATAGATTTATTATATTTGAATTATTTTAGATTTTTTATTTCCAAATTATTATAGATTTATTATATTTTAATTATTTTAGATTTTTTATTTCCAAATTATTATAGATTTATTATATTTTAATTATTTTAGATTTTTTATATCCAAATTATTATAGATTTATTATATTTGAATTATTTTAGATTTTTTATTTCCAAATTATTATAGATTTATTATATTTGAATTATTTTAGATTTTTTATTTCCAAATTATTATAGATTTATTATATTTGAATTATTTTAGATTTTTTATATCCAAATTATTATAGATTTATTATATTTGAATTATTTTAGATTTTTTATTTCCAAATTATTATAGATTTATTATATTTGAATTATTTTAGATTTTTTATATCCAAATTATTATAGATTTATTATATTTGAATTATTTTAGATTTTTTATTTCCAAATTATTATAGATTTATTATATTTGAATTATTTTAGATTTTTTATTTCCAAATTATTATAGATTTATTATATTTTAATTATTTTAGATTTTTTATATTCAAATTATTATAGATTTATTATATTTGAATTATTTTAGATTTTTTATTTCCAAATTATTATAGATTTATTATATTTGAATTATTTTAGATTTTTTATTTCCAAATTATTATAGATTTATTATATTTTAATTATGTTTAGATTTTTTATTTCCAAATTATTATAGATTTATTATATTGGAAATATTTTAGATTTTTTAATATATCCAAATTATTATCGGTCTATTATATTTTAAATATTTTAGATTTTTTATTTCCAAATTATTATAAATTTATTATATTTGAATTATTTTAGATTTTTTATATCCAAATTATTATAGATTTATTATATTTGAATTATTTTAGATTTTTTATATCCAAATTATTATAGATTTATTTTATTTGAATTATTTTAGATTTTTTAATATATCCAAATTATTATAGATTTATTATATTTGAATTATTTTAGATTTTTTATTTCCAAATTATTATAGAATTATTATATTTGAATTATTTTAGATTTTTTAATATATCCAAATTATTATAGATTTATTATATTTGAATTATTTTAGATTTTTTATTTCCAAATTATTATAGAATTATTATATTTGAATTATTTTAGATTTTTTATATTCAAATTATTATAGATTTATTATATTTGAATTATTTTAGATTTTTTATATCCAAATTATTATAGATTTATTATATTTGAATTATTTTAGATTTTTTATTTCCAAATTATTATAGTTTTATTATATTTGAATTATTTTAGATTTTTTATATCCAAATTATTATAGTTTTATTATATTTGAATTATTTTAGATTTTTTATATCCAAATTATTATAGATTTATTATATTTGAATTATTTTAGATTTTTAATATCCAAATTATTATAGATTTATTATATTTGAATTATTTTAGATTTTTTATATCCAAATTATTATAGTTTTATTATATTTGAATTATTTTAGATTTTTTATATCCAAATTATTATAGATTTATTATATTTGAATTATTTTAGATTTTTTATATTCAAATTATTATAGATTTATTATATTTGAATTATTTTAGATTTTTTATATTCAAATTATTATAGATTTATTATATTTGAATTATTTTAGATTTTTTATATTCAAATTATTATAGATTTATTATATTTGAATTATTTTAGATTTTTTATATCCAAATTATTATAGATTTATTATATTTGAATTATTTTAGATTTTTTATATCCAAATTATTATAGTTTTATTATATTTGAATTATTTTAGATTTTTTATATCCAAATTATTATAGATTTATTATATTTGAATTATTTTAGATTTTTTATATTCAAATTATTATAGATTTATTATATTTGAATTATTTTAGATTTTTTATATTCAAATTATTATAGATTTATTATATTTGAATTATTTTAGATTTTTTATATTCAAATTATTATAGATTTATTATATTTGAATTATTTTAGATTTTTTATATCCAAATTATTATAGATTTATTATATTTGAATTATTTTAGATTTTTTATATCCAAATTATTATAGTTTTATTATATTTGAATTATTTTAGATTTTTTATATCCAAATTATTATAGATTTATTATATTTGAATTATTTTAGATTTTTTATATTCAAATTATTATAGATTTATTATATTTGAATTATTTTAGATTTTTTATATTCAAATTATTATAGATTTATTATATTTGAATTATTTTAGATTTTTTATATTCAAATTATTATAGATTTATTATATTTGAATTATTTTAGATTTTTTATATCCAAATTATTATAGTTTTATTATATTTGAATTATTTTAGATTTTTTATATCCAAATTATTATAGATTTATTATATTTGAATTATTTTAGATTTTTTATATTCAAATTATTATAGATTTATTATATTTGAATTATTTTAGATTTTTTATATCCAAATTATTATAGATTTATTATATTTGAATTATTTTAGATTTTTTATTTCCAAATTATTATAGTTTTATTATATTTGAATTATTTTAGATTTTTTATTTCCAAATTATTATAGATTTATTATATTTGAATTATTTTAGATTTTTTAATATATCCAAATTATTATAGATTTATTATATTTGAATTATTTTAGATTTTTTATATCCAAATTATTATAGATTTATTATATTTGAATTATTTTAGATTTTTTTATATCCAAATTATTATAGATTTATTATATTTCAATTATTTTAGATTTTTTATATCCAATTTATTATCAATTTATATCTGAATTATTATAAATTTATTAATATATTCATATATCTTATATATAGATTTATTATATATTATATATACTATTATAGATTTATTGATATCTGAATTATTATAGATTTATTATATTAAAATTATGTTAGATAAATTACATCAAAATTATTATATATTATGTATGAATTATTATAGACTTATTATATCACAAGTATTATAGTCTTTTTATATCTGAATTATTATAGATTTATTATATCCAAATTATTATGGTTTTATTATATTGAAATTATTATAGGTTTAATATCTGAATTATTATAGATTTATTATATCCAAATTATTATATATTTATATCCAAATTATTATAGAATTATATCCAAAATATTATAGGTTTATATCTGAATTATTATAGATTAACATATACAAATTATTATAGATTTATTATATATTGATATATATAGATTTATTATTATAGATTTAGATATATATTATTTATATCCAGATTACATCATTATATAAGAATTATTAAAGATATATATCTTATTTTTTATATCCAAATTATTATAGTGTCTATCCCAATTATTATATTTTCATATCTGAATTATTATAGATTTATTATAACTGAATTATTATAGTTTTATGTCTGAATTATTATAGATTTATATGCAAATTATTATAGATTTATTATAACTGAATTATTATAGTTTTATTATGTACAAATTATTATATATTTATCATCTGAATTTTTATCACTTTAATACATCTGAATTATAATAGGTTTATATCCAAATTGTTATAGATTTATAGATGAGTTATTATAGATTTATATATGAATTATTGTATTATCGCCCATTTGACGACAACGTTACGATGCTTAAACGGAAAGCTGATCATTTAGAATTTTCAGTTATCTGTTTTGGATAAGTCTTGTTTTTATGTCCATCGTCTTTGTCATGTTGAACTGATTATGTTAATTGTATTTTAATGAATATTGTCCTGAAGAAGGTTTATTAAACTGAAACGTCAGACGTTGACATTTCATTCGTATTAAAACAACATAATTGCATTTAAGGATTTTTGTTTGTTTTTTCCAAATATTTTTCTTCATATGAATTATTATAGATTTATAATCAAATTATTTTAAATTTATTTTAACTGAATTATTATCATTTATTATATATCAATATATATATATATATATATATATATATATATATAGTTTTAGTATATATTATATATATTATTATAGATTTATTTATATCTGTATTATTATATATTTATTACATATGAATTATTATATGTCTATATCCAAATTATAATAGATTTAGTATATACAAATCATTAGATTTTTATATAGGAATTATTATAGATTTATTATATCCAAACCATTGCAGATTTATTATATCTTAATTATTATATATTTATTACATACGAATTATTATATGTTTATATCCAAATTATAATAGATTTAGTATATACAAATCATTAGATTTTTATATAGGAATTATTATAGATTTATTATATCCAAACCATTGCAGATTTATTATATCTTAATTATTATATATTTATTATACCTAAAATATTATACACTTATTGTAACCAAACTATTATAGATTTATATCCCAATTATTATAGATTTATTATAACATAATTATAATAAATTTATTATATCTGAATTATTACAGATCTATTATATCCGAATTATTATAGATTAATTATATCCGAATTGTTATTGCTTTATTATAGCTGAATCATTAAAGATTTATTTTATCCGAATTATTATACATATTAATATATCCAAATTATTATAGATTTGCATCATGCAGTATTTACTTGCATAATTTGTTTTCAGTATTTATTCTCATATCACATGCTCTATTTGAACTGAAGCACGAGACAATAAAATCAATTTACGCTTCTGTAAATTCTTTCAGTAAATCATTCCTGTAGTCAAAGTAAAGAGAAAGAAGAATTCTAGGATAGTAAAAAATAAATAAATACTTAGGATTTGAAAATTTATGGTTTATGGCAGGCAAACACTTAAAGACATTGATGAGAATGAAAGATCCACTTCTCTCAGGTAATTCTCTTGAAATTTTATTCCAGTTTAATTTTTTTTTTTTTAAATGATTTCCCTCTTGGCAAGGTAATAAAGCCACTATGAAGCATTATGAAGGAAAGAGAACAATAAAAGAACCGGAATTAAGAAGATTGATGATAACAATGAACATTTCATTTAAATTTTTGAAGATCAAAATTGACTGGTAAGCAAAAAGTCGGAAGAAAATTCCACAAGTGAGCAGTGTGATAGAAGAAACAGTTAGCATAGAACTTGTGATTTCATTTAGTGATTTCAACTTTAAAATGATGAGGTGTAGCTGGCAATCTAGTTTTTCTTTTTTTTAAGTCATTTCACCCCAAGCATAAATCATTTTCACCCAGGCATAAAGTTTACTAAGACACAAGGTGCTACTGAGTGTGAGAGAATATGAGAAAAAATGTATTATTAAGGAAAGAGAACAATAAAAGAACAGGAATTAAGAAGATTGAAAATAATAATGGTAATTTCATTTGAGTTTTTGAAGATCAAAATTGACTGGGAAGCAAGAAGCCAGAAGAGTCCCACAAGCAAATATTAGCATAGAAATTATGGTTACATAAACTGATCAATATCATCTGATTATTATAGCTGAATCATTAAAGATTTATTTTATCCGAATTATTATACATATTAATATATCTGGGAAGCAAGAAGCCAGAAGAGGGTTCCACAAGCAAATATTAGCATAGAAATTATGGTTACATAAACTGATCAATATCATCTGATTATTATAGCTGAATCATTAAAGATTTATTTTATCCGAATTATTATACATATTAATATATCCAAATTATTATAGATTTGCATCATGCAGTATTTACTTGCATAATTTGTTTTCAGTATTTATTCTCATATCACATGCTCTATTTGAACTGAAGCACGAGACAATAAAATCAATTTATGCTTCTGTAAATTCTTTCAGTAAATCATTCCTGTAGTCAAAGTAAAGAGAAAGAAGAATTCTAGGATAGTAAAAAATAAATAAATACTTAGGATTTGAAAATTTATGGTTTATGGCAGGCAAACACTTAAAGACATTGATGAGAATGAAAGATCCACTTCTCTCAGGTAATTCTCTTGAAATTTTATTCCAGTTTAATTTTTTTTTTTTTAAATGATTTCCCTCTTGGCAAGGTAATAAAGCCACTATGAAGCATTATGAAGGAAAGAGAACAATAAAAGAACCGGAATTAAGAAGATTGATGATAACAATGAACATTTCATTTAAATTTTTGAAGATCAAAATTGACTGGTAAGCAAAAAGTCGGAAGAAAATTCCACAAGTGAGCAGTGTGATAGAAGAAACAGTTAGCATAGAACTTGTGATTTCATTTAGTGATTTCAACTTTAAAATGATGAGGTGTAGCTGGCAATCTAGTTTTTCTTTTTTTTAAGTCATTTCACCCCAAGCATAAATCATTTTCACCCAGGCATAAAGTTTACTAAGACACAAGGTGCTACTGAGTGTGAGAGAATATGAGAAAAAATGTATTATTAAGGAAAGAGAACAATAAAAGAACAGGAATTAAGAAGATTGAAAATAATAATGGTAATTTCATTTGAGTTTTTGAAGATCAAAATTGACTGGGAAGCAAGAAGCCAGAAGAGTCCCACAAGCAAATATTAGCATAGAAATTATGGTTACATAAACTGATCAATATCATCTGATTATTATAGCTGAATCATTAAAGATTTATTTTATCCGAATTATTATACATATTAATATATCTGGGAAGCAAGAAGCCAGAAGAGGGTTCCACAAGCAAATATTAGCATAGAAATTATGGTTACATAAACTGATCAATATCATCTGATTATTATAGCTGAATCATTAAAGATTTATTTTATCCGAATTATTATACATATTAATATATCCAAATTATTATAGATTTGCATCATGCAGTATTTACTTGCATAATTTGTTTTCAGTATTTATTCTCATATCACATGCTCTATTTGAACTGAAGCACGAGACAATAAAATCAATTTATGCTTCTGTAAATTCTTTCAGTAAATCATTCCTGTAGTCAAAGTAAAGAGAAAGAAGAATTCTAGGATAGTAAAAAATAAATAAATACTTAGGATTTGAAAATTTATGGTTTATGGCAGGCAAACACTTAAAGACATTGATGAGAATGAAAGATCCACTTCTCTCAGGTAATTCTCTTGAAATTTTATTCCAGTTTAATTTTTTTTTTTTTAAATGATTTCCCTCTTGGCAAGGTAATAAAGCCACTATGAAGCATTATGAAGGAAAGAGAACAATAAAAGAACCGGAATTAAGAAGATTGATGATAACAATGAACATTTCATTTAAATTTTTGAAGATCAAAATTGACTGGTAAGCAAAAAGTCGGAAGAAAATTCCACAAGTGAGCAGTGTGATAGAAGAAACAGTTAGCATAGAACTTGTGATTTCATTTAGTGATTTCAACTTTAAAATGATGAGGTGTAGCTGGCAATCTAGTTTTTCTTTTTTTTAAGTCATTTCACCCCAAGCATAAATCATTTTCACCCAGGCATAAAGTTTACTAAGACACAAGGTGCTACTGAGTGTGAGAGAATATGAGAAAAAATGTATTATTAAGGAAAGAGAACAATAAAAGAACAGGAATTAAGAAGATTGAAAATAATAATGGTAATTTCATTTGAGTTTTTGAAGATCAAAATTGACTGGGAAGCAAGAAGCCAGAAGAGTCCCACAAGCAAATATTAGCATAGAAATTATGGTTACATAAACTGATCAATATCATCTGATTATTATAGCTGAATCATTAAAGATTTATTTTATCCGAATTATTATACATATTAATATATCCAAATTATTATAGATTTGCATCATGCAGTATTTACTTGCATAATTTGTTTTCAGTATTTATTCTCATATCACATGCTCTATTTGAACTGAAGCACGAGACAATAAAATCAATTTATGCTTCTGTAAATTCTTTCAGTAAATCATTCCTGTAGTCAAAGTAAAGAGAAAGAAGAATTCTAGGATAGTAAAAAATAAATAAATACTTAGGATTTGAAAATTTATGGTTTATGGCAGGCAAACACTTAAAGACATTGATGAGAATGAAAGATCCACTTCTCTCAGGTAATTCTCTTGAAATTTTATTCCAGTTTAATTTTTTTTTTTTTAAATGATTTCCCTCTTGGCAAGGTAATAAAGCCACTATGAAGCATTATGAAGGAAAGAGAACAATAAAAGAACCGGAATTAAGAAGATTGATGATAACAATGAACATTTCATTTAAATTTTTGAAGATCAAAATTGACTGGTAAGCAAAAAGTCGGAAGAAAATTCCACAAGTGAGCAGTGTGATAGAAGAAACAGTTAGCATAGAACTTGTGATTTCATTTAGTGATTTCAACTTTAAAATGATGAGGTGTAGCTGGCAATCTAGTTTTTCTTTTTTTTAAGTCATTTCACCCCAAGCATAAATCATTTTCACCCAGGCATAAAGTTTACTAAGACACAAGGTGCTACTGAGTGTGAGAGAATATGAGAAAAAATGTATTATTAAGGAAAGAGAACAATAAAAGAACAGGAATTAAGAAGATTGAAAATAATAATGGTAATTTCATTTGAGTTTTTGAAGATCAAAATTGACTGGGAAGCAAGAAGCCAGAAGAGTTCCACAAGCAAATATTAGCATAGAAATTATGGTTACATAAACTGATCAATATCATCTGATTATTATAGCTGAATCATTAAAGATTTATTTTATCCAAATTATTATACATATTAATATATCTGGGAAGCAAGAAGCCAGAAGAGGGTTCCACAAGCAAATATTAGCATAGAAATTATGGTTACATAAACTGATCAATATCATCTGATTATTATAGCTGAATCATTAAAGATTTATTTTATCCGAATTATTATACATATTAATATATCCAAATTATTATAGATTTGCATCATGCAGTATTTACTTGCATAATTTGTTTCCAGTATTTATTCTCATATCACATGCTCTTTGTTTTTTCAACTACAAAATGATGAGACCTTTCCGCCACTCTAGTTACCAAAGAGAAATGCTCATCAGAATAATAGCCATGAAAATATTTATAGAAAAGACACAGGAAACCTCTGTTACAACAGTGGGAAAATGATTGAATCTGAGATGCCAGGTCAGGACCAATAACATTGCAGACTCTTATCAAGAATCTCTAAACACATAGCAGAAGCCCCAGACAATATGTAACAGCAGATAGATGAACGGTAGATTTATAAGTGTCTAAGACAGATTCTGGAGAGAAATGTTGTCTACCATTTTGATTATAAAATGATGAGACAATATGTGACAGTAATATTCAATACAGAGATGAATGGTAGGTTTATAAATGTGTAAGACTGATTCTGGAGAGAAATGTTGTCTAGCATGACACAGGGAATAAACTTTCCTAGCAGCAGACCTAGCAATTGATTCAATATAATCTTTCCAATTCATGTGAGTGGATAATGCAATCTCCAGCAGCTGTAGATGTCAAGTTGTAATAATGCTGTAGACAAAGTGGCTCCAGTTTTAAATATTTCAGGATTAGTTGTCGAGCAATAACTCTATGAGCTCAGGGCCATATGTTAGTCAGGTTTTCCAGAACTATGAATCAAAAAGAGAAATAACAGTAAATTTCCTTTTAGTCTTTCTTTCTAACTTTTTATCTATCTATCCATGCCTTCTTTCTTTCTTTTTTTCTTTGTTTGTTTGTTTCTTTCTCACTTTTTATCTATCCATCTATCCATGCCTCCTTTCTTTCTTTCTTTCTTTCTTTCTTTCTTTCTTTCTCACTTTTTATCTATCCATCTATTCATGCCTCCTTTCTTTCTTTCTCACTTTTTATCTATCCATCTATTCATGCCTCCTTTCTTTCTCACTTTTTATTTATCCATCTATTCATGCCTCCTTTCTTTCTTTCTTTCTTTCTTTCTTTCTTTCTTTCTTTCTTTCTTTCTTTCTTTCTTACTTTCTTTCTTTCTTACTTTCTTTCTTTCTCACTTTTTATTTATCCATCTATTCATGCCTCCTTTCTTTCTTTCTTGCTCACTTTTTATCTATCCATCTATTCTTTCTTTCTTTCTTTCTTTCTTTCCACTCCTCTGTCTGTAAGGTGTTACCTAAAAGTTTTATCAAATTTGAACAGTGTATATAAAGAGAATGTAGTAAGGACATTTGCCAATACCCTTTGCAAGCAGCATGCTGGCTCACAAGGGGTCTACTTTGAAAAGAACAGTGGATATTAGGTAAAAGTGCATGTGATATTTTTTATGACCAAATTTGTTGAATTTTAGGTAGCACATAATATATATATATATATATATATATATATATATATATATAATTAATACAAGCAAAAGGTTTGTTACTTAGCTGATTGATGTTACTTTCAGCATCCCAACTCCAGAGTGCTTATATTTCTTGATTTTTATTTCTAATATGCACTTATCATTGGTGCCTGTTTTTTTCATAGTGTATGCATGCATGTGTGCATTTGCACACCTGAATGGTGTGTATTGTAACCATTTGTTCTTTTTATCACTTTTTTCCTTCACTTTACACAAACTCCTTAGCTTTTTTTCTCTTTTCCTCTTTTCTTTCAATGGTTCCCATTTGGTTTCCATTTTTTCTAAACACCCTGTCATTTTTAATATATATATATATATATATATATATATATATATATATATATATATATATATATATATATATTAGGTTGGTGCAAAAATAATGTCGTTTTCTCACATATGTTACTATGTGAGAAAACGACATTATTTTTGCACCAACCTAATATATTGATATGGGACCTTACCCATAATAACATAATGGACTATTCCATACATAATAAATACTGCATCTCAAGAGGAAGCAGGGAGTTCCATCTGAAGTCTGAGTTCCATCCGAAGTCGGGGTTTTCCGTCTGAAGTCAGAGTTCTGTCTGAAGTCTGGAGTGAAGTCCGTCAGTAGTCAGTCAGAGCGAGCGAGTCAGTCAGTCGAGTCAGAGGCAGTCCGAAACAGAGTTGTGTTCAGACAATTACTATTAAATCTGATTGTTCGTACTAACCCTTTTCTACCTCTCTGTATATATTCCTGTTTGTAATATATTTGTGTTATTCCATATCTGTATTCGAGTTCTTCTTTATTGGTTCTACCTTGGACTATCACCATGGTACAAGGAACCAGACCATAACAATATTATATATATATATATATATATATATATATATATATATATATACATATATATATATATATTGTAGGTTATCCCACTTTACTTCCCCAAAAACGTCCATTAGGTGGTACTATTTAAGTCTATAAAAAGTCAAATGTTTCATTCTCTTTTTTTTCTCATACCCATTAGGTGGCACTATTTAAGTCTATAAAATGTCAAACATTTCTTTCTTTCTCTTTTTTTTTTTTTTTACTTCCAGACGTAGTTGTATGTAGACAAGGTGTCCCCTGACAGGGCACATTTATTTCTTTGGTCCATTGATTGTTGAACAACAACACATACACATGTGTATCATGCACACTTGTTTCACACGCATAAAGAAGCACATTCTTATATCTAGTTTTTCTTTATTAATCCCTTTCATTAATAACATGCATTAATTGTCATTTGTTTCAAATGTTTTATGTTTTTTTTATTTTTACTGAGACTCTCATGAATTCGCCAAATATTGTTTGTGAACGAATATTCCAGGAGCCATTAAATATTTAGTGAAAAACGTCTGCACCTTGCAACCAAAGAGTTGATTCCTGCAATAATATATCTAAAAGTGGACACTGTAGTCAACACCAAGCGTGTACAGTCTGTTTCATGCTTGAACACAACCTTCAGGTCATGAATATAGTGCATGCGAGCATAAAAAAGACTGTTGTCTCTCAGTGTTGATCTCAGTGTCAAGTTTTATATTCTCATATACTCTATCCCTGATATTGAACACTTTTTCCTTATCATTTCACCCCAAGCAAGGCAATAAAGCCACTAGAAGGCAAGGGGTTACTCAGTGTTAAAGAATATGAGAAAAACTACTATTAACGAGAGAGGTTTGGTTTGTTTTACGGCATATCAACCTCAATGGGTTATTTAATGCCGACAACATTTTTAGGATAGATTCGTATGAATAGAATATGTATTCTTTGGTTTAGATTGGTTTGGTTTATTTTGTTTTTCGGCATATCAACCTCAATAGGTTATTTAATGCCGACAACATTTTTAGGATAGATTCATATGAATAGAATATGTATTCTTTGGTTTAGATTGGTTTGGTTTATTTTGTTTTTCGGCATATCAACCTCAATAGGTTATTTAATGCCGACAACATTTTTAGGATAGATTCATATGAATAGAATATGTATTCTTTGGTTTAGATTGGTTTGGTTTATTTTGTTTTACAGCATATCAACCTCAATGGGTTATTTAATACTGACAACATTTTTAGGATAGATTCGTATGAACAGAATATGTATTCTTTGGTTTAGACTGGTTTGGTTTATTTTGTTTAACGACATATCAAACTCAATGGGTTATTTAATGCTGACAACATTTTTAGGATAGATTCGTATGAACAGAATATGTATTCTTTGGTTTAGATTGGTTTTGTTTATTTTGTTTAACGGCATATCAACACCTCAATGGGTTATTTAATACCGACAACATTTTTGTTGCTGGTAATATTTTTTTCCTTCACAAATCTATTTTGGTAATATTTTTTCTTCAAAAATGTATTGCTGGCAATAATTTTTTACAAAAAGTATTTCTGGTATTAAAATCTATTTTTACACTTTCATAGGGTTTTGACCCCAATTTACTCATAGCTGGGACCCTAACAGGTGCTACCACCCTGGGTCAGGGTGGACATGGGAACATCAGCAATTAAGAGGTTGTTCCATGCTCCTCAATACCTTCTGATAAGAGGCTTTGCTGTTGGACATTATTGTCTTACCCAGGATGCGGATGTAGTTTATCATCATACCCAGGATGGTAAGGAGAGAGAACAATAAAGGAACAAGAATTATGAAGACAGAAGATAATGATTGACATGGCATTTAAATTTTTGAAGATCAAACTAGACTGGGAAGCAAGAAGCTAGAAGAGAGTTCCACAAGTGAGAAGTGTGAGAGAAGAAACTGTTAGCATAGAACTTACAGTTATACTTAGCCATTTCAACTGTAAAATGATGAGGCCTTCCTGCAAACCTAGTACTGAGCTTAAATTCATAAAGTCGAGGTACCACAGAAAAAAAGTTCATCAGAATAATTACCATGAAAATATTTATAGAAAAGACACGGGGAAGCTATATTACGGCTATGAGAAAGGGACTGAAGCTGAGATGCCAGGTCAGGATCACTAACATTGCAGATTCTTTTGTTTTTATCAAGAATCTCTAAATATATAGCAGAAGAATCAGATCGAATGTGGCAGCAATATTCAAGGCAAAGATGAATGGTCGACTTATAAATATGTATGATAGATTCTGGTGAGAAAAGTTGTCTAACACAATATAGCAAACCAACTTTCTTAGCTTATTCAATATACTTTTTTCGCTTCATGTCAGCTGAAAATGTTAGTCTGAGAATGAGTCACTATCCTGGATGGGTAGCATCGGCCATGCTGATGGAAAGTAAAAAGGGTTCTCTCAGTTGATTAAAAAGCCTAAAAAATGATTAAAACTTTTACCCATAAATATAACATACCCATGCCTAACTATATGCTTATATTTTTATCATATATATATATATATATATATATATATATATATATATATATTATCTGTGTGTGTGTGTGTGTGTATCAAAATCATGAGACTCATAACCCATATACACCACATGTACAGCAACTGTAACAGTGAAGGTGTTTACTGTGCGAGATAGCCTAGCAGAGCCTAACAATATGCAGGCTGGTTTGAATTCAGAGTTTTTATTCTACTAGACTGTTTTCCACTCAAGACTATAGGTCCCAGTCTGTCCTGTTTTTTCCCCATAGTTGGGATGGAGGGAATAGATAGATTTATACCTTTCCCAAGGGTATTAGCACATAAGTGAATGTAATAAACCTGACTGAAATTCGAATTAGGCTCTTTGATTCCCCTATCCAAGCCGCTATCCATTATTCCACCATATCACCAGATTGGCTGACCTTTTAGATCTTGCTCTCACTTCTTGAAGACGATTCAGACAAGCAGATTGAAAACTGCTGAGTCCACTAAAACACGCTGATCTCCATTCTACCAATTCTCTCTCTATATATATATATGTATATATATATATAGAGAGAGAGTGATGGATAAATCGTTGTCTAAATTACACAAAAATTGAAATAACACTGACATAGATATAGTTACCAAAATTATACAAAAATATCTTGAAATACTAAAGAGTAAATTTATTCAATAAAATCACCTTTGGCTCCAACCATGGCCTCTAGATGACTTCAGAATTTCCTGCAACTCTTCTGAAGTTGATGAATGCTGACATAATCCTTGCCTTCAGTTCATTTTTGGTATTACAAGGAGAAAACGATTATTTGTAAAACATTTATTCGAATTGTAAATTGTTTGAATGAAAATGAATCAAAAGGACGCTTATCCGAATTGGTAATTATTCGAAATACCTATATTTGAGATACATATGTGGTTTTGCTTTGAGAGAGTCAATGTTGACTTACCTGGAACTAATAATGCCGTGGAAGGACGGCATATTTCTTTTGCAGCAGCAAGTGTCATCCCATCATCGCACAATATGTAAAAATCCTTAGACACTCTTAAACGAAAACAGAACTTGCAAGAAATTCATATTTCAAAAGTAAGAGCAGGTTGCCAAAATATCAAGAGGGCCAAGAAATACTGCAACATAAATGGAAAATTTAAAAAATTAGTGTCATCATTTAACAAGTACTGTTCAGTGGTTGACTATTTGTACACAGTATCATATAACTTAAAGGTTACTTACTAAATTGTTTTATTAATGATATTTGTATTTTGAACTAGCAGCATGGCCCGGCGTTGCCCGTGCTTGATTCAAAAATCGTACGACTCGTATAGCAATCGCTATCACTTGACTTAAAATATTTTTGCCCTTCCTTGCCTTTAAACGAGTGCTCTTTGCCGTGCTGATGTTGCTACATGCCTTACTTCTTGCCTATCTCACACTGCAAATTTTTTCTAAGCTCTATACTAAACATTAAATCTGTTACGAAAAAAGAACTAAACAAAATGAACACAAAACGATCAGCTTTAAAAAGGACTTGTAACTGGAAAAACCAAATGAAAAAAGAATGTTAACAACAAATACTTTTTCACGCCCAACCTAGTTCTGCGGAATCAGAATCAACGTTGAGTTTAAGCAAGCGAATGAGCCAACTGAAGTAAAGTGCCATGCAGATTTAAATTTTTCCCCACTTGTGATGAATGCAGCTATCGTTTTTTTTGTATGCTAGCATGCTAATTAACATTCGTGTCAGTCAGCTGTTGGCTCTCACACTGGCCAGTAGAATCTTCCTGCCTATTCGTGGCAGCCAGCTATAGGCTCTCACTCTGGCCAGTAGAAAATGGTCGCAAACTACATGAAAACTGCCATAGAAGCATGAAAAAATTGATTGTTTCCACTATCGATGGAAAATTGGTCTTGGCCTTCCCGCTAACTTGGAGCATTTGCATGTAAATTTTGGTGCAAATCCGTCGAAAATTGTGGCTGTGCATTCGTTACACACACACACACACACACACACACCCTGCCTTTTATAGATAGAGATAATTATCATTTGTGTATTTCCTCATTTAATATTAACATTTTTATTGCAATAAATAATTTTGCATATTGAATTATTTAGTATAATTGTCCTTTCAATTAATTTTCATTCAAATAATTTACAATTCAAATAAATGTTTTTCAAATAATTGTTTTCGAATAATTGTTTCCAAACAATTATTTTCAAACAATGTTTGCATAATTAAACCAAATCTGTCTAGATCTATAAATGCTCTATCTTCAATATTGAACACTCTTTTCCTACAAGTCTATCAAATTTTAAACAATATATATTCTTCTATGTACCATGTCCCTTCAAGATATGGGGGATCATGGCTCTCCAAAACTTCCTATCCCTTGTGGCCTTTAGCAGTTTTTCACCTTTTGCTAAGCCCATCACCCAATCATTCTGCCATCCATTCAAACAAGCGCATCAGGCAAGTGGCTTCTATCTCTCTTGCTTTCAAAATACACTGTGAGGGTTTAGTTTTCCAAGCCTTCTTTCCCCATTATGTGTCGAAGGAATTTCAGCTATCTTTTTCTGATGCCATTTTCTTTAACACTTCCTCATTGTTTACTCACTCCTGTACATGGAATTCTCAGTATTCATCTGTAGAACCACATTTCTGTTGCCTCCAATTTTATCCGCATCTGTAGGGCGATTGTCCAGTATTCACTACCATATAAGAAAATGATATCACAACACTCTTTTCTTTGTTTCTAATGACATTTTTCTGTTTCTCGGCACCTTGCATAACTTTTGGAATGTCTCTTTTGCTAATCCAGTGCATGTTCAGATTTTAGTCTTGCATTTTCTATTGTCTGTTAAAACACTTCCCAGATATTTAAACTTCTGTAATTGCTTTCATTGTTGATTTTGTAGGGACATGATTATTATTATTAATAATTAAAAATAATAATAATAATAAATATCATAAATAAAATAATAAAATAATAATAATAAATATTAAAAATAAAATAAAATAAAACAAATTGTTTAAAATAAAATACATAAAACTAAAATTAATAAAGGTTTTCCCAGCATACAACAGAAAACTTTCCTGCATGAGAAACAGATTCTTCGTGCTTAAAATTGCCAAACTCACTCTGAAAGAATCAAGACATCCATTTCCTCTTCTGGGCACCTTGCTTGTCAAAATGACTTTTTTCCTCTATTACAGTGGTTCCACAAACTCACATCAATCCAACTAAATATATATATATATATATATATATATATATATATATATATATATATATATATATATATATATATATCTTCCACTATTACAGTGGTTCCACAAACTCACATCAATCCAATTAAATATATATATATATATATATATATATATATATATATATATATATGAATAATGTGTGTGGCAAAAGGTAGTCCATTTTTTATTTATTAATTTTATTAAAGAAATATAAATTACAGTAGTTTATGAAATTCTACAGGCATTGTCACATCAAAACAACATGATTTGCACATGATTAACAAACTATTTAACATGTTCCAAATGCTCCCCTTCATGTTCAATAAAATGCTGAACCCTATCAGCCACACTTCTACAAACCATTTGAGACATTTCTACATTAATTTCAGAACATTTATCAGAAATTGCTTGTTTTAATCCAGGAATTGTTTTTTTTCAGTTTGACCCTTTTAACTAGATCTTTAAGTATGTTTGACAAGTAAAAGTCTGGTGGGCTTAGGTTTAATAATCAGGATGGTCACTCAATTTCTCCATATCCTCCTGTCCACCTCAGATTGAAAACTGTTATGGTCTTGTTAGGGCCGGAAATAAAGACACAAAGAGAGAAATTGAGTTAAACAAATATATTAACAGAAACAGTAATACAAATATATGACCGAGAGTTTTACAGCAAGAATGTTCGGTCTGACTGTCAAAGCTGACTGCTAGAAACTTCACCCTCCAAAAGGCAGTACCTGCTCCTATTTATAGCTGAAATATTCCATGTGTGCATGGGTAAATTACCATAACAAAAACATAAAGGAGTATTACTTTTGCCACATCAAGTATATATTAATAAAAGAAATGACAACATGAAAATTTTTTATGGCAATGTTTCATCTCGTGAGGAAAGGAAAGCAAACTATGCAGGAAATTTGAAACAATATAAAAATATAGCAATTCTAAAAAAATATAACAAATTTTATACAATATAAAAATATGGCAAATTTCAAACAATATAAAAACATTGCAAATTTAAAAAAATATAAAAATATCAAAAATTTTCTACAATATAGATATAGCAAATTTAAGAAATACAAAACTATAGCAAATCTTAAACAATAGGAAAATATAGCAAATTTTAAAGAATAAATATATAACATATTTTAAACAATACAAAAATGTAACAAATTTTAAACAATATAAAAATACAGCAAATTTTAAAGTGTAAAAATGTAGCAATATGAAAATATAGCAAATTTGAAACATTATAAAAATATGGCAAATTTAAAAAAATATGAAAATATAGCTGATTTTAAACAATATAAATATATAACAAATTGTGAACAATATAAAAATATGGCAAACTTTAAACAATATAAAAACAGCAAATTCAAAGAATATGAAAATATAGCAAATTTGAAACAATATAAAAATATAACAAATTTTGAATTATAAAAGTATAACAAATTTGAAATAATATAAAAATATGATAAATTTTAAACAATATGAAAATATTGCAAATTTTAAACAGAATAAAATATAGCAAATTTTAACTAATATGAAAATATTGGTAATTTTAAACAATATAAAAAAAATATAGCAAACTTTAGACTATATAATGACAAATTGACTTCAACTTGAAACATTACAAGATTTATTATGTCATGTAATATTCATATGATATCATGGACATAATTTAGAATCACATTTCAGGATTTTTAGATAAAAAGAGAAATAACTGTAAAGTCTCTCTCTCTTTCTTTCTTTCTTTTTCTCTTATTCTCTATATCTGTCTACATCTATTCCTGTCAGTAAGATGTTACCTTAAATTTTACAGAATTTGAATAGGATGTATAAACAGGATGTAATATGAACATTTGCCAATATTCTTTGTGAGCAGTAATTTATTATGATGTGGTGCAATCAAGCATTAGTGCTAAGATTGCAGAGTCCCATAAATCAAAAGTTTTTGCTTCCAAAAGACATCCTAAACTGTCATGGCGAACATTACAACTTAGTGTGTATGGGTGACAGAGTTCAAGTTTAATCTGTGTCAAGCATCTGTATAGTTTATCTCATTTACCATAGCAACAGTCCTGATACTTTTTGATCAGATTTTGAACAATTTTTGTTTGCTTAAGCCTGAGTAACTTGAAAGATATATTCAATTATATATATATATATATATATATATATATATATATATATATATATATGAAGAAAAATATATGGAAAAAACAAACAAAAATCCTTATATGCAATTATGCTGCTTTAATATTAATATGTCAACGTCGGACGTTTCGGTTTAATAAACCATCTTCAGGACATATTCATAAAATATAATTAACATTATCAATTGAACATGACAAAGACGATGGACACAAGAACAAGTCATGTTCAATTGATAATGTTAATTATATTTTATGAATATGTCCTGAAGATGGTTTATTAAACCAAAACGTCCGACGCTGACATATTAACATTAAAACAGCATTATTGCATATAAGGATTTTTGTTTGTTTTTTCCGTATATTTTTCTTCATACTGTTGGATCTATATCCATATATTTGCTATATATATATATATATATATATATATATATATATATATATATATATATATTATATACATATTATATACATATATTTAGGTACCTCCCATGTGGTACTTCAAAAAGTTATATGTAAGGTTTAAAATAAATTTTTACAAATGAAAAATTTTTTTTCAAGCTTTTATTTTAGTTTTAATTTCAAGCTAACAGATTAAATTTAATATTTCCAAAAAGCAAAATACAGTAAATTTCAAAACAAATTTATATTGATTGGAATTATTCTTATTTTAAATCGCTAGAAATCAATGATTTAACCAATATTTACAAATCTCTCAACACAATATAATTCTCTTTATTAAAAAAATCTTTCAAAAATAAAATATACTTTTTTGAAATTTTATTTGAAGAAGATTAGCTGATTTAAAGTTTAATCAATCTGAATTGAAACAAATATTAATTTAAATTTAAAATATGGCAGAAAAGTATTTTTAACAGGGAGCTGGGTGTTTTTCTGAGATGTTGACAGCTCTATTAGCAGCCTGCTGCTTGGGAAATTTAACTAACATTTTCTGCTGGGGTCATATCCATAAAAATTACTTAACAAATATGATGTGAGCACCATTTTTTATAGTTTTATTTTTGCCCAATAATCTTTAAAATTTTGGAAAATATTCTTCGTAATCTAATGCTTTATTGAATCTTAGGTGCTTTGTCTATAAGTTTACTATAATTATTGCTCTTATTTTCTGATAATGTCATGTATGAACGTCTGTATCTACAAAAAATCTGCATGTTTAAACGTTTACAAAAAAATTCAAAATTCTTTTCAAAATATTAATGTTTGATGATTTGTACTAAGCTTTTTCTTTTATGATTAGTAAATATAGGTTTTACTTAATAGCAATATCATTTAACCACTAAAAATTAATACAGAATTTTAAGATTTAAAACTTTATAAATTATTCTAATTAAAATTTTCAAAAATGAAAACAATGCTTGTCAAAATTCATTATTCATTGAAAAATTTTTTTTCTTAAGACCTATTGTCTTAAGGAAGAAATTTTGTCCCTATATTTTATTCATAAAAGCAATTAAAAGCTTTTTTAATTAAATAATGTCTTAGTCTCAGTGTATTTTCTTATTTTATGATTCAAAAAAGATTTTCTGTAACTGGGATTCATGTTTTACAAAATAAATGGATGATTTAAATTCTCCAATGACTACTGCTTATAACTAATAGAAACATTAATCCGTATAAAAATAGTGGGTAATAGGCAGTGGGTAATAAATGCCAACAAAACGTTTTTTCCAAGATTTCCTAAAAAAGAAGCATTTTTAAAATAATTTAATTCATTTGTGTATGAGTTCTGAATGTTTTATTAAATTTCAATAATTATTTGAATTTTGCAAGACTTTCCAAATCAATACGTTTATCACTCCAAACAGACGCTAAAATTTTTTATAGTAAGAAATTTAACCAGAATTTTGAAAGTTCTAAAACAAAGTTAAAATTTTATCGTGAAAAATCTGTAGTTAAAATGCTTAACTTCATTATTAGTTTATAAATATTTATTTATTTTATTTATTTTTGGTCGAAAATAATTCTGATGGGTTAAAATTAATAAAGTTTATAATTAAAATGATAATTAGTTTTATTGTGTGAAATATGTTGCATATTTAGATATTTTTGAATGGATGTGACAATGTGTTGTAGACCCCCTCAAGGAGTGGGGGCGTGATGTTATATGGCCCGAGTGTCCCAAAAAAGTATGAGGTCACAAGAGGCCCACAAACGTTTATAAATCAAAAATATGAAATCTGACAGATGAAATAAAATGGACAAGTGAGGATATTAAAAATGATTACAGAATTTATTTACAAATACAGACCAGGGTCGTTATAGGTTAGATGAACATGAGTGTTTGTAGAAAGTGTTGAAGGGGCTGGTCAATTCTGATGTGGGTGTTGTGCTGTTGCTGGTCAAAAACCAATGTCCAGTGCTGGCATTGTGCTGTTGCTGGCTAGGTCCAGTGGTAAACCTCCTGTAGTATTATAACCATTTTGTAGAACAATATGCATGCCACAAGTAGGGACCGATGTGTAGCTGTAAGTTTGGAGCTGTAGTGAGCAAGTCTGTTTATGACGTCAACCAAATGGGTTAGGTTGAAGTAAGTGATGCCAGTGTTAGCTTATAGCTGGTCAGGTCCAGTGGTAAAACTCTCATAGTATTATAACCATAGTGTACAGGATAGGTTATTAGAGTCTGGAACAATATACATGGTGGAAGTAAGGACCAATCTGTAGCCAGAAGTTTGGGGCTGTAGCGAGCAGGTCCGTTTACCCCTGTCAACCAAGTGGGTTAGGTTGAAATATTAGGTTGGTGCAAAAAATAATGTCGTTTTCTCACATAGTAACATATGTGAGAAAACGACATTATTTTTGCACCAACCTAATAACTGATGCCAGTGCTAGCTTTGCGTTATAGCTGATGAGGTCCAGTGGTAAATCTCTCATAGTATTATAACCATAGTGTACAGGATAGGTTATTAGAGTCTGGAATGATAAATACTTGCATGCTGCAAGTAAGGACCGATGTGATGTAGCCAGAAGTAGCAGGGCCAAGAATGCCAGAAATAAGGACCTGTTGTGGCCTGAACTAATGAAGATTAGGAATGCCAAAAGTTGCCAGAAGATAAGAATCAGTGGTGAACTAAAGTAAGAGAGGAAAAGAGCATTCTGGAAAAAGTTAAGGACAAGAGTACTGGATGTAAGGGTAGATAGAAAAGCCCAACTAATATTCAGCAGACAAAAATAAATGTGAACGTAACTTAATACATAGCCCAAAAGTGCCCTGGCCACAATAGTCAGGGACCTATGCTTCTTCTCCCCCCTCTCTCCAACCCCCTGAATTTGGCGAGAAGTCACTGGGTTATATGAAGAAAGCCTAACAATGACAACAGGTCTGGCAAAATACTAAAAATCTCAAGAAAAATTAGCTGAGATTTTCTACAAAAAATGTAAGTATAAAAATGGTCACAAAGGGTATGACTAGGTTTGTAGTGAGAAAAAGAACTAAAAAGTCATTAGATCAATTATGAAACTAAATGAAACTAAATTGCAGAGTTTGTAGGAAACACAATGAAAGAGCCAAAGTTGAAGCATCCGCCTAGGTCAAGTGGATGGAATAGCTAGAACTACAATAAATATAAAGAAAACGGCAAAGAAGCATGTGGCCATAGCTCAAAAAGTTGACCTGATTAAGCAAAACTAGTGTGATTTTTGGATTCAGCACATTCAAATTGTTCTAAATCAGCTAAAAAAAGTAGACAAAAATTTGGTGTTGACCAGTGTTATGTACAGTGGGAGGAAATAAATATTTATACACATACAAATTTTTAAATTATTTTATTGTCAACTAATGAATAAACATACTTTTCATATAATTAATTGTACACAGATGCATAATAACCAAATATGCATAGAAAACAGAAAAATTTTGATTTAATAGAAATAAATTCCATTTATCCATTTTAATGGGTGAAAACAATATAAGTAGTTTAAAGAAAAAATTATACATTTTGCGTTGTTAGAGACAGCCACTTAGATCTTTGAAAAATGAAAATAGGAAAAGAAAAAATAGCAGCATTTAATAGGGAAAATTTGAATAGTGAAAAATTAAGCTAAATCAAAAGTTTAAAACCATATTTATACGAAGCTTTAATTGCTGAACACGTAACAAATTTTAGTCATTTACGTTCAAGCATTTCCATCAATATCTCCTCCTCCCACTGGTATCACCAGCGTTACATTAGGTAAAAACATGGCAATGTTTAAAAAGTTAACAGAATTTGAACGTGGCCGAATCGTCGAGCTGCAAAGGCAAGGTCTCTATCAACTTGCCATCGCTGGTGATATTGCACCTGGTAAAACTGTTGTTTCAAATTTCTTAAAAAATCAGAAAGGGTATGGAACGAGAATTTCAAGTGGTCGGCCCAAGAAAATTTCGACGGCGTTGAGCAGGAGAATTCAATGGGTTGTCTGGTAAGACAACAGATTATCATCGAACCAGATTAAGGCCCTTACAGACGCAGAATGCAGCTCGTGAACAATAAAACGGCATCTCCGAAAGAAAAGATTTAAAAACCGTAAACGTCATCAAAATCCAGACCCCCTTCTACACCGCAAATTTTTAATTTATTGTATTTACAACTAATAAAAATACTTTTCCTATAATTAATTGTACAGAGATGCATAATAACCAAATATGCATAGAAAACAGAAAAATTTTGATTTAATAGAAATAAATTCCATTTATCCATTTTAATGGATAAAAAAAAGTATTCGTACAATACAAAAAAGTACACAGATTCTTCATTTAATACTTTGTAGAATAGCCATTATTCACTTCTATAGCATCCAACCTCTTCTTGTAGTTCTCAAAGATTTTCAAATTTTAGCTGGTATTTTGTTCCATTCTTCTTTGCATATAGTCTTCAGATCTGGGATGTTTGTTGGAGCTCTCGATTGGATTTGAATTTTCAAACACTATATACATACATATATATATATATATATATATATATATATATATATATATATATTGTTTGATTGAGCACTATGGGAAAAGGTAATTTTTAAAAAGCAGCTGCTCCTGCTTATAATGCACCATTTTTCATATATGAATTGAGTGCTCTGGCTGCTGATTTGGCGTTTATATACATCACGTATATAATACATTAAAAGATTCCCTTTCTCTGTTGTGCACTGATAGCTTAAGGGTATAGTCTCTGGCTGATGCCAAATCGGCTGAGTTTTGATCCCAGTTTGAAGTAATCGGATGTCTAGCCACACTAATGAGCTGTGATACAGCAAAACAGGGTTGTATGTGGATATACATAAATATATATATATGTATATATATATATATATATTCATACATGTTTCATTAAATAATATAGACAAATGTTGTCTTTTTTATGTAAATTCTTTTCATATCGTCTGATAAGCTTAATAACATTATCATTAAATGAAGAAAGAAAATCACAATATTGAACCATATTTTTTAATCCAATCTAAGCTTTCGGCTTGCATAATGTTATGGTCCGGTTCCTTGTACCACGGTGATAGTCCAAGATAGAACCAATAAAGAAGAACTCGAACACAGGTATGGAATAACACAGATATATTACAAACAGGAATATATACAGAAAAGTAGAAGTGTTAGTCTGAACAATCAGGTTTAGTAGAGAAAACAATGTAGTCTCGACCAGTATCACTATTCCAATGTCTTGCAGCAATTTTTCTGAACATGACTCTGTTTCGGACTGCCTCTGACTCGACTCTTGACTCAACTTGAACTACTCACTCCTTGCCTACTCCTGAGGCACAGTATTTATTAAGTATGGAATAGTCCATTATTATTATTATCGGTAACATCCCATAACACATAAGCCATTATCAAAGATGTCAATTACTGTACAATATATTAAGCAATATACGGACAAGGCAGTGATGATAGTCTGTGATTGTTTACATGGATGATTTCCAAGCAATGATAAACACATGCATATAAGACACTAGAAGCGAAAATCGCACCGCAGCTCATGACATCACACATGACCACGCGAGAGTGAATTTGAGAAGTATTAAGTATGGGAAGCTATTGGTATAAACCAATGGCTTCTGTTACCAATTATAGACATTTAAGGATATTTGTAGAGATATATATTCTGGATGTTGCACATAAGTAAGACCACCTCTTGGCACAAAAATTATCTACACATACCAGAGAGATTGTTTGCATGAAGTTGACTTTTGAGTTCGGACAGGGTTTTAAATACTCTACTACAAAAGACACATACATGGGGATTGGGTGAATCAGGTATTCACTGGAATGCGAGATGGGACTGGAAAAATATTGCTTGTCACACTACTATATGGTCAGTTTACCACCAGCTCATGGATCTTCATTACAGCAGTAGTAAATTACAAAGAAATATAGCAGCGAAAGCTAAAACATGCAACTTCAAGAAATATTCTGCTCAGAGATTCTGCACCAACATATCTTGCTGGAACATTTATGCAAGACACACACACACACATGCATATATATATATATATATATGTGTGTGTGTGTGTGTGTGTGTGTGTGTGTGTGTGTGTGTGTATGTATAAAAAGAGAGAGGTATAGAGAAACAGTTTAGATGGAGAAATCAACACTGGTTGCTTACTGGTAGTCTTGCATCATATTTAAAAACACTATGCATATATATATATATATATATATATATATATATATATATATATATATATATATATATATATATATGTATATAAACACATATATACATACATACATATATATATATATATATATTTATATATATACATACATACATATATATATATATATATATATATATACATACATATATATATATATATATATATATATATACATATATAATATATATATATATATATATATATACATATATAATATATATATATATATATATATATATATATATTCATGAGAAATGAGAACGAATAGAATCCAATTTCTTAATCTTTTCCTTTTCTTTCTTTTGTCATGAAAAGATGTATGTGGTTTTAAATCTCAATAAATTGTTTACTCACCACTTATTTACTAACGCCGGATGAGATGTGTTAATACACATTGAAACATGATTGCATTTGTGTAGTGTTTTTGCATGTTTTTGATGTAATATCCTAAAATAAGAATAAAAAGTATATATATATATAGATAGATAGAGAGAGACAAAGATTTAGACATTTAGTGCATGTGTGTGTGTGTGTGTGTATATATATATATATATAGTATGGGAGAGAGAGAGAGAGAGAGAGAGAAACAGAGATGGATATATGCATATAAATTTCTTGTCTCATAGAAATGCAGAGTAAGTAGCCAATAATTTTTCCCTGGACTGTGTCCAGTATTTATTTTTATTTTTTGTGCTAAGAAAATCCACATATAGCAACTGAACCAGGTTTTGATGTCTCGACAAAAAGAAAGGCCTTAAGGATAAATACAATGATTGCTTTAAGAATTACCAAAATAGAAATGAATTAAAAATGACAAACTCCTCCATTTTTATCTCTTTTACATAAAGCCTAATAAATGAATCAATTCAATGACAAATAGAGGGACAAAGCAGTGCCAAAATCATTAAAAGAAATACTTGTCCAGGTTCCAATTTGGCCACAAATCTTTACAGCACTTTTTACTGCTACTTCAGCAGCATTGCTAATGATGCAGTGGTTTTTCCTTCTTATTTTGTATACCGTATGCAACTGCAAGGAAGGACCAATCAGAATTAATCATTTAGTCACATGACACATAAGGGGTTTTGCAAATGGAGACGGAGAAGGAAGTGAGAGTAAATTTATTGGAAATGTTATGGACAGAAGGTAATCATTGAAGGACAGACAAGGGGAGGTATACAATCATGTTCTTGTAAAATACACAATTTTCATCATATCAAACACATTTTTTTCCATAGTACAACTTGAAAAATATAAGCTGAAAGTCATTATACAAAATATGATTGCAGTTATTTTTAACATACATGAATTTGAATTGATTTTGTTAATATATCAATGTAAGGCAGAATTCATGGACCATAAGTGTTAATTAATCAATTAGGATTTAAATGTGTCCTTTGCTTTGATATTTTCTTATTTTGGCAAAAAAACAATTTTGATGAAGTAAATTGGCTGAAAAACAAACAAAGGATGAACTAGTTACCTTGGTGTTCATGTATGGGAAAGCAGGTATTGAGAAACTTAAAAGAAAGAATTAGATATGAATGTAAAAAAAATGACAGAGGAAACTCTCTGACATGTTAATGAATCATGCAGGCACAGAATTGAAATATGTTTTGAAAAAGGAGGGAGACATTTTGATCGGCATATAGAACAATTAAATAACAAGTAAATAAAATAATCATGTGTAATTATAGTTTTAATAAATTATTCCTATGGTGCATGACTTTTGCCTCACCCTGTATATCAAAAATTTAAATTATGTAATGGTCAGTCTTAACTTGGTACTTAAGATTGCATTGTGCATGTTACTTAGTTATGCTACCAGTGAGGGGAAAAAAATTGATATATGTAAATATGTAATAAATTACATATTTACATATATAAATTTTTTTGTTATTTTACATCGAGCACTATTTTATTAAAACCAGCACCCAATGTATGATATTATATATTATTTTATATATATATATATATATATATATATATATATATATATATATATATATATATAACAGGATGAGGAACAAATAGGAAATGTTTATAAATTTAACATGTTTCGCTTTTATTAAAGCTTCATCATAAAATGAAATATGGAGGAGAAAAGAAAATTCTGCTATTTTTATTTTTGTACTGTTTGAGTGAGCACCAAGGTAACCAGACCTCACACCCTTGTTTTTTTTTCTGCGGAAACCATTTGAAATCAGTTGTTTATCAGTCATGCCCAAGTAATATTGAAGAACTTAAAAGAAAGAATTAAATATGAATGCAATAAAATGACAGCAGAAACTCTTTGACATGTTAATGAATCATGTAGACACAGAATTGAAATGTGTTTTGAAAAGGAGGACATTTTGAACAGCACATTTAACAATTAAATAACTAGTAAATAAAATTTTCATGTGTAATTATATGGTGGAGTAATGATAATGGCTCGGATTGAGGAATTGGAGATCCAAGTTCAAATTTCAGTTGAATACATTATATTCCCTTACGTTCTAATGAATCCTCTTCTGCCCCAGTTATGGATAAATAGCAAGACAGATCAGATTCTATAACCTTGGATGGCAATTGGTCTACTGCAGAAAAAAATGGCAACCTACTGTGGCAAAAAATCTGCCTCGTCAGTCATGTATCTTTTGATACATGATTGCCTATGCATGGCATATAACTGACTGAATTATACTTTTAATAAATTATCCCTTTGGTTTGTGACTTTTTCTTCACCCTGTACATTCACATCAGCTTCAGTTCATAAAAAGGAAAGTAGATTCTGCTGCATATTTACAAGGTCATATTCTTTCATCTGCCATATTCCTTCAGAATATGGACGATTATGGCTCTCTACAACTTCCTATTCTTTGTAGCTCTTTGTAAAGTTTGTCTTTTCACCATCCTTCCCTGTTCCTGTCCTGTCATCCATTTACACAAGCTTGTTAGGCAGGTTACTCACTGTTTCCATCTGCCCTTTTGTATGTTCTGTGAGTGTCAAATTATCCGCCCCTTCTTTCCTCATTATATACCCTAGAAATTTCAGCTATCTCTTTCTGATTCAAAGTGTAAGCATCCTTTTTTTTCCCCTTTTCCTTAAAATTTCCTTGTGGCTTACATGCTTTGTCTATGGTTTCCCCTTAAACAGGCTCAAAATCAAGGCTTATTAAGAAAAGTCTGGTCCAAACATCTCATTGGTTAATTGGAGATGATGTTGTTAATATGCTTAATGTATATTCACATCAGCTCCAGGTATTGTTGTAACCTAGGGAAGGTTACTGAATAGAATAATCAAATGAAGGTTGGTAATGAACGATAATACTTAGGACAAGAACAACACACATAAGATTCGCCAGTGGCACATAGAAGAAATAGTCAACTGCTAGAAGTGAGTCAAGTGAATTCCACAATAAATATCCAACTCCACAATAAATCTCCAACTGCAGGATATCTACCAACTGCCTCACATGGTCATAAGTGGCACAAGGCCAAATGTCTGTAGGCTTAGCCAAAAATTCCCTCGTAGACGAGCTGTTTCCTGAGACGAGATTCTGCCTTTGACATAACCTTGTCTGGGGATCCTCTTTTCCTGGAGGCAGAATCTCCGCCTGCAGACCAACATACAGTATTTACTACTGTATTTATGTGAATGGGGACATTATTGTCCGTAGGTATGCTACAACAGGTATGGAGGAAGGAGATGCATATTATGAAGATATATAGGATAGATATCAGTTGACTTTAAACTTGGTTAAGATTTAGTGGTTAGGGAAGCATCCTCTTGGGAGTTTGTTCCACAAAATAACAGTTCTGGGGAAGAAGTTGTCTAAGTGAAACTTACTCCTTACCAAAAGAATATAAAAGAATAAGGATGAGTTAATTCCATGCATGGCAGATCCTAGCTGTGAAGGTCTGAACTGGTATGAATAGGGAATGTAGTTCATTGAAACATCTGCCATAATAAGAGCCATAGAGTTTGGGACTAGTAACATCTGTGTGGCAGGGTGGAAATAATTCATCATCCACAAAGCCACATAATCGTCTTTGATCTCTGTCAAGGCTGAACAGTGAGGAGAGGGTAGCTCCAACACAGATTTTTTTTTACAGTGAGCTTCACCCTGTACAAGGCCTGGGAGCCACTCCAGGTAGAAAGTTAGAGTTACAGATTAGGTGAATATGTGCAAAGATAATAGACTTGAACAGTTTAAAATTGTAATGATAGGAAAAACATCCTCTTTGGAATCTCTTCCACAGAGCAATGGTTCACGGAAAGAAGCTGTTCAAGTGGAACTTACTTTTCACCAATGAAATACAAAGGAAATAAGGGTGGTTCCCTGCAATGTGTATAGCACGGAAACTCCCCGGGAAAGTCTTCATTGAGCCGTTGAGATCTGGGTAGCGTGTCGACCACTCAATTGGTCCACGCCATCAGATCCACTCTCAAGAAAAGTCTTTATAAAGCCGTTGACATCTGACTAGCGTGTCGGTCACTTATTTGTCACCAGTAGAATATGGGGGGAATAAGGGTGGTTCACTACAATCGGCGTGGCATAGTGGGTCTTAGCCATGAAGGTTAAAACTGGTGGAACTCAGGGATGTAGTTCATCTGATCACTTTCCATGGAAATAGCGATAATGCAGTGAGATGCTTGTGACGTTTCATCTGTGAGAAAGGGGTTGTAGAGTGGAAAATAATTTGTCACCCACAAGGATGTGGATACTCCAATTTTGGTCTGATCTTATTCTTGTAAAGATAGGGCAAGGCAGAAGAAGTTTGGAATTTTCTGGAGCAATACAAAGAACCAAACATTTTTCCAGAATCCTTAACGATGGTATAAATATACAAATGCTGTCAATGGAAAGGAAGAAAGTAGAGAGGGAAACCAAATACATTGTGATAGACTAGCTACAGTGTTTTTCAAACTGTGGGTCCTGATCCTTTAGTGGGTCACAAGATAAACAAAATGGGTCACAACAAAAAAAGGGAAAAAGGAAAAATATGCAAGTGAGAGCAATTGCAGAATCTAAACTCTATTTCTTTGATTTCTTGGGAGTTTGTTTCACAAAATAACAGTTCTGGGGAAACTTACTCCTTACCAAAAGAATATAAAAGAATAAGATGAGTTAATTCCATGCATGGCAGATCCTAGCTGTGAAGCAAAAAAGGAAAAATATGCATGTGAGAGAAAAGTACAGAATCTAAACTCTAAATGTTGCACAGCACTCATAAATCATTGCTAGTTTTTCACCGAGATAAGCTCATATTACAGTTTATTTTTTAAAATATATATACATATATATATATATATATATATATATATATATATATATATATATATATATAGATATATAAATGTAATGAAAAACAAACCACTTTAAGGTACCATTACAATAATTTATTTCACCTAAATCCTTTTTTAAGGATTCAGGATCATCAGGTAAAACTTCCAACAACGAATTGAGAGGAAAAATGGGATTAGAAATTGGTGGGTAGTGTAATTTTTGTAATTTAATAGAGGGGGTTGAGAGTGGCAGTTAAACAGACAATATAAAGTATAGGGAGGGGTTAATTTTATATCTCTCTTAAGTATGTTTTATATTGGAGTAGGAGGAGTGACAGAACCTTGACCTATTTAGATGGTTAACAAAACGGAAATGAAATGTAGAAAATGTATACAAGTGAGTTTTATGGTAAAGGGAGAGATAGTGGGGGAAAGAGAGATGGAGTTGTTATAATTTTGTTTTAACAAAATTATGTAAAAGATAGCTTACAATGTTTGATAGAAAATTCGATGTCTGAAAAAAATTTTGTTATTAACTTAAATCTTTAATTTTTTAAGTAAATAGTTTCGGGACTAAATATAACTATTATTGTAATAAACATATTTATCTAGGACATAAAGAAATATTTAAAATTTTAATAGTTTATTCACCTGACTAATTGTATTTCCACAATATATAAAGAAAAAACAGTAACAATACCATCTATTTTAATATTTAAAATTAATTTAGGAATGTAATTTTTATTTATTATATTGGTAAACTAAATTAAAGATTAGGTTTCATTACTTAATAGTACTTGAGGGTAATATTAATTTTCATTTATTCATATATGTCTCACAAATGTATTCATGTGAATCCCTACATACATACGATCATTAACAAGTCCAGAAAAAAAAACAAAAAAAAAAACACATAGAAACACATGAGATAATTTACACAAAAATTCATTTATCCTCGTACATAAACTATATATACATTTTACAATCTTTATCTATATTTTAATATTTGAAATATATATAGATTTTAATTAAATTCCATTCTCATTGAGTTTATGTATCCTGTTTTGGGTTAAGAACAAAGGGTAATTTCCACTACTGTATAAAAAGGCTATTTTATAACTATTACCTTTTACAACTACTTAATTCAGTGAACTGAGATTTTCCGCATTAACTCAATTTGAGACAAAGGACAGAAACAGGCTTAACACTGCACCTGATTATGTGTGTATAGCATTGTTTTTGTTGTTTATTTCCAATGAGAATTAGCCACTTACGAACAAACACGCACATCCATGTCATTAAAAATTACATTCTTTCAAATATTATTTACTTTCTGTTAGAATTTCCTTTAAATCTGTTTCTCTAAAAGTAATATTAGGTTGGTGCAAAAATAATGACGTAATAATGTTTTTTGACGTATTTTTTAACGTCAAAAAACGACATTATTACGTCATTATTTTTGCACCAACCTAATAATTTTATATTCATACAAATAGATAATACAAATAGATACATGCAATTCCAATATGTGCAGATCATACGAAATATATATATATATATATATATATATATATATATATATATATATATATATAATTATTTATTTAAAAATATGATTCCAACTCGCTACATAAGAGGTCTCATGTTTCAAAACAAGAGCTGAAAACTTCAAAATAATATTTGAATTAACTTGACTTAAAGTAGGCTCTGTTCCATCGTCAAGCGAAATTTTTTTGGGAATGACTTGTTTCTGAAATTTACGAGTTTTAATAGTATGGTCAGAATTGAAATAAAAAATTCCCATGGTAACATCAAGGGCGGATTGTTTAGGATAGGCAGGGGTGGGGTGTTAATAATTTGTATCAGTATAGAGTTACTTTCATAGATGCCGGGTCAGTGTAAGGTGGGGGTGGCTAAATTTACGACGGAGGAAGTTTTCGCATAGACTGGCTTGAGCGTCTATATATATATATATATATACTAGCAGTAGAGCCTGGTGTTGCCCGGGGATGTAACTGTAAGAGATAGATCAAGTATCGACTATCATAAAGACTGAAAAATAAAATTAACAAAGATTATTGTTTAAGGTTGACGGACACGCATGTCTTAATTAGTTTTTTTTGTTTGTTTTTTTTTTACAAATTGGTCAAACCCAAACTCAAACAAAAACATTGTTTTCAATCGTTATGAGTCTACCGAATAAATAGAATTTTATTATAAACAATTGTCTTGTAAATGGAATTTTTAAAGCATTCTGAATGTAAAAATAAAGAAAAATGTGTGTAAGACAATAAGAAACACTACCTGCCAAAAAAAAAGTGAAGTTTTGTTGAAATCGGTTGAAAAATGTAGGAAATCCAATCCCATATATAAATGAACACACACAAACAACCTGGGTTTTATAATAAGTATAACTCGATATGAGTTGTCCCCCTTTCATTCTTGTGATGTCTCTTAATCGTGTTTTCAAATTGATTTTGTGCAAAAACAATTGTGTTTTTCCAATTTTTGGTGCTGTCAGAACCATCGCAAGGTAATTTTACGTAGTCCTGTGAAGTTTTGTTGAAATTGGTTGAAAAATGTAGGAAATCCGATCCAATATATAAACGTACAGACACACACACACACAACCTGGGTTTTATAATAAGTATGATATATATATATATATATATATATATATATATATATATATATGTATGTTGACTTTGAGTTTATGTATCTTGCATGTCAAACCCATGGTAGTAAGATGATGTGTTGTGTTCATTTGAAGCGTCGGAATTTTCGGTGAGTTGGCTGTTGTTTCGGCAAAATTTAAGAACAGGCTATTTTTTTAAAAGTAATAATTTTATATTCATACATATAGATAATACATATAAATACATACAATTGCAATATGTGAGAATCATAAGAAATATACATATAAATTATTGATACTAAATAAATGAACCTATTGGATTTATAAATTCATAAAATTTGTAAGGATAATGAGTAGTAATGCAAAATGTGGTTCTAGCTGTGAGCAGCAGTAGAAAAAAGTTTGAAAAATGCTGGGCTAGCAGATGGTGTAGCAGTTGTAGACAGAGATAGGAGATAAGACAGAAATTTGTTACATTCCCATTGAGACCAAATTTGAATCTAAGTTTTACTTTTCAAACCCAAAACTAAAAGATGTTTGCCATTGTACTTAGTAACATAAATAATCAAAGCATATTCTTCTTTTCAGGGCATGTTGATCATGGCTCTTCACAGCTTCCTATATTTTCTTTCCGTAATTCTTTTTATTTTTACCATTCCTTTTTGTTCCTGTTCAGTCATCCATTTGCACAAACTCATTAAGTCGATTACTTCCTATTTTCCTTAGCTTCACGTTCATCAGTATATCCAAGGAGTACAAAATTCTATAGGTCATCTTATAATGAAAAAAAAGAATCTAGAGTAATTTCAACAGTTAATTGGTCAGCAGATACAGAAGCTTGTTTAGACTGTAGACACCTTGTTGGGTATAGGGCCATGGCCGTACCACACTAGGTGGTGCTACTGTAGTTTCAGTCACAGATAGGTTTACAGGGTGGAATTGTTAGCCCTACACCCAGCCTGTTTTAAATTCAGGTTTCCTTCTGCTAGTCTGGCTGCCAACAAAAAAAGATACCAGGAGTTGGTTATACATGCATTAATGGTATGGGTCTAGTTCAATCTCAAGGACATGGAGAGAAGCACTGGTTCTGCAGGAATGAACAAGAACTGGCATCAGAGGGACAAAATAACATATACAATAATCAGTGAACATACCCTATTACCTGTGGATCAGGTAGTACAATAAAATACAGCGGGAATAAGTAGGAACTGGCATCAGATGGATAAAATATATGATAATCAACAAATATACTGTATCAGCAGTGGATCAGGTAGGGCAATGAAATATACTGGCTCAGCAGGAATGAACAAAAACTGACATCACAGAGACAAAATAATACAATAATCAACAGATATCCTTTGTCAGCCATGGATCAGGTAGTGAATTAAACTACACTGGTCCAGCAGGAATTATTAAAAAATTGACATCAAAGAGATAAAATAACTTAATAACTAACAACTATCCTTTGCCAATGGATCTCTTATAATGGCTGAGTCTATAATAACAATCAAAATGTGATCAATAGTTTGAAATAATTCAGTAATGAAATGCTAAATAACAGTTTTAGAGTCAACACAGTGGCATCATTAAAAAAGAAATTTAATTTGAATCTTTTATAAAAGAGTAATTTCTCTTCTTAAATTCAGATTATTAAAGCATAGTACTCAAGGGGAAAATGCATTGAGAAATGATTTGAAATACTAATTCAGTTTTAATTTGAGACAATTCTTTAGAAACACCAAGAAAGCTTAGGAAGTTGAGTGAATGAAGTTGATCAATATTCCTTCATTGGACATGCAGACTTAAGGGCTGCTGGAATGAGTGAACTGAATTCTGAGAATGAAATCAATAAATTCCTCAAGCATTTGCCATCCATCTCATATACAAATACTAAAGAAAATCAAATAAAGGAGCCTGAGAAAATAAACATTTTTACATTATCAAATAAATTGTTTGTCTATATTTCTGAGATAAGATATTGTAATTATTTACACTATTTGAACTGTTATCCTCATCTTTGTTGCCATATTCAAGACGTTTCACCCGTTGTATGCTCCAACCTTTTTCAGGTGATTGGAATTTTGAACCAAACCCTTTATTTCATACACTGGGATAGATTGTTCTAGTTCCACGTGCCGTGCCTCTTCCGGTTTTCTCAGTATCAGTTATTTCCCTTTAACTCACCTCTCCAATTTTTTTATTTTTTTTATTTCTGCTGTAGCCAGGTATTGAACTCATAACTTTTTGGGTCAAGTTATTGGATTACTTCAATCAATGCTTTTATCTACTGGACCATGTGTCCTTGAGGGATCAGTTTGAAATTCCAATCACCTGAAGAAGGCTGGAGCGTACAATGGCTGAAATGTTGTGAATATGGCAACAAAGATGAGGATAATAGTTCAAACTGTGTAAATAGTATAAATAATGACAATACCTCATCTCAGAAATATAAACAAATGATTTGTTTGATAATGTTAAAATGTTTTTCACTCTTCATGAATAGGCCTACTAAAATATTCTTTGAAGATGTCACTGGTAAGTGGAAAAAGTTCACTGGTCAGTGGACTGGGGAAAACTAATATTCCTCAGTGGAAATTCTATTACTGTGGGGTTCACATCTTGGAGCCAAGGGGAGAAAGAGAAGATTTTGTCCTTTCCAGAAATAAGGTCATAAAATCACACATGTAACCAGAAATCCCTTTCTGGTTTCTTTATAACTTTGCATCATGGGAAAATGAAATTTAAAAAAAAAATTTTTATTCTTTATTATTATTCTATTTATTGGTCTAATTTCATTTTCCTTTCTTCTTTTCGATGAACTTTAATCATTTTTTTCTCTTTGTCCTTTTTTGGAGCTTCTTCAGGTTGGTAATCATTGTTTTATTTACATAAATTGATTTCTAAATTTGTTAGAAGACAATATTTAATCTTTTAATCGTGTGCCAGTTTGTTCTTCTAATGTAGTAGTCCACTGAATATTTTTCCTTGTTCTTGTTGGGATTAATAAAAAAGAAATTGTTTTCACCAATGATTGATCTGTGAAGAAGGGTTGGCCAAAAGGTTCCTTAGATATATTCCTTTTTACTATTATTTCATCAGTACTATTCAAGGCTTTAATAAAATTTTGCAGTATCAAGTCATTGTTCAGATACATTTGTATACAGAGCCAGTGTGTACTACCACTGAACAACCTGACTGAGGGAGGGACCCAATCTGATTGGGGTCCACAAGCAGTATTTTGTCACTCTGGATATCTTATCAACATTTGCTTTTTTTCAGCCTACATTTATTTATGCTACAACTAAGCACAACTGACAAATTTCACAAATTTTGACATCATTCTGTGGTCTTTTTTTTTGTCCAAATCTGTGAATTTGTTTTGCACATGCTAAGTTTTGAAAAAACACTATATAAAATTCACCATTTTTTTATCCATAATGTTGAATATGTTAAAATTCTTCAACAAGATATATCTCCAGTTGATGTTAAAAACTGCTGTAAAACATTGTTGATTTATTTAGGATGGAATAATCTATCATAACATGTTTCTAATTTGTATTTAGATACATTGCATTTATCGTATTTTTTTCTAGTTGAATTGTTTACCTGTATTGCATCTGATTCATTATTGTACATAATTAGGTGACAATAAAATTTCTATTTTATATGAATGCGACCTCATGAAAACTGTAGAGTGGGGGGGACCCCGTATTATAGATTGGAAGTGAGGATCCCAAATTTGTTTTGCAAATGCTAACTCTTGAAAAAACACTATATAAAATTCACCATTTTTTTATCCATAATGTTGAGTGTGTTAAAATTCTTCAACAAGATAAATCTCAAGTTGATGTTAAAAACTACTGAAGAAAATTGTTGATTTATTTAAGATGGAATAATCTAGCATAACATGTTTCTAATTTGTATTTAGATACATTGGATTTATTTTCTATTTTTCTCCTCGAATTGTTCACCTCTATTGCATATGATCCATTATTGTATATAATTAGGTTACAATAAAATTTGTATTTTATATGAATAATATCTTAATAGTAGTGGAGGGCACCATATCATAGATTTGGCATGGTGGGGTTATCATAGATTGGTGGGGGCACAAAACCCTGGCACTTTAAAGCTCAAAGCTATATCCTTTCTATATGCCACAACACATCACCCCATACAAGGAAAACTCAAACCCTTAGTAGCTATTATCATACGAAATAAACAGCCGACATTAAATAAAATATTATCCACCAAAGGAAACAGTACCTTGAAGTGTATATGATATAATTAATGTGAACACATATTTTATTAGTATTATATAAAAAATAAAAATAAATAAATAAATCACATTCTTTTTATGTGGCCTCGTTCGCAATAGATGCTACACATGACATCACATTAGATCATTTTAAATGTTCAGCTTCCTAAAGAATACCTGGATGCTGACAAAGAAAATGTAAGTACCACACAGACATCACATCAGTTCTTGATAATGACTGTGAAAGTCGAAAATACTTGAACAAAAATAACAAAATATGCAATTTGGACAGTTTATCCACAACTTCAGGCACAAATACTTAACACCTTATCTGATATATATTTTTTTTTTTTAATCATTTCACCCCAAGCAAGGCTGGAATGCCACTAGTATGCTGGGGCATTACAGGGAGTGAAACGGAAAGAAAAGACTGTGTATAGAGAGGATTTAAGAAGATGAATGGGATTCAAGAAAACAAGATGGTGATTGTTTATGGCATTTAAATTTTTGAAGATTGTAGCTATTAGGGAAGCAAGTAAATGGAAGGGAGTTTCACAGGGGTGGGAAGTGCAAGGAAAGAAACTGTTGGAGTAG
>OZ010596.1:79868898-79898871 GCA_963932145.1 Acanthosepion lycidas
ATATTTAACAATGTGGAAATGCACATTTGTCTACATGCTGTTAGCTTGTTAAGCATGTTTCACATTTCCACTATGTCTTAGTGCATGAGAATGCATTTAAATTTAATATAAGTGTTATGAAGTTTTTTTTTAAAAGTAAGGGAAATAATTCATCGATAATTTTCCATATAAATTAAATTTTTTAACGGAAAAAATAGGAAGAAACTTCTATTTAAAAACGATAAGTGTAAATTAAATATATTAAAAGTTGTGCATATTGTCTGGGTTTGCTTTCGCGTGATTAAATCAAATCAGCTTGATATATTTCCCAACTCCGATAGAATGAAAGATAGATTATTTTTATATTCTGCACATTTTTACGACTTCTAAACGACACAGTTGACTTGAGTAACTACATCAGCTTTTCCCTTTCCTGCTGCTATATAGTTTTCTTGTCACTGTGCAATATACACAATGAAATTAGACAGTAGTCTCCAGGTGCACCAACACACAAAAATCATAAATTATGGGTAATAATAGTTATAGTAATACCCACACAGCATCGCATGCAGATGCTGTGTTTGTTGCTTCACATTGTAGTTAAGTAAAATTATATATCTCGCTGCTTACTTGAGTAAGCCCACTCCTAGGCATTTAGGGTTTTTTTTGTGTGCTTTTAACGATTGTTTTAAGCGAAGCGTAGCTTAAATTTGGAATAAGGCCAATAGTATGGAATACCTAGTGAGGTTTGAACTCAGTCGTAATTGATCTCTAGCGAGTCAAGTTTGCTAAGCATACTACACCACATCGAAGTGCCCGCTTCGTGCTTCTTTTTTTTTTACTTTTTTTTTTCTTTTTTAGCAAAGTGCTTCACACCGAAACCAGCTTCTTATATTTTTATTTTTACAGGTTCACATAAATTTTTAAAAAAAACCTCTTCTTAACTATATAGAATAATTATCAGTGGTAACTTATTTTTTTTTGTTTAATATTATATTATTTAACTAACTTATTTTCATTTTTCATTTTTTTTTTCGGGATTAAAAAAAAAAAAATAAATAAATAAAATTAGGCACTATATTATAAAAAGATAATTGTGCTCTTTGAAAAATAATGTTGATATTGCTTTCTTTATCATTAAATGAAAAATCGATAAAATAAAGCAAATAGTCTCTAGTCACGTGTTATTCGCTTCGCTTTTGGGGCTTCCAGTGAGTCTCAAAAAAAAAAAAAAAAAAAAAGGATCTTCTTGAAGTGATAGACTTCTTGCGGCTATATATAGGAAGATTTTTTATGGGTTAGTTATTGATTTATCTTTCCTTATCTTTCTGCTAGAGATGGAAAGATAGGCAGAATAACAAATGCTGACAGTGACAACTTTTCTCCACTTTTTAATTTCATATTTTTTTAAAAATCAATAATATCGCATAAAAAAAATCAATATAGTCCATATACAGAAATAAAATCTTGCTTTTTCGGTTAAAAAAAAATATATTTAAAAAAATCTTGTACTAGAACACGTCGGTACACGGTACACCCCAAGCTTATGAAATGAACTCAAACAGCCGATTTGCCTTTTTAACAGAACTCACACGTAATAGATCTGTAGCTAGTAGTATTTATTTTATTGTATATACTAAACTACTGACTGACTTTTCCTTTATTATTTTGAAAGGAATTTCTCTCGTTTCTAAAACAAATATCATTTTTTTACTGAAGTGAAAATAAAAACTGGCAGACTTTGATATATAAATAATTACCAAAAAAACCGTTTACAGGAAACATTGTCAAAAAAATTATGACCGTTTTTTTTTTTGTTTTTTTTTTTAATTTTTTAAGAAACTACCAAAGGTGTCTTTTAAAAATGGCATAATAAAAGAAAACGGATGGTTGTTGAAAGAAATAATTTGTTGTCAGAGTCTGGGTTGTTGTGAGTCTGTCACGTGCTAGGTTTCGCGGAATATTTAGCAGGAGTCACGTGACTAGGCGTGACCTGTGGCACTTTTGTTTCAGTATTTCCTCTTCATAATTCTACCTTTTTTTTTTCTTCTTCTTCGCGTAAGATACACAGAAGAAGCCGATTTTTAAGTTTTTTGTTCATCTACCCCTCTCTACAGTCTAGAAGTGAAAATGGCTGATGGTGAGTCGCCTGGGTCTCCAGCTCCTGTTCTTGCACCAGGGACCGTCATTATGGTCCCTAAAGTTAAAAAACAGGTGAGAGATGTTCACGTCTTTACTACACTTTTTTTTTTTTATTCACTCCAAATGCGGCGGTAGATTTTTTTTTTTTTTTCGAATACTTGTAAAATGTAGAAGTTGCACTACTATAAGTAATAAATTTCGAACTGTTGGCGCATCTATAAGTAAATGTTAGTTTTTTAGCAAAACCCAACAACACGTAGAGATAAATCTTCTTAACCCCCCCCCCACCACTTCCCCGGATTATTTTTGTTTTTAAATATTAGGCTGGCGAACCTTAAAGTAGTAAGCAGTTTCAGGATGGTTCAGATTCCATTAGCAAAAAAACTAAAACACTAGTAAACTAGATTTGTGTGTGTGTGGTACAGAGGAAAATCAAGACAGCATATGTTTTTTGTTTTTTTTTTATTAATTTGCTTTTTAATATTTACAAATCAACTATTAATTGATTATTATTAAAGTTTAACTTTTTTGTGTGTGTGTGCAATTTCATTCAGCACGCCTTCCTCCAGAAAAATATTATGAATGTGAACTAATTTTACATTTTTTAGTGTGCAAATTTCTTACTCACACCCGCCACTAACTTAAACTAAAAAAAAAAAAAACATTAAAATCTCAAAATACTCCTAGCAAAGATCCTGATTTCCATTTACTTTTCCCCAAATAAATGAAAAAAAAAATAAGTAGCCAAGTGAATTAAAAAGAACAGAATCTTTTAGTTTTATCTTATATATTTTTTTTAATGAATTGTGCATCGTAGGAAAAAATGTAATAATGATTTAAAAATGTCCGATATTTTTTTTTTTAAAGTTGCATTTTTATTTATTTTGGCGGCCAAGTTATTTCAATGAATAATGAACAAAGTAAAAAAAAAAAAAAAAAAAAAAAAAATGATGTAGCTTGTACTGTTGGAATTATTATTTTTATTTTGTGATGTGTAGTACACTAAATTTTTCCGACTTTGTGAAATAAGCAAATCAGCCGTAAATTTTTATTTTACTTTTCCGACCACTCCTTTCTACATGAAAAAAGTAAAAACACTGACGCGCCCAGTGTAAGGTTTTTTGTTTGAATAAACAGCTACAAAAACATTTTTTTTTCTTTCTTTAAAATAAGTTTCAAAATGTTTTGGAACAACTTGTTGATCTTCTTCAGGAACGAACAAGTGCTAGCCGGCTATAAATGGTAAAAACGACAGTCTGCTGAATTTTGGGATGGGCAGTGCGAGATTCTGATTATTATTACATTATGACTATTATTAACTTAAGATTCTTCTTACTTGACAAGTGTCAAGTTAAACCGTAAAAAATGTTACTTTCTGCATATTTACTTCATTTTAAATTTAAGACTGAGGGGGAGGAAGGAACTCTTCGAGTTTGCAGCCCTTCCTCACTTTCTTGTCTCTTTTATATTCAACGGTTTCGTTTTCAAAAATTTAAATGCAACGTCAATCGTTATCTTCTCTCTTCTTTATTTCTGTTCCTTTGTGTCCTTAGTAGTTTTTTGTTTTTTTTTAACCTCATATTCTCTAACACAGTAACCCTCTTGGGTCTTAATGGCTTTGTCTTGATTGCAGTGAAATTATTTTGAAAAAATGCCTAGGATTAACATTTCACAGTGTCTTGAACATATTGTAGGGGACCGTGGCGGTGATGAGTATGTAGAAGAACACATGTGGGTAGAAATTTCTTGCTAGCCGGTCTAACTATATGAGAATGTTGGACCTTAATTAAGTCCAAAGAAGACCAAACAAGACTGATAAATATATGTAAACACATAATAACAAGTTACAAGCACATGGACAGTTACATTGAGTGCGTGTGGTGAATATTATGTGTGTGTGTTGTGGTGAGTGTTCGTACATACATGTATTGTTCTTAGCGTGTTCCCAGAATTTGGGAAACACTGTATCTGTGAGAGCTCACATCTGCGAGGTGGTATAAAGCCCAAGGCCTGAGGAAAAAAGAGATAGAGGCGAAGGGTCAGCCAGTATTTATAGCCAGGGGAGACAGACCTCTGGTGAAGGGTTAAGGAACTAAAGGAGGAGATAACTCCGACAATATACTGTTGCAATGGATAAATGGTCACCTAAATTATGCAAAAATGAAAATAACACTGCTATCATTTTAACAGATATATTTATCGAAATAAAATCGACATTGGCATCAGTCACAGTCTCCAGACAACTTCGGAATCTCCTGCAACTCTTCTGGATGATCTTCTTAAGTTGGTGAATGCTGCCATAAACCTTGTCTTCAGTTCGTCTTTGTTGTTACAAGGAGTTTTGTTGCTCTCTTGCTCAACTGTGCCTCATACATAATAATCAAGGGGGTTGCAGTTTGGGGAGTTAGCCAAATGTAAGGGGTAATGTCGTTGCAGAAATTGTCTGACAGCTATGACTGGGTTCTCCTGCTTGTGTAGTATGGTACAGAATCCTGTTGCCAAACATGGGGTCTTCTAACAGCCACTCTCTTGACGCAGGGCAGCACTACCTCCTCAAGGCACTTGAAGGACTCCATGCTGAGTCTGATGCCCTGTGGGAAAAATGAATGGAGTCATAATGTAGCCATCACTAGTTATCATTCCAAACACCTTTGTAATCAACATTAGACTCGTCCAACTCTTTCTGAACCATCTGCACTGTTCTCAGATTGACATCCAAACACTTTTAAATGTTTTGACACAAATGCCAAACAGTACAGCATGCTGTTTCCAAGTTTCTAGCAGAGTCAATTGAGTCATGGTGCCCAACTGACCTACTATACTGTGCAGTCAACAAAAACAAAACATGCATGCACAAAATGTAAAATGGCGACAATTTACCCATCGCACCGTGTGTGTGTGTGTGTGTGTGTGTGTGTGTGTGTATATATATATATATATATAATATATATATATATATATATATATATATATATATATATATATATATAATTTTTTTTTTTTTTTTTTTTTTCTCATATTCTCTAACACTTGGTAACCCCTTGCATCTTAGTGGCTTTATTGCCTTGCTTGGGGTGAAATGATTAAAAGAAATATTCATATTCTTCTTGTTTTAAAAAAAAGTTTCTTGTCGAGCTGCTCTCTAACTTTGAAGCTTTCTTCACTGTGTTTATTTTTCCCATCTTTGACAGCACAAAAATATGAATGTTCCATCCCTTCATACATGATTTGTTTTTCTCCATTCTTGGATCTGTTTATATAACCGTTGTTAGCCCTCTATCCAAGTTTATTGATGACACCAAAGTCCTTTGGAATTTTCCAGATGTTGCATATGCTTCAAGAGAACTTGCACATTCTATATTGATGGACTGATGACTGCCAATTGTTAGTCAATAAAGAAGTGTATTCAATGTGGGTATAAAAATCCAGGATATGATTATTTTGTTGGAGATGTGAGGATGGCGTCAAGTGAGATGGAAAAAAAAAAAACCCGAGTTCATATAAAAGATTAATCATTAAAGACATACTTCCACATTTCTGAATTTGTAAAGAAAATGAATAGAAATCAAGGAGTAATAAAAAAGATCATTAGTCTGATAATTTGAGGATATACTGTTTAATAATTTCTTAGTCAGAGCCATATTTGAATAAGCTCTCCAGAATTGGCATCACTGGTTGGTCAAAGATATTGAGAAAATTGAAGAGGAGCAACCACAATGATGGATTTGACAAGTGAATGTATCATGAAAGGTTGAATCTCTACAACATTCTTTCACTGGACGGTAGAAGCCAGGTCAGTGCAAGGGTTCTGTGCACCCACCCACTACATCTTCATAAGATAGTGTTCATATCAAATGCAAATTTTACGACCTAATTATGTACAATAATGGATTGTATGTAACATGGGTGAACAATTCAACTAGAAAAATTGAAAATAACTACAATGTATCTAAATACAAATTAGTGACATGTCATAGCAGATCATTCCATCTTAAATCAATGTTTTGTGTGAAGTTTTAACATCAATTTGAGATTTTTCTTAAAAATGTAATTTTAACACATTTATCATTATGGATAAAAAAAATAGTGAATTTTATTTTATTTTTTTTTTATTTTATTTTATTTTATTTTTATTTTTTTTTTTTTGAGACTTAGCATAAATTTGGACACCCCCCCCCCCAAAAAAAACTCCAGAATGATGTCAAATCTGCAAACATTTTTCATACTTAATCATTTTTGTGCTTAGTTTAATTTGTAATGTATATAAATGTTGGTAGAAAAAGCAAATGTTGATAAGATAGCGAGAGTCACAGAACGCCGTCCAAGACCCCCAATCAGGTTTGTCCAAAGTCTGGAGGCTCGGTGCTAGTATTTAATGGCCTTGGGTAGAAGCAGTTTGTGACAATGTGATTGAAACTTTCAAGATCTTGAACAGTTTTACTAATGTAGATTATAAAAAAAATTCTTCAAACTGAGAGACAATGCTATTAGCACAAGAGGATATGGCAAAACAATAATCAAGCAGCTTAATAAACATAATACTCTTTATTATTACTTTTCAAAGAGTTGTAAGTAGTTGGAACAAACTTTAGTAGTAGGTGAAGTCTAATAAGTAAAATACAAATTTCTTAAATCCCCTGAAAAATATCACCTATTTCCGATTTCCTTAACACCTCATTAACATTTAGTATCTGCATTCTTTAAGGACGGATCAGTCATCTAGCTTCATTTCTGAAACCAGATACTTGAATAAGCAATACAAAAGATCAAAACCCTGTACCAAAGTGAAAGACAATCCTACCACACTTCCCGACCACTTACCTCTTAGTAATTTACAAATCAAGTTAGATGGCAAACAGACATACTTTGTTTTGGGTGAAGGCAGGTATTCAGTTTCATATTTGAGACAGAAACACATGTTGTATTGTGTTAGCACATATGTTGAGTTACTTTATTTATTAGGGACAATACAACAGTGTGCCCTCATAATGACAATAAGAACAAAGAAATTAGGGGTAGATAACTCCAACCCCTTTAGCTAACTATAAATGTTCATCTGACTAGAGTGAAGTTTTACCAACCTCAATATAAACTCAGGAAAAGAGTTTCAAAGTCAGTTCTCTCCACCCTTTTTTACCTTAAAACAGAACCGGCTGATCCACTCTTCTTACTGTCAAAGAACTAATCCGGCTAACTTTGTGCTACAAAGGAGGAGAGGTCTTTCTCTGTCCTAATGTACTGTGAGCTATGAACTCTGTTGCACAAGAAGGATATAAATTTGTATTTGTATACAAAAAAAAAAAAAAAAAATGAATTTTCCCCAAAATAATGTTTGCTTAGCGTTTGTTCATTTTGAATGTTAACGACCAACATTCTATGTCAATTTCCGCAGAGCTAAATGAAGAAACTGTGAACATAAGGACTGTTAAGAAACTTAAACCTCTTTTGGAAGAGGTGAAGTACAAGAATATCAGGAAATGATATATACATAGGTCGGAAGGACTGACCTTTTAACTTTTTGTGGTATATTTGTTTTAGCATACCACGACCCAGTGGCAATCACAGGCATAAGGGTATATTTTGACTTCTTTTTTTTTTTTTCTTTTTTTTAAATCCAAAATTACATTCATACGTGGAAAGTGCAGGCCAAGGTTTGTGTGATTAATTACTGACCTTTTTATTTGTAAACACCAACAATTGGGGCACTTTAGGAGTACAATGTCATGTGATATTCGAAAGTTTGGATGCATAACCTTTAAAATACTTTATTCATGTAGCAACTGATCTGATTGTCAGATTGTACACTTCAGTGCAAAGTATAATTTTAAGTATGGTGTATCAAATAAAAATAAATAAATAGAAATTAAATATCCTGCCACAAATAATTACAATAAAATAATTATAACAGGTTGGGGCAAAAATAATGACGGTTTTTGACGTTAAAAAATACGTCAAAAACCGTCATTATTTTTGCACCAACCTAATACATTAATACGATTCACCGTTTCTAAACTTATGAGAAGCAATCCCATGCTCCTCCTCTCCTCTCCCACACACAAACACGACACCCTTACTATTGAATACAAAGGTTGACAAAAACTTTGGCTCCTTTTCATACCAGAATGATAACGTATGTCTCTTACCTTGAATTTTGGTTACAAATGTTAAGAAAACTTCAGATAATTCTTTATTTTCTCCAACTAAATTATCTGGACAATCACTACACACTTTATATAAAAAAACATATGAAAGACTATATATAATTTATTCGTTCTTTGTCATTCTGTTGGATTCCAATCCATATTTGATCCCAACTCACAATTTACTTTTTAGCATTGTCTCTTGTGTCTCTAACACCATATAACAACCACAGTCATCCTGATAATAAATAATACTTGTTTTGCTATTTCTTATTTTGCATGAGTATTTTTGTATGTGTAAATGTTAGGGGGTCTATAATTAGTTATAACTCCCCTAAAAGTATTTAGTAATTTAAAAGAAAAAAAGAATGTGTTTATTGATACAAGTTCTTATTAGGAAATAAAAAATAGATTAGCAGCCATTTTGAAATTGCATCTTGTGATACATAAGCCCAGTGATATAAAGCTATATTTCTTAAGTAGAGGATTCAATCTTTTCAACAGCTGGCACAAGAATATTTATTGTAACAAAAAGTGTAAATATGTCACAATACCAGCAATAGGGATGGGGAGAGCTGTTCATTGCTATCCTATATCTTAACCTTCTTCCTCCATGTGCCATATCCTTTCAGGAGGTGGGCAATCATGGCTCTCCACATCTACCCATCCCTTGTGTCTCATAGCAGTATTTATCTCTTTGCTAAGCACTCCTGTTCTGCCATCCATTCACACAAGCTTATCAGGTAGTTGGCCTGCTGCCTTCCCCTATCTCTCTTCTCTTCATTATGCCCTGTGAGTGTTAAGTTTTCCAAGCCTTCTTTCCTCATTATATGTCCAAGGAATTTCAACTTTCTCTTTCTGATTCCAAGTCTGTTGGAGATTGTCCAGCATTTATTTCCATAAAAGAGGATTGATATCACATAGCAGTTCAGCACTCTTTGTAACTACATTTTCCTGTTTCTTAATGTTTTGCTTATCTTTTGGAAGACATCTTTTGCTAATCCAAAGTATGTTCAAATTTTGGTGTTGTATTTTCCATCGCCTGTTAAAACACTTCCCGGATATTTAAACTTCTGTACTTCTTTCATGTTGATGCCCCCAATTTGTAGGACATATCTTAGGCTTTTTTTTTTTTTTTTTTTTTTTTTTCTTTTATCTTACTGACGACCAGCCTTTTTATTTTTTTACAGTTGGTGGCTAATCCATTTTTTATCATTTTACTTGTCTAGGAGGTTGTGTAGTTTTCTTTCTGTGTCTGTCATCAACAGAGTCATTTGTGTATTGTATATTAAGATTATGTTCCCAGATAATAAATCCTGGGAGGGTCTCCAGCTCCCTTAGGATAGCCTTACTGTAGAGGCTGAACAGAGCTGGAGAGAAGACACACCCTTGTCTTACCATTCTTTGTATTTTTGTGTACCTTCTTCTTCTTCTTTTATGTGCTTCAGAATGTAGGCAATCATGGCTCTCCACGTCCTCCTATCCTTTGTAGTACTCAATAAGTTTTGTCTTTTTGCTACTTCTCCCTGTTTTGCTATACACTTGCATAAACCCATTAAGTATGTCATGCATTGCTTCCCCTTGACCCTTTATCTGCTCTGTGAGTATCAAATTTTCCAACCTTGCCTTTCTTATGTGTTACAGAAATTTCATCTGCTTTTTCCTAATGTTAAGTATAAGTTTTCTCTTTGTTTACATCCTCTTCAAAACCTCATTGTTGCTCACATGTTAGGTCCATGGTATCCTTAGCATCCTTCTGTAGGACCATAACTCTATTGTCTTTAGTCTCTTCATCTTTGAGGAGACCGTCCAACATTTGCTGCCGTAAAAGAGGACAGATATCATGCAGCAGTTCAGTACTCTTTTCTTTGTTACCAACAAAATTCTCCTGTCTCTTAATACTCTATACTGGAATGCAAGAATGCATCTTTGGCAATCCCAATACATCTTCAGATCTCAATGTCGCACTTACAGTCCTCTGTCAGAACACTTTCCAGATATTTAAATATCTGCACCTGCTTGATTTTAGTGTTGCTGACATGTAAATTGCATTTTGGGCTCATCTTTTTACTGATGACCATATATTCTGTCTTCTCGTAGTTTATGCTTAGTCCCTTCTTCTTGCTCTCCTTTGCTACCTCCTTCTATAGGAGGTTTTGCAGTTTCCCTTCCATGTCCGCTATCAGCACTGTGTCATCTGCATATCTTATGTTTTTAAGATTGTGTCCACCAATGATGAATTATCGTAGTATTTCCAGTTCTCTTGGAATTGACTCACTGTATAGGTTGAATAAGTCTGGTGAGAAGACACATCCTTGTCTTATTCCCCTTTCTATTTTTGTATATTTACTGTATTCATTTTCTATACATATGCTTGCAATTTGCTCTAAGTATTAATCTTGGATTATTCTAACATCATTTCTGAATAGATCGAGTTTTCCTAACAATTTGATTAGATCCTTGTGTGCATTTGCATAATCTGTGAAATGTAAGCGTATATGCTTCTGCTTTTGTATTGCTCTCTCAATCATTAACCCAATGACACAAATATTTTTTCAGACCACAAAACCCTGCATTTACACTTCTCAGTCATACTACAGATGCCATAATACCACAATTTTGACTGTACTAAAGTTGCTTTTTTAAACTTTTCTAATTAAAAAAAAAATAGCAGGTTTTACATTTTTATAGCAAAGGGGTGATACAGGTTGAAACCCTGCCACATTTTCTTTATTAAGGTTTCTTCAGTGTGCTGGCCACTAGACTTAAAAGACTTTAAAAAACATGTCTCTATTCAAATCCAGGTATTCACAGAAAATAGCATTTGAAGTAATTATATACTGGGTGTAACAGCAAAATTGTCCAATTGTTAGATTAAGATTTGAACTTAGAAATTAAGATTTGATCTTAGAAATGAATAAAGATATCTTACTGGAATTCTCAAAGGTTTTTATAACACCATTGGATTCTAATTTGAACAATAAGAATGTATTTAGCTTTAAGTTGAAATCATGATCCCTCCTCCTGTTTTGACCTCCTGATCCAGTTTTCCTCTCTTTTCCCCTCTTTTTAAAACTTATTTGCTGTTCTCTTGATGGTTCTTGAGTGAACTTTGAAGATGGAAGCCAGTGTATGAATGTTGGTACCATTACTGAAGGTCTGAATGATCTTTTTCCACTCACCATTGCTCAGTTGGGGAGATAGTGGGGGCTGGCACAAAATGATTTTAACGTGTCCTCTTTCTAGCTGAATAACTCGAGGGATTTTTCTGTAATTCTTATGACAAATGGTGTCAAGATGGCTAAACGTCTTATCTGAAAACCTCGCAAAAAAGAAACTCAATTAGTTTAATGGCTTCTTTTTATATATTAAATATTTTGTGGGATGGAAAATTATGCTGTTACACACAGTGTATGTATGCATAATACCTCTTAATTGCTGTTGTTCCTAGATCCAGCCTGGGCTGGGTTTGTAGCACCTGTTAGGGTCCCAGCTATGGGCAAATGGTATACAAAATACTATGAAAGTATAAAAATACCAGCAATACTTTTTATATTTAAAAAGGAAAAAAAATTATAGAAAAATGACCAACAATACGTTTTATCTATAATTGAAGGCATACCGTTGTGTTCAAATATATCTAGCCGAAGGCATACCATTGCGTTCAAAATATATTTAGTTGAAGGCATGCCACTGCGTTCAAAACACATCTAGCTGAAGGCATGCCGCTGCGTTCAAAATTTCATCTAGCTGAAGGCATGCCGCTGCGTTCAAAATATTTATATTTTTTCTCATTAAATAACCCTTAGATATTGATATGTCACTAAACAAAATCAACCAAACAAACAAATTAAGGAATAAGAAAAACAAATGTTCTTGCTTTCCCTCCTAAGGCTAGGGTACTGATGATGAGGGGTGGGGTTATGCTGATGACCTAGGTATTCCTAGTTGGGATATGAATGATTGTTAACTGAAAATCCATGACCTTTACCAAGTGTTCCATGAAATAGGATTCAAACCTTTCCAAAACAATCGATCATCCGGGATTGAAATGGAAACAGTGATGGCATGTACTCCGAATCCATCATAAAGTTTCAGCATATATATTAGGTTGGTGCAAAAATAATATTAATTACTAAGCACTTGAATTACTTCAGAGTATGGATCAGTTATAACAAACTTAGTATAGGAGATAAAGAAACTTAACAGAGAATTAGCTACACTAGGAGTAGTTTTGCCCAACTCTGAAAATTAATGTAAAACCAAGACATTAACCCCAAAATCTTGAGTCATGTTCTTAAAGAGCCTTATCAGATCGAGACTTTCAAATGAATGTTATACATGGTACCAAACTTGTTCAGAAATATCTAAACTGGCAGCTGTATGCAATTGCTTTCTCAGACTGCTTTGAGCATATGAAGTCTGTAGGCCTTGGTGAAGACCATCTTTCTTCAAATCTCATTGATGTGGCCCTATAAAATCACAAAGGACTGTACCAAATAAGAGAAACCATATCACTTGAGGACTATCAACAGCAGCAACAACTAAAATAAATAGCACATGTAACTCTGAGAGAAAATAATGACATAATCAAGATGTTAATGTTCTACATTATTTAAAACCAAGATTTAGGAAGAAAGCCCCACTCCATACTGGAAAGAGCAATAACAGCTAGTGGATTTGAGAAACCAATTTTCCTGAAAAATTGTTTTAATACAAAGATTTGATAAATTTCAACTGCTGGTAGCACTGGTTGCTCAGCCAATGAATGTCAAATATTTCCTTAGAAGGAAACGGCTAATATTACCATAGCTACAATAGTAGGTTTTGTGACACAGGTTCCTCAGTAACTGAAACTATCAAAAAATCTTTGCTTTGGTGGTTCCCAGGCAAATTATGAATTTTCAAAAGCTTTTATTTAGATTGTTTTCTCAGGAGTTTCTTGAATTTCTGCTAGCTTGTTGCATGTCCCAAAGAGGAGAGAACATTCAGTCCTCTATGTTGTCTTTCTCTTAGCTTCCTAGTGTCATCATCTACAACAGGGATTGTAAAAACAAAATGGATCTGTTTGAGATGTATTTTTTTTTTTTTTTTTTTTTTTTTTTAAGTGTGTGTCTGTTTTCTCTCAGAAATTTCAGCTAGAGTCCTGGCTGTCAGGATTTTCAAATACTTGGTTGTGATAAAATTGGGATTCTGATATGCAAAACTTTTTCTAATCCATTATTATGACTGCTATGATTATTATTCGTCTGACTATCTTCAGATCATTTTCTTACAAAACCTCCAGAGAATCTGTCTATATTTCTGAGATGATGTATTATGTACATTATTTATATTATTCGAACTATTGTCTTCATCTTTGTCGCCATATTTATTACAACGTTTCGGCCATTGTACGCTCCGGCCTTCTTCAGGTGGTTGGAATTTCGAATTGAACCCTCAAGAACACATGGCACAGTGGATAAAGGCGTTGGTTAGATCCAGTGACAGTACCCAAAGAGTGTGAGTTCAGTACCCGGCTAAGGCAGTGGAGAACTTTTAGAGGGAAATTAACAGATAACTGATAACTGACATCCATTAAATGTGGCATGTGGAACTAGAACAGTCTACCCCAGCGAGCGAAATAAAGGGTTCAGTTCGACATTCCAACCACCTGAAGAAGGCCGGAGTGTACAATGGCCGAAATGTTGTAATAAATATGGCGACAAAGATGAGGACAATAGTTCAAATAATGTAAATAATTCTCCAAAGAAAATATATTCTTTTCAGTTTATGTATTCTGCCCCTCTTGGTGTCTAAGAAAATGTTTACTGAAATACTTGGTTGCTTTCAGCTTGCCTTCCTTCTTTTTACTAAATACTGGTGACCATCGAGGTTTTTCCGTAGTCAAAAGTTTCAGTGACTTTGACACCACCTATATCTCTTTGAATTGATAATTTTGTGTTTGTATCTTTCACTTTGTCATTTTCTGAAATGGTTTCTTTAATAATTAGTCTATTCTATTTCTTTCTCTCCTGATCTCTTTCCCCCCAGCTATTGGTAAAATAGTAGGGTTTACATCTAGAAAAAAAATTGCCAAAAAATTCTTAATACAATATTCAGTTTCAAAAAGAAAGAAAATTATTCATAAATTGAAAAAAAAAAATGTTTTGGCTTTAAATAGCCAACAAAGGATTGATAAGCCATAAACAACAATTATAAAGAAATTATCTCTCTCTCTCTCTCTTTTTCAATGTTTCTATGTCTCGGTTTTTGCCACTTTCCATGTCTCTCTCAGTTTGCATCCTTTTCCATATCTTTCTCTCGCCCTCTGTTTCCATCTTTTTCATCATAGTTTCTCTCTCTCCATCCTTTTTGCCATAGTCTCTCTCATTTTCACCATTTTCATCATGGTCTCTTTTACTATCACTCTCCTTTTCATCGTCTTTCTCTTTCTCACTCACCGTCCTTTTCATTGTCTCTCTCTCACTCTCTCTATCTTTTTCGCCATAGTCTCTCTCTCTCTCCCCGTCCTTTTGGCCATAGTCCCTCTTTCTCTCTCTCTCCCCGTCCTTTTGGCCATAGTCCCTCTCTCTCTCTCTCTCCCCGTCCTTTTGGCCATAGTCCCTCTCTCTCTCTCTCTCTCTCCCCGTCCTTTTGGCCATAGTCCCTCTCTCTCTCTCTCTCTCCCCGTCCTTTTGGCCATAGTCCCTCTCTCTCTCTCTCTCTCCCCGTCCTTTTGGCCATAGTCCCTCTTTCTCTCTCTCTCCCCGTCCTTTTGGCCATAGTCCCTCTCTCTCTCTCTCTCCCCGTCCTTTTGGCCATAGTCCCTCTCTCTCTCTCTCTCTCCCCGTCCTTTTGGCCATAGTCCCTCTCTCTCTCTCTCTCTCCCCGTCCTTTTGGCCATAGTCCCTCTCTCTCTCTCTCTCTCTCTCCCCGTCCTTTTGGCCATAGTCCCTCTCTCTCTCTCTCTCTCTCTCCCCGTCCTTTTGGCCATAGTCCCTCTCTCTCTCTCTCTCTCCCCGTCCTTTTGGCCATAGTCCCTCTCTCTCTCTCTCTCTCCCCGTCCTTTTGGCCATAGTCCCTCTCTCTCTCTCTCTCTCCCCGTCCTTTTGGCCATAGTCCCTCTCTCTCTCTCTCTCTCTCCCCGTCCTTTTGGCCATAGTCCCTCTCTCTCTCTCTCTCTCTCCCCGTCCTTTTGGCCATAGTCCCTCTCTCTCTCTCTCTCCCCGTCCTTTTGGCCATAGTCCCTCTCTCTCTCTCTCTCCCCGTCCTTTTGGCCATAGTCCCTCTCTCTCTCTCTCTCCCCGTCCTTTTGGCCATAGTCTCTCTCTCTCTCTCTCCCTTTCTCTTTAAGCGGGCAACTTGTTTTCTATTGCTGCCTGCCGTTTCATTATTGCAAGTTATCACTAACAAAACAATTTATTTGAAGCATTGCCGGAGGCAGGCAGTCGGCAATTGCTGTTGTAGTTAGTTTTTAATCTTGTGCTTTTTATTGTTACTGGATCTGAAGCAATGACAGCTTTCATTCGTGGCACTCTCTCTCTCTCTCTCTCTCTCTCTCTCTCAAGTAATTATCCACTGAAAGCATCCATGAAAATCTACTTCTGGTCATTGTCAGCCAGTCGACTGACCAGACAATGACACCTAATGAAAGGCTAGCTCTGTGGGTGGACATGGCTGGGCAGTGTGGGCTGCTGCTGTGTTTGAATGCAGCGTCAGCGGAAACAGATGAAGTCTCTTCATATAAATTTTTTTTTTTTTTTTTTTTTGTATGTATGTGTATGTTTCACTCCCCATTTTCTACTTGTGGTTTTGTGGCATATCTGCTTTGGTATAATGTTCACGTTGATTGAAATACAAAGGAAATTCTTATAGGTTGGCAAAGTTTTCAATTGCTGTAAAACTCTGAAGTGCCACATGGAGACTGATTAGTGCTCGAACCTAATTACTGATATGCTGTCTGGTGACTTACAACACCTAAGGCGTCTTAGTGGGGTTTCTGTAATCAAATTGTTTCACAGGGTGGGATGGTTGCAACCCTCCCACTAACTACTGTACCCCGAGGAATGGTTGGTTTTCAACAGTCGTTTTCCTTCCCTTTGATGGCCCCTTGTTCCCATGCTACAAGTTCTCTCTATGTTGCCTATGTTTAGGAATTCAATTTTTTGTCCTCCTACCTCTGTTTGCCAACGAAAGATAAGAGCCCAGTCTGGCCTATTATTTAACCCATAACAGTGGGGAACAGATGGATTCATACTTTTCTCAAGAATATTTGCACAAAGTGAATGTAATGAGCTTGACTGGTATTTGAACTTGGCTCTCGCATTTCTATCAATTACACACCCCACACACCCTTACTAGTTTTAAGAGTTTCAAATTGCATTAATTATTCCGTCCTGGGTATGATGATAAACTGCATCTGCATCATGGTTAAGACGATAAACTACGTCCAACAGCAAGGCCTCTGATCAGGAGGTTATGAGTAGAGTGGAACCACCTCTTAATTGCTGGTGTTCCCAGGTCCACCCTGACCTGGGGTGGTAGCACCTGTTAAGGTCCCAGCTATGGGCAAATAGTTAACACCCAGATTACATCCACGTCCTGGACGAGACGATAAACTACGTCCAGCAGCATGGCCTCTGATAATACATTTTTGAAAAACTAATATTACCAGCTATACGTTTTTTGAAAAACTAATATTACCAGCTATACGTTTTTTGAAAAACTAATATTACCAGCTATACGTTTTTTGAAAAACTAATATTACCAGCTATACGTTTTTTGAAAAACTAATATTACCAGCTATACGTTTTTTGAAAAACTAATATTACCAGCTATACGTTTTTTGAAAAACTAATATTACCAGCTATACGTTTTTTGAAAAACTAATATTACCAGCTATACGTTTTTTGAAAAACTAATATTACCAGCTATACGTTTTTTGAAAAACTAATATTACCAGCTATACGTTTTTTGAAAAACTAATATTACGAGCTATACGTTTTTGAAAAAATAATATTACCAGCTATAGGTTTTTGAGGGAAAAAATATTAACAGAAATAGATTTTTGACAAAACAAAAATATTACCAGGAAAAAAAAAAAAAGTTGTCGGCATTAAATGAGCCATTGAGGTTGATATGCCGTAAAACAAACCAAACCATTAATTATTTTGGAAAGTCTCCTCATTGTTGTTACAATTTTCATATTTTGCTTGGTCTGTTCTTTGACTGTTAGTCTTGTTAGAAATTCTGAAATGAAATCCTCATTCCTTGAATTGTGTTACTATCTTGACTATTTTAAACTGTTTTGGTTGAGTGTGATTTTTTTTTTTTTTTTTTAATAGGTCAAAGTGTCACATAGTTTATTTATTGCCATCTTTCACAAAAAGCCATGATACTGAAAATGAATGGTTGAAAATTAAGTATTACAAGTTTATATGAAAGAAAATTGATTTCTCGTTCAAATGAGACCAAATTTAGCCTCCTTGGTATTACTGGTTATGAGATATGGTATTGGAAATCTACAACTAGATTTCTCACACTTCTAGTTGATCATGTAAGGTGTACTCTGTATTGAAATACAATGCTCATTCAACTTTAAAGACTTCACTGCTTGTCCATTCATCTGTTTAAAAAAAGTTCCCTTCTAGTAATTTGGAATCCTTCATTAAGCGCTGTGGTATTACTTTTTATGGAATTTTAGAAATCTACAACTTTGGAAAAGCTTTAGATTTCCAAAGAATTGTAGATATCTGGTGCCACTAGTTGATCATGTGACACTGTATTGAAATACAGTGGATGCATTCAGGTGCTTACAGATTGTAAGCATATGAAACTTATGGGCACATTTATGCACTTCAAACCTTAGAGAGTTCATATTGTCCTGAGGGTCATCATATTGATCTTTGGTATATGTTTAAACCCAGGCCTGGTTAAAATGTATTTTTTTTTCTTTATTGTTGACCAGGTGATAACTCCATTGCTCTTTGTTCATCTGAAGCTGATTTTTAGGTCCACAACCTTGGATGCCCCTGTCATCTGTTGCTGTTCGCTTGATGTTTTTCTGTATGTCTATCACCTCCAGCATGGTATCCCTTATAGCCGTTTAGCTCTCTAAATTGGACCTTTTTCTTTTTGTCTGTTGAACCACTGCCACCAGTAGCAGTACTTCCACCTTTATGCCTTCCTTTCTTTGCAGCAGTATGACTTCATTGATCCAGTTCTCTAATTCTTCCTCAACTTTCAGCCCCATGTCCTAGAGAAATTTTAATATAATCAGTTTCATTCTTCAGTATTCGAGGTTTCTTTTTTCAAAAATCTTTTGGCATCTGTAAACTAAAATAGCATTTGGAAGTCACCATAGGCTGCAGGCAATACTCCTTGTTAGACTAAAGGCAGTGGCAATCAAAGCTTGCCCACATGAATGACTGGTGTTTATACAAGGCCCAAGAGCCACTCAAGGTAGGGGGTTACTGTGTAATGTTGTATGAGTGCAAGAAAGGTTAAAAAAAGATAAGTGAAAGATAATGGTTAACTGAAGAGGTCAAGATTCCGTCTAGCAGATTATTATTTTTAGAGAATTGTATTTCTCCTCTGACTTCCTCATTTTAACCTTTTGAGGTCAGGAAAACAAAGCAAGTTATTTTTGATTGGCTAAAACTGTGTTGGATGCAGAAAGGGATTTCAACAAGTTAAGTCTTACACGTCATACAATGTAGACTTTTTTTTTTTTTTTTTTTTTGTGTGCGTCTGGGAACTTGCTCCCCAGTGAGGGTGATAGTGACACCACTGGCTGGTTAAAAACGCGCACATTGACATAGTGAATAAAACTAGATAAGTTTAAAATTTCTTTGAAGTTCTCTCCTTTTTCTCTGAACAAAACAACTAGTGATTTGTAAATGTCTGGTTGTGGGACTGAGGAATATAGCTCATCAAAAGATATACCATGGAAATATTGTCTGTGTTGTAGGTTGGAAAATAATTCATCACCCACAAGGTTGTTTGCACTTTTGAATTCTGTCAAAACAGGCAAGTTAGGATTGAGCAGAATCCAGATATGGCAGAATTACTCCATTTTTAGTCTGATCTGGCTCTTGTAAAGAGAGAGTATTGCAAGGATGTCAGATACTTACTAGAGCAACACAATAAGGAAATGAATAAATTTCAATAAGGTGATATATTTTTTTGTTTTTACATAATTGAGTAACAAAGAGATAAAATTAGGAACCACCACAAAAATATAATACCTAACAATTAATAATGAAAAATCTTTCTTGAAGCTTTTATTTTAGTTTTAATTTCAAGCTAAAATATATTTCAATATTTCCAATAAACAAAATACTATACTGTATTTCAAAACCAATTTTAATTAATTGGAAGTTAAGTTTTAAGTTAGTGACATTCTTTTAGCAAAGTGTTATAAAAAAAAAAAAAAAAAAATCTAAATCCTCCAAAAAATAAAATGAAACTTGAAACTTTTGAGGAATATTAAGTGGTTTAAAGTATAATTTAATCTTATTTGAAACAACTATTTATTTTTTTTTTTTTTTTTTAAGTTTAAAATATCACAGAAATACATTTTTTAACATGATGGTAGCTTTTTTTTTTATCTATGTCAACAGCTTTTTAATAATTCCGTGATAGATATATTATTAAATAGATTTTTTATCTAATGTTGTCATATGGTGGGTGGGGGGTATTTAACCTGAAAAATAATTGAGGAATATAACAAAAATGCCTTTTAAGTACTCAGTAATCTTAAAAATTAAAAAAAAAATATTCTCCCCAATCTAATGTTTTATTGAATTTTGGCTCTAAATTTATTAGGTTGGTGCAAAAATAATGACGTAATAATGTCGTTTTTTGACATTAAAAAATACGTCAAAAAAACGACATTATTACGTCATTATTTTTGCAACAACCTAATACTATGGTTGCTCTTATTTTCTAATCATGTCGTGTATACATTTTTTTTTTTTTTTTTTTTTAAGCAATTTTTGTGGAGGTACCTAAATAAAATACCCTAATGCCAAAAAAAAAAAAAGAGAAGTTAAAAGTTAGGAATTGTGCGGATGATACACATGAGAGTATGTGTACATGTGTGTGCAGTCATTAAGGAGAAAGATATCCCTGTGCTTGAGAACAAGGTCCCAGAGGTGTCACTTCTACAGCATGCTAGAAGGAAAAAGAGACACAAAGGAAGGAAGTGTCTTGTTTTTATAGTTGGTTGACAGCGCCACCTATCAACTTCTTGGCAAAACTGGCAAATCTATGTGGGGATAATCCACACATTTGACTGTTCATTCTTTAGCATCAGATTTTTTTACCCAGAAACCACTGTCTTCAAATTCAATTTTGTCTCCCACTCAGTAGCTTTGCTCCTCACTACTTTTCTGCAAACTTCCAGCACTGTGGTGCCCCCAAATTTCATTCTCTTTTGCACTGATGTCAATGCTCCTCCCTATCATCCATTCTGATGACAACATTACTCTTCAACAATGGAGTCCATTACAATTCTTATTTTGAAGCTTTCTCAAGAAATAATTCAATCAACTTGAACCAAGTATATCTGATTTAAATAATGCATTTGAAGACAGTATTTATTTTAAATGCATGCTCTTAAGATTTCGTCTTTGCACGTTTTCATATTGATGTCCATTGCTTACAATTGATGTTTATTGATATCTGTGGTCTCCAGAATGGTTCTTGTGCACATAATTTGTGAGATCTGAATGAAACACTTTTTCTTACTGCCTTTGAACTTCAACTGCATTTTTGTACTTCAAGTTGCATTTCAGGATGAACTTTCTTTGTTCAAAGCTAAGCCTGGATTACATTGGTTAGGGTAACATATAAATCTGAAAAGAAAGCAAGTTAATTTGAGCTATACACTGTAAAAGTATGTATACATTTTTTTTCTCTTTTTTTTTTTTTTTATATACTCTGTATATAGCCGATGTGGCTATGGCCCTTTCTTGTCTCAAAATTATTTTAGAGGATTGGAGACCTTATTTATCAATCCACCATCAAATTCTATAAACTATAAAATTCAAAGTTTAATTTTGCTATTTTTTTGATATTCTGTGTTCTTATTTTCAGGGAACGGTCATTACTGCACCAAATTTCAGTGCAGCAATTGCCGCTGAGAGTCTCCACAAAGCTATGGCTGGACTTGGTAAGTAATCTTTAGATTTTAAGTTTGGCTTAAAAATATAGATATTAGTTCTCTGTATTTCAAATAAATAAAAAAAAAAATAATATATAAAGAAAAGTGTGTATTTATTTTAAAACCAACTAGCAGAGGTTGTAAGGAATTTGACTAGAGATCTGTTCATTGCCTTGATCAAGTCGGATGATGAGACGTGTCGCCGAAAACTAAGCACTGTTTTACCAAATATGTATATTCATTGATCAGAGCAGATTTCCTACTTAATCAGATCATCGTTAGGCATAATTAAAATGCCCAGTAATTTTTCTTTCCTTGTCTTTGCTAGGCTTGGTTGAAGCGATTGAAAAGTCCTCTGCGTGTTATTGACCTGTCTGCTAATCAAAGAATACACAGACATTCAAACTCATGTGTCTACTCTATACTCTCTTTTCACTTTCATTTTAACAAACAAAATGATGAAAGACTTTCGTAAAAGAGCATTTATGGTCTGGCATTGCAACTTATAATATCATCCTCAGGTAAATAAATATTTAGATTAATTCTTGCTAGACATGAAAAGTAAAACTGTCTAGTTGAGTGGATGGCTGGACTCAAATTAGCCGTAGTCCATTTGGTAGACCCAGCCAGGAGTGAAAAGGATTCTACTCTTTGGACTTGAACATCTCCCTTTCATCTTTTGTCTCACACTCCTAGGCTCATTAAATCTTAATTCTACTACATTCATTTCAGGTTCAAATCTTCCCAGAGCCTTATCCAAATTCATTTTATAATTTCTGATTGTTCTTTTTAATCCATTCTGTCTTTCCTTATTCTCTTTTGCGCAATTAGTCTCTCCGAGTCATTTCATTGTTTAATCTTAATTATTTCCTATGTCAATATTATTTTTAGACATTCTGATGTATTAAAAGAGTGTTACAACCCTGTCTTACTTCCTCATGCCTTAAGACGTCTGAGCAGGACCACGCCCTGTCCTGTGCCCTCATGCATTAAATCACGGAACCAGAATTACTACTGTTATATTTTAACACTTTTCTATTTCAGGAACCAATGATCGAAAATTAATCTCTGTCCTGTCACATCATACCAATGAACAACGGCAAGAAATTGCAAAGGTTTACATGGAAAAATACCAAAAGGTGACTTTGAGAACAATTTTTTTTAAATTTGTTGAACAATTTACAGATCACATATGTTACCTGAAAATTCATGAAATCTGATCATGAAAACACTTTCCCCCAATATGACATGTTTGTTTCTCCTGGGTACCTGAAGAGGTAAAAAATGGGAGTAGGCTGCATTAAGAACAGTATCATGTCTTCATTCAAATGCTACCGTACAGGATGGGATAAATATATTCAAGGAGCAGGAAGAGTCCACAAGGTAGGGGACATAAGCAGTAGTAGTCAGTTACTTACACACGTGGCAGTGTTCATTGTGTAAGTCTATGAGAGTAAGTATAAACATACATAAAATTCCCCACTGGACTTCATAAACATCAGCATAAGTGTATGTATGTATATGTGTGTGGCTTTAGAGGCTTTCTCTGAGCAGGTATCTTCTAGATTGGAGAAACTTTTTCCATTTTGGGTGGGGACACCTATTAGGTTGGTGCAAAAATAATGTCGGTTTTTGACGTATTTTTTTAACGTCAAAAACCGACATTATTTTTGCACCAACCTGATATATATCTTTCTGTCATCCAACTGTCCCATGTGTGCACATCATAATCACAGCTGGGTTGACCACTTGTTTACATGTTAGTATTGCGTTGTCACTGGGACCCCAACGCTACTGCATAAATGGTATCAATGTCAGTTTCTTTTTCTTACCTGTTTTATTAGAGGACATGGACATTTGTGGTAGCATGGATCTCGGAAACAGCAGGAGGAAGAACTTCAAGGGAACACATGCTGCTCATTGGCTTAGTGCCCCTTGGCATGTGGTCTTAACTTGTCTTTTGAACTTATCAATGCTTCAAAATTACTGTGGCCATCCATTGACGTTGTGCCATTTTAGACTTGTATCCAAAACTAAGGCAATCCATCACTATCAGAATATCATACTGTGACGGGTACACACCTGGCCCAGGGTCGAATCCTTTGGTTACGGCGCCAACTGTGACGTCGCTCCTCCTGGTCGCTCCTCCTGGTTCCAAGCGTGCCGCTCCAACCTCTTGGTTAGATGATCACCAGCCTCGCCTTTCCCAACCCGCTTCCAATACCTGGTTGCTAAAGCAACTGTACTGATCTCCGGTCTGTCTACCCACGCTGTGTTTAGATCTTAGACAGACGGGACCAGCAGGGATTGGGCCGTATGCAAGTTGAGTCCGACGGGGGTGGCAAAACACAAGTAAAAGAAAAAAAAAACTCCCGAGACAAAAAATTACTGATAAAAAAAAAGGTGACAACCTTTTATATCTAATGTCCGTTACATAAAGAAAAATTGTTCTCATTCCCGACCCGCTCTGTGGACTATGGCACCAAGCTTCTATCATACAACTTAACGATTTCGAATTGTCTACTCTCCAGAATTGTGTATGTCGGAGTGTGGTTTAGTTCGACACTGGGGCTAATTTCTATCAATCATTCGCAGTTGATTCTTCTCTTCGACTTGAGTTGTATTTCTTCACTTCGATCTGGTTGGGTCGAGTTCTGTTCTCGGCTGGGCTTGATTTTAACTTCTTCTTCTTCTTCCGTCCAGTAACTCTTTGGCCTTGTCTTCGACTTGGCTGCAACTTCTCCGCGGCTTTCGAGTAATCTTCTTCTTCGTCGACTTAGATAGAACTTCTCTTGTCTTTGACTTGGGCCGGAAGGATTTCTTGTTTTCGACTTGGGCCGGAAGGATTTCTTGTTTTCGACTTGGGCCGGAAGGATTTCTTGTTTTCGACTTGGGCCGGAAGGATTTCTTGTTTTCGACTTGGGCCGGAAGGATTTCTTGTTTTCGACTTGGGCCGGAAGGATTTCTTGTTTTCGACTTGGGCCGGAAGGATTTCTTGTTTTCGACTTGGGCCGGAAGGATTTCTTGTTTTCGACTTGGGCCGGAAGGATTTCTTGTTTTCGACTTGGCTGCAACTTCTCCGCGGCTTTCGAGTAATCTTCTTCTTCGTCGACTTAGATAGAACTTCTCTTGTCTTTGACTTGGGCCGGAAGGATTTCTTGTTTTCGACTTGGGCCGGAAGGATTTCTTGTTTTCGACTTGGGCTGGAAGGATTTCTTGTTTTCGACTTGGGCTGGAAGGATTTCTTGCCGCAACTCAGCCGCAACTCTCTGTCGTCCGAGGTGATCTCTTCTCGCTGCCGTCCGGGGCTGAACTCATTCTTTTTGTTGATTGGGGTCCTGCTTTTATTGACGCCGCAGCAAACCGGGGTGGGTCTGTCGGCGTCAGGGCTCTCTCGATAATCCCAAAAGTCGCATTAGTTCTGATTTCCCATTATCGCTATTATTTTCACCCCTACTTCCTCACAGTGCCTCTGGGGGGAGGACGCATACCCATCTCTCCCGGTCTCTCGTATGTCAGGTGACCGTTTTCGACCAATGGTTCTTGATCGAGCATTCTCCCTCCTCTTTCCGCATATCACGTGACCGCTTTCGGCCAATGAGACTGTGGTGGGACGCCTCCCGTCTCCAATCGGGCGTGGCTTACATCGTTCTTGTTCTAAAAAAAACAAAATCTAATTTGGCCTTTTTCACACGTACGAAAAATGATAATCTTGGCTTTTTCTCACCTGGGTTCTGTCAAAACAGCCTGCCGCTAATTAGATGTGACTTCAGGAAAGAATATTGGCGCTATCTGTGAGCCGAGACAATCGTTTTCTTTCCTTCTTTGTTTTTGGTCAGACCTGATAGTCAAAAATCTTAATTATCTGAATTGAAAATGTCTCCACTTCATCATCGTGGGGTTCCAATTTTTAACAGGTCAGAATCTGTATACAGTTCCACCGGTCACCACCTCAACACAAAAAAACACCTTTCCTCCGATTAAATTTCGTTTCCATTGTTCTAAAAAATCTTTATTGTTTCAGCCAACCTTAACAACTTCCATCCTACGCGGACATGGAATTAGTTCAAGTGCTTGACCTGATAATTTTGACACTTGTTAGGTGCTGGTCGTACGTGTGTGTTTTCGCTTACGACCTGGTTTCGTATTATGTTTCTGTCTTTCCTCTTCTTTTTGTTTTATTTTATTATCTCCAAACTCTATTTCTTCAACCAAATATAACAATTTCTATTTCCCTGGATTTCGGTCAGGTAATTTGACCTGATATATTTTGACACCTGTCTTGTCTTAGTTTTACTTATGACCGGGTTTTGTATATCTATTCCTCTTTCTCTTTCTTTTTATTATTTTTTTTTTTCTTCTTCTCTTTGGATCGCCTAAATACAGTTAGAGAATTATTCTCAAAACTCAATTATTCTTCGTTTCTAAATAACTAACAACTGGTTAATAAACCGAATAAAAATTAAATCATATTTCTATGAATATCTCTTTTTAGTCTTTCTAAAAATGCAGGGTGCCACAATACTCACAAGGTATTCTGACCATCCTGGCCCAGCCTCTGCATTCTGTAACATTGGGAACAGCCAGTTACATCCTGTGAGGCATGAATCTGCAGCTTGGTATCTTTCAGGTCAACCCTCTGATGCACCTTGCTGCTTTGATGCTCTGTTGCAACACTGAATGCAAAGTCTATTTTAGTAGGTGTTGAGCCCAGTAGATATCAGGGTCATTCCAGATCAACTTCTCTGGTAACAACATGAAGAGTACAGTGAGCTGCCATGGGGAAGAGAAGTCCCGGGAAGTATAGAGATCTGACCAAACTACTTGCAAATTAAGTGATTTCTTGGTTCTTCTTAGTGGACATTCATGAAGAAATACTGTTTTTTTTTTTTTTTTGTTTTTGTTTTTTGTTTTTTGTTTTTTTGTTTTTTTTTTTGTTTTTTTGTTTTTTTCCTTAGAGTTGGCTGATTTATTTTTATTTTTATTTTTTATTTTTATTTTTCTTTTTTTTTTTTCTTAGAGTTGGCTGATTTTTTTTTTTGATTTTTTTATTTATTTATTTATTTATTTTTTTTTTTTTGTTAAAAGAAATGGGGAATAAAAAAAATTGCTGATTTGCCAATTATTTGTCTTAAATATAGAGCAATGGGAACTTTCTCTGTACACTACACTATTTGAAGGAGGGAAACATCCAGAGATGATTGAACTCCTTTTACTAGTAAAAGAATGTGAATTTCTTTAGTTTCGCTCTGTACCCATATATCTGAATGTAATGAGAATAATATATAAATTCTAATGACCACAGCATTAATTCAAAAGAGGGCTCAGTACCAATAGTAAAGCAATAATTATTTATTAGAATTTTTTCATATAGACAAAGACAAATTACTCACTACAAAGATGCAACCTTGTTTCAGTGCATTTAGTTGCATCTCGTCTAGTGAGAAACAAAATGGTTATCTTTGGTTATCTTTTGTATTTTTTATACCATTTTGCTTCTCACCAGTCTAGGTGCGACTAAATGTACTGAATTGAGATTGCATCTTTGTAGTGAGTAAATTGTTTTTGTTTATATGAAAAAAAAAATATATATATATATATACAGTGGTGGGGGGGATATTAATACACATACAAATTTTTAATTTATTGTATTTCCAACTAATGAATAAACATACTTTTCATATAATTAATTGTACACAGATGTATAATAACTAAATATGCATAGATCAAGGATGATTTTTTTATTTTAAATTGAATGTATAGATTTTTTATGTATCTAGAGTTATGGGAATGTTTTTTTTTTGTTTTTTTTTTCTATACATAAAAAAATCTATGCATTCAGTTAAAAATAATAAAGATTGGTAAAAGAGAAAGGGTTTTATGACACTTATTATGTCTCTTAAAGAAACTTTCTCATAACTCATTTTTTAAAAAAAATTTTATTTATTTCAGGACTTGCAAGCAGATCTGATATCGGATCTGAGTGGACATTACAAAGACACAGCCCTTTCACTGTTCGTGCCGACAATTCTTTATGATGTCAAAGAATTGAAAAGAGCTATGAAGGTAAAATGTTTGCTCAGTTATCTCCCTTGCTTTCAAAAGATTTACAATCTTAAACACATGGTATTATTAGCTGTTTCCTTTATCAAGAAATATTTGACATGCATTGATTAAGCAGTCAGTACTACTGTTGGTTGAAATTTATCAATTCTTTCTCTTAAGACTATTGTTCTGGAACTATAATTGCTCTTTCCAGTATTTATGGGGGTTTCTGTCTTAACGTTTTGTTTAAATTTAAACATTTAAAAAGAAAAAAGAAACTATATCACTTTAGTTTGCTCTTTTGACTTGTTTAGTCGGGAAGAAAATGAATAGGCAAAATTAGTCACTATAGGGACCGGCTGCTATTTGCTGGTTACTACAAATCGACTTTTAAGATGTGAACCTAAATCTGACAAGTGTGTCTTAGATTTACGTTTGGCATTTTATTTAGTCATTTGGTTCATGTGGTTTTAGGTTGTGTAGTAGGAATTTGCACTTGCAGTCTTAATTTATTCTTCATCTATTTTACTCTACTAATATAATTCTTTTGATTCCCCCACTAGTTTATTCCAAAACCCTTTCTTATCCTGGGTATGACAATAAACTACATTTGGAAACAAGGCCTCTGATCAGGAGATGGGAGGTTTTGAGGAGAATGGAACCACCTCTTATCTGTTTAAAGCAGTGTGAACAAACAAGTTAGTAGAAAGAAAACTTCTCAACATGGTTGATCCAAATTCTGAACCCCCTTTCATCACATAATCATAGAGACTCACTCCTTTTGTTTCTACTCTTGATAATTTTTGGTGGTTTATTCCTTTTATATAATAAATGCAAATGTCAGCTTTAAACTTTACTCCTAGAGGCCATAGCCTAACATATACCATTTTGGAATCGGGCTGACACTGTGAGTAAATTAAAAACATTCTAGGCTAGATCCGAACCTGCAATCCTCAAATTTAGGATTTCCAAGTGCAATTGTTTTCATTGATTTGTGATTTTTTTTTTTTTTTTTGTGACAAATTTTTTTTGTATGATAACAACCTAATAATTGCAAAATCCAGTGAAAGTCACCTATGAAATAAAAGTAATTGTTTGTATGGAAAGTAAGGACCTACATACATCAACTTGTTTTAAATTAAGTGGCAGCAAAAGAATTATCCTTGAACTTTTAAAAGGCGAGCTGAAATATTAATGTAATACTTAAATGCAGCTATCAATTTTGAGTTCTGTGGTTTATTGTTGGTTATCACATCTACTCCTCCCTACCTATTGTGGTGCAGGCCCAATCAAGAGCTCTCTGCAGGAGCTAGCATAAATGCCACCTGATAAGGTGGCTTTTAAGCTAGTCTATCAATAAATGCTGTTCTGTTTTATTCTTGTTAAATTACAAGACTGTCCCTTGTTTCTTTTTTTCATTCATTCGAGACAGCCTACCTTCTCAGTCTTCATGCAAAAATTCCTACTATGTACTATTAGCATATTGATCTACAGTATATGCCATGTCCCTTCAAAACAGGTGACAACTTTTCAAAACTTTCTATCCCTGTAACTCATAGCAGTTTTTCTCCTTTTATTAAGACTCCTGCTTCCCATTCTGTCATCCGTTCACACAAGCTCATCAGCTAAGTCTATCTCTCTTGCCCTCAATATCCCCCGTGAGCATTAAGTTTTCCAAGCCCTCTTTCCTCATTGTGTGCTCAAGGAATTTCAGCTTTCTTTTCTTGATTCTAAGTGTTCTTTCTACTGTCATTTTCTTTAAAACTTTTTTCTTGCTTACTTGTTTGGTCTGCTGAATTCTTAGTATCCTTCTGTAGAGCGACATTTCTGCTGCCTCCAGTTTTTTTCTGATCTTCATTTGGGGAGTCATTGTTGAGCATTCACTGTTATATGAGAGGATAGATGTAACTGCAATCTAGTTCTCTTTTTCTTGTTTCTAACAAAATTTTTCAGTTTCTCAGCACTTTGCTTAGCTTTTGGAAATGCTTCTTTTGCTAGTTTGATATTCAGATCTTGGTGTCATTTTTCATCTTCTGTTAAAATGCCACCCAGATGTTTAAACTTCTGTGTTTGCTTGATGTTGTCATCTCAAATTCGTAGTTTGCATCTTAGGCTTTTTCTCTTGAGGATGACCATACTTTCTGTTTTTCTGTAGTTGATGGGTCATCCATTTTTTTTTTTTTTTTTTTTTTTTTTCCCTTTCCTTTGTTCTCGCTTTCTTTTACTACCTTGTCTGGGAGGTCTTGTAGTTTTTTTTATCAAAGTTGGCCATGAACAACATCATTTGCATATCTTACTGTTAAGATTACACCCACTGATAATAAATCCTGGTAAGGTTTCCAGTTGTCTTGGATATCGTCACTGTAGAGGTTGATTAAATCTGGGGAGAAGATAGAACCTTGTCTTTTGCTCTCTTTCTATTTTCGTGTATTTAATAAATTCATTTTCTATTTGTATGCATGCAATTTGCTTCAAATGTTCATGATTTCGGTCAATTGATTAAAAAAAAATTTAACGAAC
>OZ010596.1:79899071-79904071 GCA_963932145.1 Acanthosepion lycidas
TTGTATTTATTTATTTTTATTCTGATCCTTTCCAGTTGTCTAGTCAGTTTCTTGATGTTAAGATGAAATGAAATTCATCAAGAGAGGCATTTAAATTTTTTTTTTTTTTTTTTTTTTTTTAACCCAAGTGCTCTCGATCTTGGAAAAGATCATCTTCAGGGGTAAATTACAAAGAAAATCTTATTGTAACTACAATAAAATTTGCATTTCATTGTGATAGTGATTTTTACAAAACACGTGCAAATGTGCTCAGTTTTAGAATTTTAAATTTATCTGTTGTAGGTAGGGAAATCTTTTGCAAAACAAGCATTTCAAAATTGGTAGAAATGTAAAATTGTAGCTTTAAGTTGATCCTGGTCAATCGGAACCAATAATGTAACCCCGTCTTGCCTGTATTTTCACAACTTTGTTGGGCTCTGTGTTCCTGGGGGCTGCTATCTCCTAAGTTGTCATGTAACCCCATCTGAAACCGTTGCTCTTCAAGTTCCTTCCGACCACTGTGGTTACCATGTAGCTGACTCCTTACTTCTTAACGCATTGGTCACTGGTATCATGTCGAGGAGATCCCCTTGATCGAGCTGGCATTTGTCTCCTTCACTCCTCTGTCACGCTGTGTTTTTGATCTTGGAGGGTGAGAAAAACACTGAAGTAAACTGATGCAAAAGACAGGTTGACAGTGACGGCCTACACGAACAAGAATTTTCTGGATTGAAGAATTAACTCTTTGTCAAAAATGTAACAATGATTTTTGTTTATATATGATTTGTTGTCTGTCTATATTTCTGAGATGAGGTATTATGTACACTATTTACATTATTCGGATTATTGTCCTCACCTTTGTCGTCATATTTATTACAACGTTTTGGCCTTTCAGTATCAGTCTATATTTCTGAGATGACGTATTATGCACACTAGTTACATTATTCGGACTATTGTCTTCACCTTTGTCGCCATATTAATTACAACGTTTCGGCCTTTCAGTATCTGTCTATATTTCTGAGATGAGGTATTATGTACACTATTTACATTATTCGGACTATTGTCCTCATCTTTGTCACCATATTTATTACAACGTTTCGGCCCTTCAGTATCTGTCTATATTTCTGAGATGAGGTATTATGTACATTATTTACATTATTTGGACTACCGTCCTCATCTTTGTCGCCATATTTACTTCGGAGGTGTTCTTGTTGAACTCTGTCTCTGGGCAGAGAGGAACCCAGACTAGGCTATGCCAAAGGACAGTCTCACATCTGGGGTGGTAGACTGATACCTGACCCCGTTTTTTACGGGGTCTACAGGGAATTTTTGCCCAAGCCTATGGGCTCAGATACCCCACCATAAACTTGGCCTTGTGCCACATCTGACCGCGTGGGGTGGTTAGTGAATATCATCTTTGTCGCCATATTTATCACAACGTTTCATCTGTTGTACGCTTCGGCCTTCTTCAGGTGGTTGGAATTTCGAACTGAAATTCCAATCACCGGAAGAAGGCCAGAGCGTACAACGGCCGAAACGTTGTGATAAATATGACGACAAAGATGAGGACGGTAGTCCGAATAATGTAAATAATGTACGATTTGTTGTATACAGCAATTTTAACCCCTCCCACTTACCGTTACAATCAAATGACACTGGGATCCCCCTTTTGGAGTTTGCAGCTTGTGTTGGTAGTAATTTAAATTTCTAAGTTCTGGTTTTCAGAGCCAGCACAAGGCCTTGGTCAGGTCTCTGAGAATGATGTGGATTCCAGTGGTAGAACCCTTCAAGTTGTTCAAACCTCCACCTTACATTGGAGCACTGTGTCTGGCAGGGGTTGGGTTGCCCAGGGTTTAGGTTTGGTTATCCATCACCCTTAGCATCGACCTTTTTCTAAAATTCTATATTCTCAAAATATGTTTGTTCGAGTGATTTTTTTTTTTTTTTTTTTTTTTTTTTTTTCAAATTTTGAAGGTGGACAGAAGAATGAAGCTGCTCCTTATCTCCCTTCATGTCTCATCTTACACCATCACTCCATAGGGGAGATGCTAATTTTTCTCTCTCTCTCTCTCTCTCTTCTGCCACTTTCTTAGCATCTAACCTCAGTCCACTACAAGGGCTGGAACATTGTGCCTGTGATGAATCCAAACTTTCAGAATATGTGGTTGAAAAGGAGATTTCTAGTCATTAATCTTTCTTTATCAGCTTGTCTCATGCCAGTTGTTTTTAGATGATTTCTCGATCAACCAGCCTACACAGCCAGCCGCCTATAGTCACTCTAGGGCTTGTAATTAATTTTTCTTTATCACTTGTATCCAGAGGAATCTGGATTAATGTTGGATATAAAATTTTTGATGGATACCACAGAAATTAAAATGAATGAACCTCTCAGGCTAATCTCAATCTTTCTCCTGGGTGGCTGCTTCAAAGCAGATGTTTATCTTGACTTTTTGTCCAGAATGATCTTTAAACGTTATTTTGGTGGCCACTCTGGTTTCTTTATTGACATGTTTTTCTATTTGACATTTTCGAGGATACATTAATTCAATTAATTGGTGGGAAGTGGAGAAGGACAGGTAGTCTTGGTTTTGCTCAATCTGACCGAATTCCACCTAGTTAAATTTGGCTTTGATTCTCCTTGGAACTGTTTAGGAGTTCATTTATTATTTTGAAACATAATTTTTTAGTGCATTTCATTTTTTTAATTTTCTTAACTTTTCATTCGAGCTTTCTGCGAATTTCAAGAATTATCATTCAGTTATTAGACTCTTTCCTCTTCTGTTTTTTTTTTACTTTCTCTTTTGTTTGAGTTCCCAGTAACATATCTTGGCATTAAATGTTACATGCATATGTTGTTGCTAGATTTGTAATAAATATTGTTGTGCATTGGTTTGTTGATTTTGATGTAGAGGTCCTTGAGAATTTGAAGTTTTTGTTTGTTAAATTCATGGTATTGGTATATCGGTGGTGTTAATATTAGGTTGGTGCAAAAATAATTTCGTTTTCTCACATAGTAACATGTTAGAAAACAAAATTATTTTTGCACCAACCTAATAATTATTTTCCTGTGCTGTGAGGCAAAAGTTGCCCACCATATAGGTTAAAGGATAGTTTGAAGAGGTCCTATTGAGTGGTCAGCAAGGTCATCAAATGTCACACCCTTGGATTTTTTTTTTTTCTTTAGGGCCATTTGAAATCAGTTGTTTATCAGATGCTTTCAAGAAATGTTGAGGAACTTAACAAAAGAATTAAATATGAATGACAGATAAACTCTCCGACATGTTAATGAATCATGCAGGCACAGAATTGAAATGTTTTGAAATTTGAGGAAGACATTTTGAACACATAGGATTGGTTTTGCGATATCTTTATTTAATTTAATTATTTTCAGGGTTTTGGCACTGATGAATCAACCCTTGTTGAAATTCTCTTTTCTCGAAAAACTGCTACAATTCAGAAGATCAAAGAGACTTATGAAGCAGGTAAGCAATTCCTATCTGAAAAGTTCCACCACAATTTGTTTAAAAAATAAATATGAAATATATAGTGGAAAAGACATGTCAGTATTCCACTGCACAGTGAAATCATTTCTAGGCCAAATTTCTGTCTATAAAGTTTTCTGTTGAAAGTGAAATAACATTGTTGTCTCATTGCAAACCAGTGTTATTGCACTTTCAATGACAATTTTCATTATAGGAGCTGTCATACTTCTTGACTATTGCGGCTGGTTGGGGGGGGGGGGCTTCCTTACTTTGTTTGATTCAGCAGTAACAGAATTAGGGAACAACCAGATTTCCCAGGACTCATAAAAATCCTGACTGAGTCCTCTTCAGCCTCTTTTTCACACTTCCTTTTCAGCGGCCACAACCTTCAAGGCTAAGATCGAAGGACAGCTCATGGCCTGGCACGGCAGTTTGACCTCAGATTTCTCGTTCCTTATGGGAATGAGCAGAAATCTCCCTTTGAGACACCTACCAGAAGGACTACTCACAGCCCCAACTGCAGAAGATACACACCAATCGTAGCAGTTTGACACTTAGATTTCTTGTTCCTCTTAGGAACAAGTGAAGAAATCTCTCTGTGAAACAGGAGAAGAATGTTAACTGGAAAATTCAGCTCTTTTCCTGCAAAATACCACTATTTTGCACTCTCTTTTCAACCACAAATAAAAGCTGTTAAACAGTTATTTTGACCCTTGGGTTTCAAACACACAAGCAACTGAGAAAGTCCCTACATCATAGACATATATATTTCCAGAATATGGTGTCACTCTTGCAATGGCATTAATATATTAAAGAAAAACCAAAACTGTTGATGAAAAAAATGGACAATTTGCCAAAACCTAAAACTAAAAAAAGATACAGCCTTTATAGACAACGATACTGAAAAAAGAAAGAAAAAAGGTCTAAGGCAAACTTACTCAGTAAAGTGCTCGAAGCCTAGATTGTGTAGACTGAGCAAAAAACGCTTACCAATGTTAAATCCAATGAAAAGACAGCTCTAGTTGTAACCAGAGTTTCATGCTCACATGATCATCAGATGACAATATATATTCACACACATTTTGGAATCCTGTCTATGCAGTGAAGGAGAGAAGCACTGGAACATTTGCTTTCTGTATCTCTTTTCAAATTCAGTTAATTTCAGCCAGTTGTAATTTTATGTAGCTTTAAATTATAGAATTTTATTAAAGTTTAATATTTTCTCTTGAACAAGATTTGAAAATATTTTCTTTTTTGAAAAAATTTTTTTTTTTTTTTTTTTCCCCCTCCAGAATATGGTGTCACCCTTGAAGCTGACATTGATAGCGAAACTGGTGGAGACTTCCGGAGGTTACTCCTACTTCAACTGAAATCAAAGAGGGATGAGACGAAAGGACTGGACATAAATCTAGAAATGGCTCGGCAAGATGCTCAGGAATTGTATAGAGTGAGTTGAGCAGATATACCATTAAAACCCATGTAATTTGCGCACCTGTGTAATTTATGCAGGTGATTTTCATGATAAAATTTGTTAAAAAA
>OZ010596.1:79909071-80039071 GCA_963932145.1 Acanthosepion lycidas
TTTTTTAAGCTGAGCAAAAATATCCTTAAAATGTGTACCTATGTATAATACAAACATCCTTTTATTGTCATTAATTTACATTGCAAATTTCTTGTATTATGCCCTCGCAAAATATGGTAATCCTGCATAACAGCTGCCATAAAAAATAACTTGTCTAACGTTGACATAAAATTCATCAACACCACCTCTAAAACAATAAGAGTTAAGCACCCAACAAGATAGCAACAACAACAGGACAAAGACATATACAAAATAGTTTCTACAAACTGTACAATGGTGTACATTGGTGAAACATTCAGAAACCTCAAAAAGATTAGATGAGCATTGCAAAGAGATTATATATATATATATATATATATATATATATATATATTTATATTTATTTTAATCATTTCACTCCAAGCAAGGCAATAAAGCCACTAAGATGAAGAGAATATAAGAAAAAAACATAATTAAGGAGAGAGAACTATAAAAGATTAAGACAGAAATTGACATTCCAGTTAAATTTTTGATGATCAAAGTTGACTGTGGGAAACAAGAAAATATGAGAAAGTTCCATAACTGTTAGTGTAGAACTTATGGTTGCATCTGTAAAATGATGAGACCGTACCACCAATTTAGTACTGCATTTAATAGCTGTCTATATTTCTGAGATGAGGTATTATGTACACTATTTACATTATTCGGACTATTGTCCTCATCTTTGTCGCCATATTTATTACAACGTTTCGGCATTGCAGTGTCTGTCTATATTTCTGAGATGAGGTATTATGCGGTATCTGTCTATATTTCTGAGATGCGGTATCTGTCTATATTTCTGAGATGCGGTATCTGTCTATATTTCTGAGATGCGGTATCTGTCTATATTTCTGAGATGCGGTATCTGTCTATATTTCTGAGATGCGGTATCTGTCTATATTTCTGAGATGCGGTATCTGTCTATATTTCTGAGATGAGGTATCTGTCTATATTTCTGAGATGAGGTATTATGCAGTATCTGTCTATATTTCTGAGATGAGGTATTATGTACACTATTTACATTTTTTCGGACTATTGTCCTTATCTTTGTCGCCATATTTATTACAATGTTTCGGCTGTTGTACGATCCGGGCTTCTTCAGGTGGTTGGAATGTCAAACTGAACCCTTTATTTCACTCACTGGTGTAGACTATTCTAGTTCCACATGCCATGGATGTCAGTTATCAGTTATCTCCTGTTAATTTCCCTGTCCAAGTTCTCCACTGCCTTAACCGGGTCCTGTTGCTGGATCTAACCAATGCCTTTATCCACTGTGCCATGTGTCCTTACTCGGGAGAGATATCTGCGAAGTGTCGTCCAGCTTTTGAAGGTTGTCCTGATGTTATGTCGACCGCAGATCCTTTGTATTTTCTCTGATAACCCCTTCATATAAGGCAGGCAGACTGTTTTCTGAGTGTTGTTGTCCTCCTCTTGTACCCGCCTATCTCAGTTTTTTAGGTCTTCTGCCATGTACCCAGGTGTTGTAGGGTACTACTTATACTGACCAATTCTTTATCTGAGTCTCTGGGTTGCCACTTATGACTTTTGTTTGGTGTTGTAAGCAGCGGACGATCCTTAACCACCTGAAGAAGGCCAGAGTGTACAACGGCTGAAACATAATAAATATGATGACAAAGATGAGGACAATAGTCAGAATAATGTAAATAGGGTACCATATTTAAATTCGTAAAGTGTAGGTACTAAAGAGGAATGTTCATTGGAACAATTACCATATGAAAGTATTTCTTGTAAAGGCACAGAAGCTATGTTATGACAGTGGGAAAGAGTGAAGTTGATCTGGATCAATAACAATGCATATTCTTTGTGCTATAAACTAACTAGTACTTAGTGCTATTTCCAAGCCAGTGTAAACATATAGCAGTGTACAGTATGAACAGTTCTTTTTTTTTTTTTTTTACTTATTTTTATTATATTCTGTGTTAGGGAGTCATTTAGCTTAGTCTGTACTGCAGAGTATCTGATCAAAACCAAAATCTTTCTAGTCATTTTCAGTAAATGGCAATTTCCTATTTTTTGTGAAATAGGCCAGCACAGCCAGGCAACAATGTTACAACAATGCAGGTGTGAAAGCATTTAAAAAGAAAAAAAATAGGGATGTTTAAATAGCAGGGCAGACTTTTATTTTGTAAACCCCACTGGTCGATCCTTGTCAACGGCCACCAATGTAGCCCCATGCCCTGTGTTGGCTTTCATGTTCTCTCGGACCACTGTGGTTACCATCTAGCTGACTCCTCACTTGTTAACGCGTGGTGTCGCTGGTATCGAGATGGTCGGCATGGTTCCACTCGACTTAGCTGGCGTATGTCTGTTCATGACCATTCTCTCCTCTGTTACATTGTGCTTTTGATCTCGGAGGGTGAGAAGATCTCTGAAGTAAACTGAAGTGAAGATGGTTCAAGAGCTGGGAGCTATACAAAAAAGAATCCTTTGGAATAAAAAATTAACTCAGGTTAAAAATGTAACAATGATTTTGTTTATATATGACTAGCAGTAGAGATTTTGCATAAAAAGAGAGGAAATTTTCATTTTCAATTATCATTTAACACTTACTACTATTCATTTACAGGTCAGATTTTGGAGGTCAAATTTGAATTTCAAGATCATCATTAGCCTTTTAATGTTAATTTCATATCTTTACAAATCCACTTTTAACACTGCAACAGACAGTGATCCTGTGGATTAGATCATTGGTTTATGCATTTGATGGCATCATGAACAAGTTCATTCTCGGGGTTGGGTAGTACAGATTCAATTCAGTGAAAACAGAACTGAGCAGTACTATAAAGAATGAGATGTCCCTGGTCATGGGGATGTGCAGGTGGTGTAATAGATATTGACTAGGAATGAGAAGTCAGAGGGCTGAGTTCAAATTTCAGTTGAGTTTGTTACATTCACTTACACACTTAGGAAAGGCATGAATCCATCTCCTCCTCACAGATATGTGTTAAATAGTAGAATATATATCTGGAAAAATCATTGCTATTCTAGAATACAATATTCACTTGTAAAAAGAATTCAATCCAAAATTAGTTTCTGCTTTAAAAAAAAAAAAACACAGTGGGTTGGTAAAAAAATAAAACTGTCCATTTAAGAGCTTTGTGCCCGCAAACAAAAAGACAGTTTTTCCCTTGACACCACTATAATTTTAACTACCTTCACTCCACGGCAATGTTTTATTGTTTTAAAAAGCAATGATTAGAATTTTGATAAAACCTAAAAATACAAAAGTGAATTTATACATTTTCTTTCTTCTTGAATATTGACAACAAAAATAATAAACACTATTTTATTTAATAGTTTGTTTATTTACACTATTTATTGATTATATTATTTATTGGGATGGCTAGCAAAACATTGGCTAATTCAGACTTTATAAAATGGTAAATAATAAGGATTTCTTTATAGTTGGTTCACATATTTGAATAATTAAGTTAATGTTTATAAATATACTAGCAGTAGAGCCCGGCGTTGCCCGGGGATGTAACAGTAAGAGATAGATCAAGTATCGACCATCATAAAGACTGAAAAATAAAATTGACAAAGATTATTGTTTAAGGTTGACGGACACGCATGTCTTAATTAGTTTTTTTTTTTGTTTTTACGAATAGAATTTTATTATAAACAATTGTCTTGTAAATGGAATTTTTAAAGCATTCTGAATGTAAAAATAAAGAAAAAAGTGTGCAAGACAATAAGAAACACTACCTGCCAAAAAAAAAAAAAAGTGAAGTTTTGTTGAAATTGGTTGAAAAATGTAGGAAATCTGATCCCATATATAAACGAACACACACACAACCTGGGTTTTATAATAAGTATAACTTGATATGAGTTGTCCCCCTTTCATTCTTGCGATGCCTCTTAATTGTGTTTTCAAATTGATTTTGTGCAAAAACAATTGTGTTTTTCCAATTTTTGGCGCTGTCAGAACCACCGCAAGGTAATTTTACGTAGTCCTGTGAGGTTTTGTTGAAATCGGTTGAAAAATGTAGGAAATCTGATCCAATATATAAACGTACAGACACACGCACACACACACAACCTGGGTTTTATAATAAGTATGATTTGTTGTATACAGCGATATTTTTAACCCTTCCCACTTCTTGTCAATATCAAATGGCACTAGGATCCCCTTTGGAATCTGCAGCTTGTTTTAGTAATAACTTAAATTTTTAAGTCCTGGTCTTCAGGGCTGTCACAAGGTCATTGTCAGGAGGTCTCGGTGAATGATATGAATTCTAGTAGCAGTAATGTGGGGACTGTACAAGTTGTCCAAATCTCCAGCTTACATGGAGTCCTGTGTCCAGCTGGGGTGGGGTTAACAAGGGTCTAGGTTCGGTTGCCTTCCACCCTTGGCATCAACCTTTTTCTAAAATTCCATATTCTCAAAATATATTTACTTAAGTTGTCAATCCTCCCCTTTTGAGAGTGGTCAGAGGAATTATGCCACCCCTAAACTCCACCTCTTTTCATGTCTCATCTCACAGCACCACTCCATATAGACAGTGCTAATCTCTCTTTTCCTTCTCCCACTTTCTCAGCATCCTACCTCAGCCCACTTGAAGGGCAGGTACACTGTCTTTGTGATGAATCTAACTTCCAGATGGTGTAGGAGAAAACAAAATCGATTCTCAGTCATTAATCTTTTTTTATCAGCTTGTCCAGTACTGTGATTTCTTGATAGACCAGACCACTCAAGAATTGTCATGGGTTGGAAAGAAAATTATTCCCAATCTCTTTAGTGATAAAAAAAGTTTATTTTGTCTATGCATTATGATCAACATGACCACACAGCCTTTTTTTTTTCCATGCTCACTCCAAAATAGTAATTAATTTCTTTTTATCACTTGTATCTGAAGGAATCTGAATTTAATGTTTGGATTTAAGTTTTCTGGACAAATGTCACAGAAATTATAATGAACAAACATGTCGGGCTGGCCTCTATCTCTGTGGTGGCACTTTTCTTCTGGGTGGCTGATTCAAACCAAATGTTTCTTTTTCCTGGCTTTTTTGTTCAGAGCGATCTTTAAATGTTATTTCAGTGACCACCTGGATTTCTTTATCGACAATGTTTTTTTTTTTTTTCTTTAGCATCTTTGCGGATACATTAATAGTCTCTTTTTCATTAGTGCGAAGTGAGGAAGGACGAGTAGTCTTCGTTTTGCTTAATCTTACTGGATTCTGTCTAGTTAAATTTGGGTTTAATTCTCCTTAGAATTATTCTAAACCTGATTTTTCAATGCATTTTGTTTTTAATTTTACCTTTTCAATCCATCTTCCTGCGAATTTCAACACTTATCATCCAGTTAGTCAATTCTTTCCACTTCCTTCTTTCTTTCACTTTTTTGTTTAATCAATACCCACAGATCATAAACATTGTAAAAAACAGAATAACATATCATATTTTTATTATTTCAAAGCTCCCAAGAAAAACTTTGGCATTGAATGATCCTTAGAGGAGTTGATATGCTGTTAAACAATAAAATCAAGTTTGAACTTGCTAAAAGTTTAAAAAAAAAATCAGACTTGCAGCAATTCAAACATGCAAGTTGCTCATCTTCACACCAAGCCAAAACTTAGTCAATACGGTAATGATAAAATTAGTAGTTTCCATCCAGAAAACTTTTGGCACTTATTGATCAAACATTTGTATTCTGTTTATAAGAAGGAAATTCTGTTTGGACAGATTCTTCCCAAGAGCAACTACTTTATGGAACCGACTCCTGGTAGGATGCTTTCCCAATCACTACAATTTTAACCACTTCAAGACTAGGTTCAAGCATTACCTATCATATATATCATCATAATCTACACTTGCTGTCTGCTGCCCCCTCTTATGTCCCTACAGCAAACTCATTTCATAAATCTCTAACTTGAATGGCATTTGAGCATTGTATTAGGCAAAAATTTAGTTAAAAGCTGTGGTTTTTATGATTGATTTTTTTTTTTTCTTTTTTTTCATGGTTTACCAACATTGCGGGTTATTTAAAGCCAAAACATATTTTGGGTTGTAAAGAAAATATTTTATATACTTTTGGTTTGGCAAGTGAATATTGCATAATTTTTTTTTTTTTTTTTTTTTTTTTTTTTTTGAGAATAATAAATATATCTGTGGATACAAATCTTACTATTTAACTCATAGCCATGAGGAGAAGGTAGATTTATATCTTTTCCCAAGGGTATTTATGTAAAAGTGAATGTCACAAACTGAACTGGAATTTGAACTTGGCTCTGCAATTTCCATTATATTTATTTATCCACTTAGTTACGCACAATGCTTAGGCAATCATGTATCTTTCAATACATGACAGACGAGGCAGATTTTTTTGTTGCAGTAGGTTGCCATTTCTTTCTGTGGCAGACCAGTTGCCATCCAAGGCTATAGAATCTGGTCTGTTCTGCTATTTACCCATAGCTGGGGGGAGAAGAGGATTCATACCTTTCCCAAGCGCATTAGCACGTAATAGATCTGAATGGAATTTGAATTTGGCTCTCAGATTCCTCAATCAGAGCCGCTGCTGCACACCATCCATTTATGAATCGAATTAACTTATGGAATAAATAAACCGAAAGTTGTTTCTGTAATTTAATGGCTTCATTTCCAACAGTTTGATTATTTTCTCTTTATTTGTGTCATTTCAGTTTCCATGGCTCGAGGCAAACCTTATTATTTTGCTCAACGCATTCATAAATTTATTAAGGGGCTTGGAACAAAAGATTTGAACTTGATTCGTGTTATCATTACAAGGTCTGAGGTGAGGATGTTTTTTTTTTGTTTTTTTTTTTTTTTTAAATATATTTATTTAATGAAATGGCTTTTCGTTGGTCAGCCTTTTTTTATTTTTCTTCCTTTCTCCGGCCGAATTATCAACTGCGAAATTGAAACACCTGCTTTGCTCAAAACCTGGTTTTCTTAGTTCAGGGATTGCTCTTTCTATTAATATAAAAACAAAATCGTACAAACTGAATATATATATATATATATATATATATATATATATATATATATATATATAAAGATGTTGCACATGGACAAACAAGTAGTCATGACAAAGATGCATTTTAATGTATCTCAACAGGTGAGGAACAATGATTGTTATAAACGATTCTATTTAAAAATGTTACTTACAAAACCTCACTTTCTTTTTTTCATTATTCAAATCTAATTTCTTTTTTTTTTTTAAAGACATAGGAAGAAACACCATAAAAGGAAAAGAAAAAAATAATGAGAAAACAGGTTGTTTGTCCACATGTAACATTTTTATAATAAATAACTATTGGTCTATTCTTGGTAGTTAGCACTCTTTTAAATTAATGCTATGAATGTTTGAAGTTTGAATATATATTCTTTTCATTCTTGTTACATTTGAGTAATATATATATTATTTAAGCATACATATTTCATTTTGGGATCTGACGAAAGAAAGGCGAAACACATAATCAATAGTTTCAATGAAATATATATACACACAAACACAGTATAATTTGTTTGGTATAATCCAGGTGAGTCCTATTAACACAACATAGAATTTGAAATATGTTAAAACTGATTTACAAAAGAGCAAATTTTCTTTACAATTGGAATTAAGATACCTTTTATTTATTTATATATATATATATATATATATATATATATATATATAATCTTAATTCCAATTGTAAAGAAAATTTGCTCGATCTGTTTAATGAAAATAAACATTGAGCGCTCTTTTGTGAGCCAGTTTTAACATATTTCTAATTCTATGCTGTGCTAATAGGACTTGCCTGGATTATACCAACAGATTACCGTGTGTGTGTGTAATATATATATATATATATATATATATAATGAGTCAAACATCGGAGATCCGTTCCTATGGCACAATGTAACCTGCTCTTCAATGTAGTTTGAAACTCACCTACATAAGAACCCTGCCTTATGTTTGGGAGCCATAATGAAGGGCAAAATGTTCCCAAAAAACAGCACAAATGAAAGATAGTGAATGTAGCACAATCCAATATGGTGTACACTCGGTGAAAAAAAACAGTACCGTCTTCCTCATATAGCACCATGTGATGATGTATTATATTATAGGAGATGTCGCCATAATCACAAAATGCAGTATGATGGGTCCAACGTAATCCAAGGACTGTCTGTATATAAGAAATTTGACAACTTTTTTTTATTTTTTTTTTTATTTTTGTTTGATATTCATTAGTCAATCAAGTATCATCTGTATTCAACTCTTTTAAACCAATGTTACTAATTCCAAGTACAGATGACATATCCATCTGAAGTTTCAAGAAATTAACAGATTCCAAGTCTTCAAACCATAAATATTGCTATACATATGTAAGTGTATAAAAATTCTAGTTCGTCTAGGTGAGAATCTGATGATAATGTATATTCGTAATTGTGTGTAGACATTGTTAGTTTTTCCTATGCTGATTTGGGAATGTTTTTAAGTACAGCTTGTCTTTGTATCTTAGCCATGGGTGTCCTACATTCCTGTAGCCCTGATCTAACTGGCTGTATATTAGGATCTTGGGTATCCTGTCATCAGACATTCTTAAGCCATGACGAGTCCATCATAACTGAGACTGTATGAGAAAAGTCTCGATTCCTCCAATATTACACTTGTTAAACAGGTCTACGTTGTCCTATCTTGAAGGTTAACTTCACCAATTGCATGCAGACAGCTTTTATAGAAAACATCCAACTGGCAAGTTTAGCTTTACTCCGAAGTAGAACATGATCTGACAGATAGCATGTTGTGTGGAATGAACGCGTTATTTTGAAATTTTTTATTTCCCGTCTTTTGGTGATGACCTAGTTGATCAGATGCCGGTCTTCCGAACGAGGTTGCATCCATGTGGTCTTATGACAGCTGGGTTGCTGGTAGAAGGTATTAGTAATACTAAGGTCAAATTCCTTGCAGATTGTGAGAAGGTGTAATCCATTCGAATTCGCACTACCATGGTGACCTAAAACGCCCTTCCAAGAATGATAATCACTGCCAACACGAGCATTGAAATCACCTGTAAGGACTAATTTATCCTTATGTTGGACTTTGGAGATGACATCCCGAAGAAGATTGTAAAAATCATCTTTTTCTTGATCTGAACTACTTAAGGTTGGTGCGTAGCAGCTAACCATCATCACACAGCTATTGCCCTCCAAATTGAGGGTTAATGCCATTATACGATCTGATACACCTTTAGGTAAGGAAGGCAGTGAGCTAGCAAGGCCTGACTTGATGGCAAAGCCAACACCAGACTCTTTCTCAGTCTTGCCAGCCCTTAAAAACACGTATCCACCTTTTTCTTCCCTAAGCTGAGAATTACCAGCCAGATGTGTTTCACTAATGGCCGCTATATCAATGTTATACTTCTTCAACTTGAGAGAAACAAGAGCTGTTTTACACTCTGGTGCATAATCATTGTCCTGGAGATTGCAACCATTCCAGGATCCAAAATGGAAATTCTTCTTATATTTCTTTTGATCTTTCTTGCTGTTTCGGCTTTGTTATTGGATAACCAGACAGCTGCAGTGGGCTGCCAAGTCACTGTGTGAGGAAGCAATGTTTAGGGCTCCTTTTATCGCCCTCTCCCCATAATAGGGAAAGCAGTGCAAATCCTAAACAGGGCTGCTTTGTCACAATTGCTCATGGGTTTGTGAAAGAACGGCCATCACCAATCGATCTGCCACTGTGTAGAGCTCCAGCTAGAGCCTTCCAGTAATATCATTTACCTGACAAGTGATTTGATTAAAGTGGTGAAGGCTTGTGCAGAACCATCAACACTTTTCGGAACTATTGATACACTCAGTTGGTGCAAATAAATGCCACAGACGAAGCAGACAATAGACCTCATGCTTTTCGTGTAAGAGTTTTCCATCTAGACAAGTCGTGTTCTATAACACTAAAGAGCTTAGTGAGCTCTGGTAGGCACTATTTGCCCATAGCTGGGAGCCTAACAGGTGCTAAAACCCTTGGTCAGGGCGAACCTGGGAATAACAGCAATTAAAAGGTGGTTCCATGCTCCTCAAATACTCCAATCTCCCGATGAGAAGACTTGCTGCCGGATGTAGTTTAGCGTCATACCCAGGACATATATATGTGTGTGTGTGTGTGTAAACATGTCACCCTCACTCAGCTATTGACTACCTTATGTTGCATCTCATTATTGTTCACATTGGTGAGAAAGGCCCTCTGCACATTTATAGGATAATGAAAACAAATACCTCAGGTCAAAAAGAGGGCCCAAAACCTGTTTGCAATATGTTTAGGTGTTTTATTCAGGGCTTCACTTGCCAAGTCTAAGTATGTGGGTATATAACCTACTACCCTGGTGCTCTAGTCCAAAACCTGATCAGCAGTTGCTGGTCGTTCAATCCACAACCTCCCTGCCATGTTGTGATATTTGATCTCAGGGTGATAGATTGAATCTCACAGGAACAAGACATTAAATCACCATGGTTCTGGTCACACAAATAAAAATTATTCCTGTAGACAGGGATGACGACAGGAACACACTGGTCAGATTCAACAATTTTATATAAATTTAGAATACAAATAGAGTTCAGCCCTTCCCAAATGAACCTATTAGTGACTTTTACCTTGCTGGAAACAATCTATCTGTAAGTCAGGTAAGTTTTGGTAGTAAAGCACTTGTTGGCACTTGTTCTCCAGTTGCTGCAATCTGGTTTTCAACTGTTCATCTCTCTGGCCTCAACTCCAACTGCTGTTCAACTGTTCACAACACCCCAAGCACCTTGCTTTTATGGACCCTAGCTTCAAGCTGGAGTAGGGTGGAGTTTTCAGGGTTTCCTAAGGTTTCTTCATTTAGAATTTTCTTGCGAGGTATTATGATATCCAAATTTGGGAATTATTTCATCCTGCAGGGAAGGTGCACAGGATTTGCTCCTCCCTGTTGCTTCCACTTCCTCAGAGCCATATCTCTGTCTTTTGTTCTTTGATTCTAAAAAGGCCAGAATTTTGCACCAATAAAATTTTTTTTTTTTTTTTTTCTTTTTCAGATTGACATGGTTCAAGTGAAAGAGCAGTATGAAAAGCTGTATAATGTTTCATTGGCCAGCAGCATTTCTGGCGACACCAGTGGAGATTACAAAGAACTTCTGTTGGCCCTGATTGGAGAACGGATTCCAGGATAGTTTTTTCCCAACCAAGCAAACATTTTAGCTTCATTCAATAGTACTGCATGCTCAAAAAAAACAAACTCTGATATCATTAACAAACATTTATACATTTTTCTAACTGCTGAATATAAATTGATCTTAAGTTTTAAAAATCCAACATCCATATATTTTTTTACTTACTTATTAGTTTATTTTAAAAAAAAAAATCCTGTTGAACTTTTTTGGTGCTTAATATTTTTTTGCTCAGGTTATTAACAAAGTCATCATTTTTGGAGGGAATTATTTTTTCTATGAGTACTAAATTCGTATGCTTTAATTTTTGACAAGTAGGCATATGTCTTAAATAGTGTGAATTTCTTTAGTTGGAGCCATTATTAACTTTTGACTTGATTTTGTTTCATCTTATTTCTCAGTTTTTTTGTTTTTTTTTGTTTTTTAAAAACAAAAAATTACTAACTAAAAGGTGTGGCTCAAAAATAAGGAATTTGAACTTGCATCATATTTTGGGAAATTCGTCCAATGTGGGCACTACTTTACTGACCGGACAATAGTGACCCATTGGAAGGCAAAATTTAAATCTAGCCATATAGCTATTCTTTGTTTATTTTCACACAGCTTTAAGTTGTTAGTGTCTTAAACATTTGAAAGCAAGACTATATATATATATATATATATATATATATATATATATATATATATATATATATATATATATATAGAGTGGACACTGAGTGGCAACAGTCTTTTATGCTTGAATGCAATCTTTAGGCTTCAAAAAATTACTTTCAAACATGAAATACTGTCACTATCCTTGGTATTTTGCCTATATTTTGAAGCTGCTGGAATGCCACTTAAGACTTTGAGCAGATGGCCTTGGAATAAAGTGGGGGAGAGTAGGATAGTCTTTTTCATCTGACAATATTTGTTATTACTAATTATTATAAATGTAATAAGAATGGCTACATGTATTTGGAAGTACGCCAAGATGTACCCAATGAAGTTTGGGTCTACCAGCCTAGATCATCTGAAGGTTTTTTTTTTTTTTTGTTTTTTTTTTTTTATTATTACCTACAAGCATTAATTTTAGTGGGTACATGTTTTTATATAGATCCTACAAAGATAACTTCACTATCAAAAGACCAAATGGTAGGTCACTTATGAGATAGGAAGAGTAAATCAGAAAGGAAACTGGAATACCATTTTTGACTTGGAAGGAATGGCAAATCTGTGTGGACAAGAAGCGATTATGCAAATAACATAATCTTGTGTGTAAATTTCACCAGGATATGAAGCAAAGAATGTTAATGGTAATATTAGCCTCTCCTTATAAGGAAGCATTTATTGACTGAGCAGCCAGGTACTATTTTCAGTTGAAATTTCTAAAATCTTTCTCTTAAAACAATTTTTCAGGAAAATAGCTTTCTCAAGTTCAGTAGCTGTTATCATTCTTTCTAGTACGAATGAAGGTTTTCTTCCTAACCTTTTTGTTTGGGGGTAGTGTGGAAAGTCAACATCTTGATTATGTCATTATTTTCTTTTCAAGTTACATATAATGTGCATTTTAGCTGTTGCTGCTGTTGATAGTCCTCAAGTGTTGGGGTTTCTGTTATTTGGTACAGTTCTTTGTCATTCTGTTGCACCAAGTGTGCTATTGATCTGAGAAAGCGATTGTATACAGCTGACAGTTTAGATATTTCTAAACTAGTTTGGTGGCATAGATCTTGCCTCAACTGCTTCTGGAATGTTGAAAGAAAAGATCTGGGAACAGAGAAGTGAATTCCATAGACCAGGCCCTACTACAATCTGATGTGAAACCTGGACACCGAGAGAAGAGGACATATAAAGGCTCTGTCTTCTAAAACGACTGCCTTGGATTGATTGCCAAGATAAATATCAGACAAAATCGAAATGGCTGTCATAAAGAGAGAGAGAGAGAGAGAGAGAGAAAAAGAAGAAACCTGAAGACTGGTAGAATTACACTGATTAGAAGACAGATGATAAACTGTTTTGGACATGGAATCAGATGAGAATGAAGCTTTGTGTATAGATCCAACAAAACAACTTCCCTGTCAAAAGATGACATGGTAGATGAGAAAACCAAATCAGTGAGGATACTGGATTATCATATCTGATATTTGAAAGGATTGCCTTTGACGGGAGGAAATAGCAAAGTTGTGTGGACCAGAAGTGTGCAAGTATTGCCTTGGGGATGAGGCAACAGACATATTTGATTAGACATCAGCCTTTTAATTTATTTTTTTAAACAGTAAAATTAACACCTACTGAACTGAAATTGGTTCTGAATTACATATTAGCGATCAGAGGGCTGTTAAATTCACAAACCAATGTTGACTGGCTGAAATCATCAAGTTTTATGAAAGAAAATGTACTGCCTGGCAGGAATCAAGGCTGAATTCCCTTTATCTTAAACTCCCTTAGCTAAGATTGACTTTAATATTTCAATTATGGTAATCTTTACAAAACTGTATATGGCTACAAAGAAAATTGAGGCTATGTTTTGCTGAAGATAGGATTAACAGATCAAGTTATTAATGCACAATCAAGATCAATGAATGTTAATTTTTTTCCACGATATTTATTGTTTGCTACCATTGAATTTTAAAGTATACCACTCACCCATTTATATGACAGGCCAGAGTATATTATAGAAATAAACATAATAAATATTGAGTGCTTAGTGCCATTGTTTAAGACATTATTATTCATCTCAATTCAGGCAAAAATTGTCTCCTTCATCTTAACAGATTGAATTCTTTTTTCTTTTTTGGTGATGGGCATTTTTTTTAATTACTCCCCCCCCGCTTTACGTTATAAATAAATTTTTTCTTCCCTCATTATTGTTATTTTACGTCTTCCTAAATATAAATATTCCTATTGCAAAAACGACGTATTTTATGATCAAATTCTTCCATGATATTCTAATATAATGATTCTCACTGCAATGAAACTAAAAGAAAAGGATATTTCCTTTTAAAATGAATTTGGACATTTGAGAAACGGGGCTTCCGTATACATTCATGTAAGGGAGGTAACTCTGACCGTTCAATTGAATATAAAATTCTTTCCTTTATTAAATCAGTCAACGTTGCCATTTTCTCAATGTGGTGGCCAAGAAGGGGGTGTTTAGTGGCATATAATGCCGAAATTTAATTTTCTTGGAAGTATTAGTAATTTCATTTACAAAAATGTATTGCTGTTAATTTTTACTACGAAAATGTATTCTTATACTTACATGGTGTTTTGCCCAGTTAGGACCCTAACAGATGCTACCACTGTAGGTTAGGGTGGACCTAGTAACAACAATTAAGATGTGGTTCCATGCTCCTCAAAACCTCTTGATCAGGGAAATGTAGTGGCAATTTTAATTTGAGAGTGAATTAGAAAAACAGATTCTCTTTAAATTTTCTTGCTTGAATAATTTAAAAAAAAGAAAAACAAATTTTTTTCTTTAAGAATAAGAATTCACTTTGTGACAGATTTCAAATAGTCCAATACTTAATACAATAGCAGTGTCTTCACACAATATATCCTTTTCTTTTTCTTTAGCTGTAAATGTGGCACTGAAAGAAAAAAAATCTGGGTTTTGAAATTTACTCTCTTGAACAATAACTTCTGTTTATGTACTGACTGGAGGAAGAAATGTCTATTTGGTACATTTACTTAGAACTGAATTTTCATCATTGGCAGCATTATAGTTACATGTGACTGGTGTAAATTTCTGTTAGTTGCAGTTGAGCTACAATGACTAACAATGACTTCTTCTGAAGTACAATGACTAACATCCCTGTTACCCAGTTAATGGGTTATAAATGTTTGAGAAACCTTTTTAAGAAACCTCCATCAGTAAACATTACTATTTTCTTTTTCCAGTTTCTTTTACTGCTTAAAGAATTTGTTCTCTACATAATGTTTCAGATATTTCCAGAGCACAAAGCTTAGATAGGTAGACCTGGAGAATCCCCCTTCTCCATCTCAATGAAATGGTCCCATGGAAAGGCAATGTTTAAGAATGATTTACTGAATCCAGCTATAAACTTCCAGATTTTTATTCTTTAAATATTTAAGTCCACCTACTATAAAACCCGAGAGCCACTCGGTAAAGGTTTACTGAATGAGGTGGGCAATATAAAAGAGGGAAGTAGTGGGTATAAAAAAAACGGAAGGGAATTCATTTTGTACGAACAGTGAGAAAAAAATTTTTTTTTTTTTTTTTTTACTTTAAAACTAACAAATCCCTGCACTGATTGTTGTACCTTAAAATATCAAAATTACTCCATCTTATTTCTTCTGCCATGTATGGGAGGGATGTCGGGTGGTATAATGGACAATGGCTTGGAATTAGGAATCTCTCAAGTTAATTATATTCACTTATGTGCAAATACCCCTGAAAAAGGCATGAATCCATCTCCTCCCCTAGCAATAGTAGAACTCGACTCTGGTAACTTCATTGTTATCCTAAAAATGTTGTTCTAACAATTCCAAATAGCTTTTGGCTTTGATACTCGCTTTTTTTTTTCTATACATTTAATGTTTAAAAAAAAAAGAAAAAAAAAAGTGGTGTGGCATGCAATTTTAAGTCTTCCTAGTCACTTCTGGTTTCCTTTTCATGCTATTTTTATGTTCAAGTGGTTAACGACTGAAGCAGTATTGGAATAAGATGGAGTAAAAAAAAAAATATAGTTTCTCAAAGATTAAAGAACGTAATTCATTATTTTGTGATTTTTTTTTTTTTTCCTTTTCCGTGAATAGTCAGTATGTTGATCTGCAGTGTTTCTGTCACTGTTGGCAAAGAATGTTGGAGACTGACTTTTAGACCAGACCTCCCTGCCATATTGATTATTTGCAGTATAAGTGACAAAGAATTCAAGGTTGCTTTTCAACTTCGGGTCTAGGACAAAGAGCTCATTTTGTTTATACGCATCATTCAAGTGTTGAGAGGATATACGTAAAACTATATTGTCCTTACATAAAATAAGCTACAAGATTGATTACCATAACCCAAATCTCTTTTTCTTATTCATTCAGTCTAGCATAGTACATTTATTTGATAACCAAAGATTTGTAAATTGAGATCATAAAAAAAAACATTTGTTCATATCTAAATTTGATTTAAAAAAAAATTTGACTCTTTCTTGGGCAAAAACAAAATTAGAGAAGTTTTAAGATCACAAAAGAATGAGAAATGATTTTTTACTTTATATATTGTTTTTTTGGGAATAAAGCAAATTACTAAAATTCAAAGTTCTTTTGTTTTTAATCGTGCTATTTTGTTTTCAGTTAATTTGAAGATCAAAAAAAAAAAAAAATATCCTAACTTGGTTAGGCTTTTGGTAAAAATCTTCACTTATTGACAGTTTACTTTTGAGGCAAAGTATGTATATGACAAAGATTAAGAATGTATTTTAGTCAAATAGTTTAAAAAAAAAAATAATCCTATCTATTGTGACAATCATGAATATCATTTTCAATTTATGAGATTATATATAAATAAATGGGTAAATATAGGTAGGTATATGAGCTAGTGATCATATACATATATATAGCAGTTTTTTCTTACACTATAGAATATTTATATGTATATATAGACAATGATGATGATGAAGGGGTCAAGAAGTGCAGTGTGACGCTTGCCAGTAGGCCAACTCTTTTTCTTCTTTGGTCAAGGAAATAGATTGCATGGCCCCCTTTCTTGGCTGTTACCCCCTGGGCAGTTGTGAAACACACCAACTCGGCCGCACCTACTTCAACTTCCTCATTGTCTGTCAATCTGTACGTCCAACTCTATCACATGCAGTCTGCCGAATGACTTCCCTTGTCTTGTGCTGCTGGAACTCTGCTTTTTATGCTATTCCAAGATGGCCAAAGTTTGCATGTGTGCAAATATCGTCTCGGCTTGGATGAGATATGCACACATAAATTGTGTCTTCAATAGCAGCCATATTTCTTGTTTGTCATCACTTTGCAGGTAAGACGTTTGCGCTCGTTTCAAATTCCAAGGCAAGTCATGTCTTTCATTACAAAATTTTTTATATATATATATATATATATATATATATATATATATATATATAAATAAAAATCACAAGAAATATAAATAATATATTGCATTAATGTAAGATGTGTGTGTTAGCTTCTAACTAATGATTTTGGGAGTGGGAATCTATTTTAATACCTGGGAAATGGTAGTGGCTCCCCTGGCCATTAAATAAAGAGTATATATCAAAGTTTGGAATTGTACAATTTATTTATTTTTATTTTTTTTTAATACAAAGCATTTTATTCATAGTAAATGAATGAAATGTCAAAAAACTTTTGATGTGACATCTGGGTGATTTGGTGATTGACGTGCTTGACAAAACGCAGAGTTTCCTTGTCTCGATAAACAAGGGCCAAGGAATTGTGGGCTGGGCTGACAGTCAGAAGCTGGTGGGGGAAGAAGAAAGAAAAAAAAAAAAAAAAAAAAAAATCAGTTAGCAACTTTTGAATTATTACAAGGAGAAACATTTATAAATCATTGGAGAGGTTGACATACATTTGGACATTAAACGCCTATTTTAAGTTCAGGATTTCAAGAGTGGAAGGGAAACAAACTTAAAAAATCCTCCTGCTCATTTTTCCACTGGAAATATTATTTTGAAATTGGGGGATAATTATTTACCTCTTCATCTTCCCCTTTCACAATGTATGATACATAGCCTCCATAGTCAGGTTGCCAATCTGAAATAGATAAACCAAACAATATAACATTTTTTTTTTTTTTTTTTCGGGGGGGGGGGGCATATCAGTACCCGTCTGGGGGTATTGTTACCCACACTTAAATGACAAAGCAGAAATTGGCTTTCTTTTTACCTTTGCTCCAACAGGAGTTATTAATGCCAAACATAAAATGATGAAAGTTGTTCAATTTGTAAATCATGAAAAGAGACTAAGGTGTAAGTGAAGCCAAGTTGAGGGTACAATTTAGTGTTACATATTTTACTGTTAGGTACGGAAAAGGGAACAAAAAGAGAGGAGATTGGAATAAATGTGGAAACTAAAACAAAAGCAGAGGGGGGGGGGGAGAATTTACAGTGGGTAAGTTAAAACCTTTAACATACTGGAGGTGATTTTGTTTGCAAGTCTACAAGTGACTCAGATGAATGAATGATTGTTTGGATTTTGCAGCTGTGCTGTCGTATCCTGCTATGGCAACAGAAAATGACTATGGTTGAAATTAAATAGAGTGCAGTGGAAAAGACAGTAATAAATAATGCAGAATGATAAGCTTATATATAAAAATTCTAAACATTATTTTACTGGCTTGTGTATTCAAGAGACTTAATAAAGATATTGTCCTATCTGGCAGGTTTCACACCTGCATTCACCATCATCTTGTTTAGAATGCTTTAGACTGCTCCCAGAGGTGTGGTGGTCTGTGAGCATCTATTGCACATTAATTTTTATTAAATTAAAATTTTTTTTTCTTTCTTTCTATTGAAGATCCAGATGTCCAGAAATCCTGTTTCTGCCAGAGGGGAGGGGGAAAAAAAAAAAAAAAGCTTGAGTCATGTGACATGTTCTTTCAGGATCACGACTTGGACTTTCCACAGCTTCTCCCTAAACTGCTTTCTTCTCCAAAGACTAGTTGCCAATGAAAGTTAGAGAGTCGGGCTTATTCTGATAATTACCATTTGTGTGTGTGTGAGTGAGTGAGAGATTTCTGCATGGGAGTGAACGCAAACTGTGCTGGAATTTGAAACCTGATAACCAAATCCATTTTCCATGCTGCTAACCCTTAAGTCACCCACACTTTGCAGAGGAGGCACGGTGGAGTAATGGATAGCGGCTTGGATTGAGGAATCGGAGAGCAGAGTTTGAATTCCAGTTGAATCCATTACATTCACTTATGTACTAATACCCTTGGGAAAGGTATGAATCCTCTTCTCCCTCCAGCTATGGGTAAATAGCAGGACAGACTGGGTTCTATAGCCTTGGATGGGAACTGGTCTAGGAGAAGGAAAACTTTGAATTCAAAACCTGCAGAGGGTCGTTTGGGGACCTTGTGGCACATAGTGCACCAGGTCTCTGTAATCGGCCCTTCAAAAAGTGTGGATGGTCCTACATGAAACCTTCACCACTATAATCAAATCTCATGTGCTATACATGCGGGCTTGGGGTCCGCTTGTGAATTCCAAATTCCCATGAAACTCTAATATTGGAGCCGGCTCAACCTACCCCGGGTGAATGCTGTTACAAGTACAGTAAATAAAAGTCCACTTTGAAAAGTCAAACAAGAAGAAGAACACAGTCATGAATTATCAAAAGTATCTGCCTGCCCTTTTGTTGCCCCTTAAAACTGATAAAAGAGGAAAGAATGGAGTGTCATTTTTTAAAAGGAAATGTTGGAAAATATCCCTAAAAGATTTGTCACATTTTGTTTTGTATTAATTAATGCTCAGTTAATTAAACAATACTGTTCTTTTGTTAGATGCTACAGAAAAAAGGAATATAATTAAATGTGACTTACTTTCACATCCAAAAAAGAGGAGAGCATCTAAGGCATAGTCTGCCATTTCAGCATCCGTGTCCTGCAAAAGTGTATAACAGCCGTGCCTCCAGAGACGTACATCATAACTGCAGCGAGCCTTGCAGTTGGAACTGGCAGATGCAACTGAAGATTCATTGGCTGAAGAAGTTAAAAAGAAAAAGTATTTTTGAAAATTATCAAATCTATTCATATTTGGTATAATTCAAAAAGAAGATCCAGACTTTAAAGAGCGGCAAATAAAATTATTCACTATATAAAAAAAAAAAGAAGCCCTTTACTAATCCCTAAAAAGTCAAGAGGCCTTGAAAGTGGTGGAGGAAGAAAAAATAAAGCCAGACACTCTTGAAAGTGGTGGTGGTGGGGGTAAAGCCAAGATACTATTGAAAGTGAGAGGGGTAGAAAAAAGAAGCTAAGATACTATTGAAAGTGAGAGGGGTAGAAAAAAGAAGCTAAGATACTATTGAAAGTGAGAGGGGTAGAAAAAAGAAGCTAAGATACTATTGAAAGTGAGAGGGGTAGAAAAAAGAAGCTAAGATACTATTGAAAGTGAGAGGGGTAGAAAAAAGAAGCTAAGATACTATTGAAAGTGAGAGGGGTAGAAAAAAGAAGCTAAGATACTATTGAAAGTGAGAGGGGTAGAAAAAAGAAGCTAAGATACTATTGAAAGTGAGAGGGGTAGAAAAAAGAAGCTAAGATACTATTGAAAGTGAGAGGGGTAGAAAAAGATACACTTGAAATAGCCAATATCTGTCAACATTTTTTACTGATAAAGTGAAACCTACATGACAATGTTTGTCAAGGGAAGTTCTCAATATGTAGTCAAAGGTGAAAGGGTGTCACTTGGGTGGACTCCTGCTTTGATTTTGAAGAAGTTAGTGTTTCTGTCTGGAGATCTAACTAAAGATTTGGTATTTTTGTATAGCAATCATTACGGTAGTTACTGTCTTAGGGGAGATGCCACGCACCAGAATGATCTTCTCCATTTTGCCTTTGTACAGAATCAAAGACTTTAGAGAAATCTACAAAAAGTAAGGTGGCCTGTAGATTCTTTACCCTGATGCCTATATCACTCTGGTGGGGTGGTTTTGGGTGACAGTGTCAATTTGACAATAAAGTTGCATTGTACTTTGCAGCTGGTGATTGCTAGTTGTTCTAAGTCCATAGATAAAAAGAAAACTTCGACACAGGAAATTTTAACTGTTTATTAATATTCATGTCGACATTAATATCTAGTGGGGGTTGTTCCACCTCCACTGGAGGGCCGTTTCAGACATGAAAGAAAACATGTCTACATTGTTCGACGGTTAAGAACCAACTCACTGAAAACCCTGCCAATCAAAATCGACTTCCTTATATTGTCTTGCATCTGACCTCTATGGTCAACCTCGGAAAGTCCAAGCAGAGATACACTTCCTCTAAAAAAAAAAAAAAAAAAAGTCTGCTAAACTATTATTTAACACTTTGCCCTGATGCCCTCAATAATCAGCTGAACAGTCAGGACCGAGATACGTTATGACACCAAACACCTTCCTAATGGCCTTCTGACCTAGGGGGCTGGCATGATAAAATCATGAATGTGAGTTAACTCATCTGAATAATAAAAATAATAACTCCTGAAAATGAGTGGGGAAGAAAAAAAAAAGTGGGGGTGCAAAAAAAAAAAAAAAAAAAAAAAAGGGAGGGGAGAAAGAGTTTCTCACCTGACAATTCAGCATTGTCTGCTGACTTGTGATTAATTTCTTCACAGCTTGTAGAATCTGTGGCTGGGTGCAATTCTTTCACATTTGGAACCAAGTTCTTCTCAGCTTCAGGGGAAAAGGAACCTGGCAGATTTTCCACTGTCGAACTGCTGTTCCCGACCTCGGAAGGGTTTCTGGCAAAAGTTGTCATTGCTTGCTCCCCAGGAGAATCACAATCTACATTAAAACCAACAGCGTTCATTTTGGCATCCCTAACTTCTGTCAGTTTTCGATGTGGACGTTTTTGTTCTTTGTCATCTTCATCATCACTGACGGCAGCTTCACTGTGAAGTTTTAATCCCGTCAGATTAGAGAGGAGCAGAAACATTATCTCAGATCGCAACAGGCGCAAACACTCGCGGATCACATCAGGGAATGTGTCTTCATTGGCAAGATAGATATTTCTGTAAGGGAAATGAAAAGGCACTTAATCTCCTCAATAAAAAGGTGGGAAAAGGTTCTCCATTTACAAAGTTCAGTAATTCTATTTAGAAAGTAACAAGTTGGATTGATGTTACTATAATAGAGCTATTGCAGCAAATAGTTCAATTAAGCAATTTTATTTGTAGTCTCTGATCAGCTGCAGGCACAGGAATGGTCATCAATGAAATGTACAGATATTGAAAAGAAGTGAAGGTTAACAGAAAACCAGCAATTATGCTTACGAGTGAAAGAAGTCCTCAAATTGGTGCCCCAAATACAAATACATACTCGGGGGCAGGAAATGCACAAATACGTACTCAGGGGCATGAACTTGTGTCAGATATTTAATAAGTTGGTCCTCATAGTGTTTCAGTTGTCATTAAGGTATTAGTTAAAATTTGGCACAAGTACGTATTTGTGCATTTCATGCTTCTGAGTACGTATTTGCATTTGGGGCACTGATTTGAGGACTTCTTTCACCTTGGCATTAAAATGATATCCTTAGATATCATCTGGAATGAGAACAGTGTACCCCTGTAGATTAAATAAAGTGTTCAGTTTGGAAATCCTGAATGGGTAAATATGCAGAAGAAAGACTGTATTACCAAAACAATATGTGGAGCTGCTCAACAAACTAATGGCGGCCGATTCAAAAAAAAGTGTCAGATTAAAGAGATCGGACTGAGCTCAGTCTCATTTCTCGGACAATGGGAGTTAATGGATTCAATCTAATTATTGTCATTTCACAATTTTGAAGTTATTAGTCTATTTATATTTATTGAATGTATTGTGTTCTATTCTGATTCATCTCTTAAGGAAGGTTTTACTACAAAGTTCTAATTGCTTTGATATTTTACAAGAGTTATTATGAATGAATCAAGTCACTCCTTTGTTAATATTAAACACTTCTGCTTCTGTTGATATACTTAAACAGCTTTATGAAACTTGTGGTGTCTGCTGTTGATTTTCTCACATATGTTACTTTTATATATGATTTCTGAATTAATTCATTGATATATATATATATATAGCCATGTTATATATCATTTTGAAGTGCGTTTTTCGCTCTATCGAATCGTGTTATTCGTTACTGTCTTCAATCTCTTCATTCATTTTTTGCAGGCTTTTCGACAGCATGGACAAAATTCAAATCCGCACGATTTTCTTGTTCCAGTTCAAACTAGGCCGAAAAGCTGCCGAGACAGCTTGTGATATCAATGATGTGTTTGGCCTAGGAACCACTAATGAACGTGTGGCACAATGGTGGTTCAAGAAATTTCGTAATGGTGACGAGAGCCTCGAAGATGAAGACGGTCGCGGCCGGCCGACTGCGGTTGATAACGAACATTTGAAAGCCTTAATCGAAGCCGATCCTCACAAAACCACACGAGAAGTTGCTGTTGAACTCGAGGTCGACCACTCAACAGTCGTTCACCATTTAAAGCAAATAGGGAAGTCAAAAAAGTTGGATAAATGGGTGCCGCATGAATTGAACGATAATCAAAAAAATCGTCGTTTTGAGGTGTCTTCTACGCTCCTTCTGCGCAACAAAAACGACCCATTTCTCGGGCGGATCGTGACGCGTGATGAGAAGTGGATCCTCTACGACAACCGGTGACGTTCGGCACAGTGGTTGGATGCCGGAGAAGCTCCATAACACTTCCTGAAGCCGAAATTGCACCAAAAAAAGGTTATGGTGACTGTTTGGTGGTCTGCGGCCGGTCTCATCCATCACAGCTTCTTGAATCCGGGCGAAACGATTACGGCGGAGAAGTACTGCCGACAAATTGACGAAATGCAACAGAAGCTCCAACGTATGTGCCCGAGATTGGTCAATATGAAGGGACCAATTCTCCTCCATGACAACGCTCACCCGCATGTTGCTCAACTGACCCTGCAGAAGCTGAACGAATTGGTCTACAAGATTCTGCCTCATCTGCCATATTCACCGGACCTCTCGCCCACTGATTCTCACTTTTTCAAGCATTTTGACAACTTCCTGCGCGAAAAATGTTTCAAAAGCCGAGATGCCGAATCGGCCTTCAATGACTTCATCGCTTCCAGAACTCCGGATTTCTATGCTAATGGGATAAATAAAGTTGTTTCTCGTTGGCAAAAATGTGTCGATTATAATGGTTCTTATTTCGATTAATAAAGTTTATTATGAAAGGAGTTATGATCTTTTGAAGTTGAATGTCAAAAAACGACATTATTTTTGCACCAACCTTATATATATATATATACACATTTTCAAAACACTGAATTGTCAGTCTCTATTTGTATTAAACACTAAGTGCTATTTCCAAACCAGCATAGACATATACAGTATGTAACATATTTGTGATGTTATTTTATCTGTTGTGGGGTGCTGTTTAACTTAGAAAGTAACTTATCATGGGTACTGCCATTTTGGTTTCAGTTGAATACTCTGAAGCAGAGTATTCAACTGAAACCAAAATGGCAGTACCCATGATAAGTTACTTTCAGTATCTTTAGTCATCTATTTCCAGTAATTTCCTATTTTTTATAAAATGGGCCAGCACAGCCAGGTGGCAATGTAACAATGAAAGTGTTAAACACACACACACACACACACAAAGGTAATGAATAAAAATTTAAATATTGTTACATTTAAATTAAATTTAAATACTGTTAATGATAAGAACAATATGTTTAAAAAAAATAAAAAAATAAAGAAAGTGTAAAAATATGTAAAAAAAAAAAAAAGGAAAGAAAAATGTTTGTTGGTTTATAAAACTTCATTTGAGTTATAATAAAAAAAAAAAATCCTAAGAAACTATTTTTTTTTTTAATTATTTTTATTTTATTTTTTTTTAATACGAGCAGTAAATTCCAGTACGGACAAAAAAATTATTATATGTCTTAACAGTTGTGGGTGTAGGTTTTAATGAGCGAGTTTTGAAGCAAAGCAATTTCACTTCTGAGGTGTTGTCTCCTTCCTATAGTTGGTATTTGAGCCATAGTAAAAAAGAATGAAAAGATTACCTTCTGTTGGCAGGGCCGGATTGGATCCATTCTAATTGGCTATTTTGGAATGCTGCATTCACTTCCATGTATTTTGGAAGCTGGAAACAAGAAACAGATGTTAAACTCTTAGCCCTTCAATATAAAAAAAAAAAAAAAAAACAATTATTTATCGTTGAGGTCAACTCCAGAGAACCGAATGGCCAAGCAATGTCCAAATAGCACTTTTGAACACAGACCCTTCTCCATTCTCAAAATATACATCACTGCTTAATTTTGTTTAGTGAATTGAGAAAGGTCCGTGTTCAAAAGCACTATTTAGGCTTTGCCTGGCCATTAGGTTCTTTGTAGGCAAGAAGATAAAGCACATCAGATCTAATGATGGCTCCCACTAGGGGAACACGGGTTTGAATCCTGCCAGAGAGCGCATATTATTCTAAGAAGATTTCTCAAATATTCAGGGTGGAAGATGGAAATAAATAAATATACTGTTTAATAAATAAACAGAGCCCCTATTCAAATATGGATATCCGCTAAAAAAAAAAAAAAAAAAAAAAAAAAAAAAAAAAAAAAAATAATAATAATAATAATAAAAATAAAGAAGAAATTTACATATAAATAGCCCAGAAGATGCTTTAGGCTAGTTCTTGTGAAGGTCTTTTGGGCCTTTGGACTTTTACCTTCAGCGTTCTACGTACATAACAGTTATAAGAATTTAGAATAATAAAATTATTTTATCTTTATTCAACACTTTAATTTGGCACAATCTTTCTTCATATACACACAACTGCTCTCCGTAGTTTGTTTACATTTATTTTGTGCACAATTTTTTTTATTTCCTTTTAAAATCACCATTCTTTATGATCCTTTCACATAAAGTCACTCTGAAAAGACGTTAGGGAACTCGAACTATGTAATATTTTGAATTCATCACAGTATGCATGCTAGAGAAAAAAAAAAAAAAAAAAAAAAAAAAGAAGCAACATTCCATGTCCCAGTTAAGTTTTAATTATGGTTTAATTAAATCATATCAATTGCAAGAAAAGCGAAATAACTTGTTTTTTTTTTTTTTAACCTTTCGCTGTTTGATATTTAAATTTAACTTTAAAGGATTTGTTTATTTAATTTTTAATCATGTGTAACTCCAGGAGTTACTACCTGTCACATCAGGTTGTTTATGATTCGCTAAGATCGAAAAACGGACGGACAAACACACTGTGCTTTATTTATATAGATTTTCTCCCATATACACATGCACACCAAAAACAAAAAACGTTTTTCACTGTTATTTCTCCCCACTTCTTAGACAAATATAATTCCATCAACATAAACATTACTTTAGTCCAATGAAGTCCATCTAGAGAATGAAATGTGTGACAGAATTTTTTCCACTTTATCATTCATATGTCCAACTATTAATGATCTAAAAATGCTGAATTCTTTTTTCCATAGAATTAATTGTAGAAATCTTACATTATTCATGCTGAAAATATAACCAATACATACAATTGTAAAATTATTTAAATATGGCCATTTTTTTGACATTACAGGTCATTAGATTTACTTGGATATTTTTATTTTAACGATGTAAAAAGGCAAAATTCTTTCACGACAGAGTTAACTGTAAATATAAAGATCTTAAATTACTCATACAGAAAATATAATCAATGCAATTGTAAAATTATTTAAATATCACTGCCATTTTTTTTTTTTTTGATGATCTAAGTCAGGGGTCCAACCATTTTTTTGCGTCATCAGCCACATTCATTTGTAAAAAAAATTCCCACCACAAACATGTAAAGTAAATATTCAAAAGTATACCAAAATTGTTTGGTTAAAGTTTGTTACCAGTTTGTAACTGACTTTACTGCTAAAGTTGTTCTTGATTTTCACTTATCTGACTTATATCTGTGAAAATGAAAAAAAAAGAAGAAAAAAGAAAAACAGAAAAAAAAGAAGAGAAAAAGTTATTTTGCTTAAAGAATTATTTGAAAGTCTTTGACACTTCAAAAAATCCTTAAAACTATAGAAAATACGAAAATATTTATTGTTTGTGGGGATGTTTATATCTTATCTAGAAATGTGACTCAGTTATTCAAATTTACCCTCCATTTTTTATATATATATATATATATATATATATCTCTTCATTGAATACTTTTTTGGGTAGCATATGTTAAAATACTTTTTTAATACCCAAATTCCCGAGTAAGCCACCCCCCCATAGAGGAGAACATGACTAAAGACTGTGTGTATGCTGTCCCGTGCAGCTGTGGAAAGAAATATAAAGGGGAGACAGGCCGCCCCCTTAAGGTAAGACTTCAAGAACACCAGAAAGCTGTAACACGAGGGAAAGTGGAAAAATCAGGTGTGGCTGACCACATATGGAGAGAAAAGGGAGATCACCACCTTATGTGGGATCAGGTTGAGATCATAGACAAAAGAACACCATTGGAAAATTTGTAAACTTAAGGAATCAGCACATATGCTAGGTCACAAAAATCTCTTGAGCTGACCAAGCATAGAAATGAATACAATATGGGAACCAGTAATAAGGAGTGCCAGAGAAAAGTGATAACAAAAATTGCAATATGAGCTCTGGTAAAAATGGTTGCTGAAGACATTAGGTTTATAATACCCAGAAATTCATACACAGATGTCCTCAAGGACACAGTGGATAAAGGCGTTAGTTAGATCCAGTGACAGGACCCAAAGAGTGTGAGTTCAATACCCGGTTGTAGAGGGAATTAAGCAGGAGATAACTGACATTCATTAAACATGGCATGTGGAACTAAAACAGTTTACCCCAGTGAGCGAAATAAAGGGTTCAGTTCGACATTCCAACCACCTGAAGAAGGCCGGAGTGTACAATGGCTGAAATGTTGTAATAAATATGGCAACAAAGATGTGGATAATAGTCCTAATAATGTAAATAGTGTACATAATACCTCATCCCAGAAATATAGACAGATACTCAAATTCCCAAATCACCCACCATTTTGAGTAGTGGGGTAAGATATTTTCTAAAACAGATACAAAAAACAAAATAAACGCTGACCTTCAAGAAATCTTGAAGTTGTATTTCCGATTCCAACTCAAATTTCTCTCTGATCTCTGCTTGAACTTCCAAGTCAAGGTAAGAAGTGTTGATCCAATTGTAAAGCAAATCTGTCTTGGAAAGGAAACAAACAAAATCTGTCTTCAGTGACACAGATTTCAAAGTGCCAAAAATTACAAATGACAATGGCTTGGTAAGCAATAGGACAGGCTTCTGATTTAGGCAGTCAATCTCAGCAGAGACAGCAAGAATTGTGCAATAAGTAAAAAAAAAAGAAAAAAAAAAAAAAAAACAATATACAATATGAATTCTTTCTACTATTGGCTAAGCATAGGATTTCATTTACTAGAATACTACAACAAGAATTATCCATTGGCAAAAATTCTTCCAGATCAAACTTAAGACAAAACAGATTGATTTAAAAAAAAAAAAAAAAAATTTAGACATAAATGCAATGAACTGTAGGTATATATCTGTAAAATAGAATTTAAGGTTAAAAGGTTTTATCTAATCTCCATGATAAATTTAGAGTTTTAAAACATGGCAGACAATAAAAAGCAAGTTTCCCTTCTGTGTGCACTGCATTAATTAGGTTGGGGGTGGATGCTGACAAGATAGGTATTCATAGTCGTTACAAGAATGACAGAAAACCAGCCTCCTCTTCCAAGTATCCCCCCCCAAAAAAAAGGATTCAAGATAAGCCTTTTCAAAAGAGAAACTATGATTTGGAATTGGAATAAAAGCATTGATGGCACCGACCCTGGATCCATCATAAAAATTCCTTATGTGGAATTAGTAAATACTAAACACTTCAAATACCCTGGCATCTGGATCAGTTACAACAAACTCCATATAGAAGATGGGAAAAGTGAACATAGAATTGGCTGCACTAGGTGTAGTTTCACTAAACACTACAAGCTGTCACAAAACCAAAAAACTCATATTTTTAAATGGCATCGCCAGAGGAACACATCATCCATGGCATTAAACTCCCTCAGAAATATCTAAACTGTCAGCTCTATACAATCGCTTTTTCAGATCATTGATTAAAAGTGATTTTAAACAAATGAAACCTGTAAGTCTTAGTGAGAGCCACGCTTCTTTGAAGCCTGTGGATTGATGCTACAGAATCACAAAGATTTGATTAATGGCATATAAAACTCTTTATGAGTCATTTAATGCTGAAATTTCATTTTCTTCGAAGCTTTGAAGCAATAAAAATATGTCATTCTGCTTTTACAATTGAATACATGGTGGATGATACTCAGCTTTTGTGCATATACATGTTTGTATGGACAGAATTACTAGAGGCAATGATAGACAGGTTTTATATTGTAGTTTTGTAGAAGTTTTATTTTGCAATACAGTTTTGATTTCTTTAAGAGATTGTAGGATATTATATGAATTAACATCATTAAAGAGTTCTTTCATGTTATTTAGCTGAATTTGTTTAATCAGTATATCATCCTCTATGGCTTATTTAATGCCAAAATGTAAAAATTTCTAATATAATTTTATGGCTTAAACTAAATATATTTTGAACACAATTGTATGCCTTCAACTACAGATAAAATGTATTGTTAGTCATTTTGCTATAAAATGTATTGCTGGTCATTTTACGAGAAATAGGTAGTGTTGGTATTTTTACTATAAAAATAGTAATAATTTGATAGTGTTTTGTTTTTGTTTGGGGTTTCACTATTTGCCCATAGCTGGGACCTTAACAGGTGCTACCATCCCGGTTCAGGGTGAACCTTGGTGCAACAGCAATTAACAGGTCGTTCTACACTCCTCAAAACCTCCAATCCCCCAAACAGAGGCCTTGCTGCCGGATGTAGTTTATCATCATACCCAGGACAAATCCCAAAGAACTGTACTGAATAACAGAAACATCACTTGAGCACCTGAATATAGCATGCAAGTTGAAGAGAAACTAATTACATAATCAAGATGTTGACATTCCACACTACTTTGAACAAAAGGTTAGAAAGGAATCTGCCATCATTACACTAGGAAGAGTAATAATAGTTACTGAACTTGAGGAATCTATTTTCCTGAAAAATTATTTTAATAAAATATTTTATTTCAAATTGAAAGTAGCATTGGCTGCTTGGTGAATGAAAACCAAATGTTTCCTAATAAGGAAAAGGCTAATATTACCATTCCAAGGGTCTTAGTTTTTAAATGGTCACCCATTCAGAATTAGCCAGACAGAAATAATTTAAAGCAAAACAAAAGCAAAATGTATTAGAGGTACATCATATAAGAGAAAGGAATGCTTATCTTACCTCCAATATAAGACATGGTAAAAGTGGCACCTTATTGTGTGGGTGAACTGGTGGCCTAGGGATGTTGGGCCCATGGAACCAGCCAGAGACAGAAAGGCGAGTTTTCTCTTTTGACAACACTTCAGCCACCTGAAAGAAAAAAAAATGCAGTAAAGTAATATTTCAGGAGAATACAGCATATAATCGAGTGGAGAGAGAAAAAAAGAATTGGTAACTAATATTATACCACTTGGCAGAGAATTAAGATCCAAGAACAAAAAAGTTAACTGAGTAATCTTTACAATGTTAATACCTGAAGAAATTATGGTTTTATATCATAGAATTCTAAGCAGTAATCACTCGACTATCTCCATGGTGATAATTATTTGATACTAAATATCAAATAATTATCACCGTGCAGATAGTCAGTCCTTATATTTTATGTCAATTACTGTGCAAGTTAATGTCTACACAACAGAATTAGTATTAACCAAATATTGTTGGCTAAATTTTCAATATGGGAACCAGTAATAAGCGATAATAACAACAAAAATTGCAATATGAGCACTGGTAAAAATAATTATGCTGAAGACATTAGGTTTGTAATATCCAGAAATTCATACACAGATGTCCTCAAGGACACATGGTACAGTGGATAAAGGTGTTAGATCAAGTGACAGGACCCAAAGAGTGTGAGTTCAATTCTCCAGTGGAGAACTTTCACAGGGAAATTAACAGGAGATAACTGATAATTGACTACCTCAGTGAGCGAAATAAAGGGTTCACGTCAACATTCCAACCATCTGAAGAAGGCCTGAGTGTACAACGGCCGAAACGTTGTAATAAAGATGAGGACAATAGTCTGAATAATGTACATAATAGCTCATCTCAGAAATATAGACAGATATTGTTTACCTATAGTGAATTTGAGTTGCATATTTGTTCTTATTTAACACAAATAAGCACACCCATGGACACAACATTTAGTCAACGTGTTTCGTCATCTGATAGACTTTATCAAGGCAAAAGTAAGGATTTTATTTTGCAACAAGTATTTATACACAGAAATAAAAATGTCATTAGGATATCTAAATTTTAGAACACTCAAATATATTTCAGGCTAACTGAAAGTCAAGGTAAACTATGGAAGAGGCTAAATGATGTAATAAACGAAAAATGAGTAAATGCTGAATGTAATTATTATTTATATTTTTTAGATCAAGATTAAATTATGTACTATATATTCTAAATAACAGGTTTTCAATTTGACAGTTTTCATTTAATTTTTAAATATTTTTTATAGCCATGTTTAGGAAAGGAGAGAAAGAAATCCCAAGGCACAGATTTATATCTAGGCAAGATTTGATATCAGAATTTTCTAAGTTACTTTCTCTTTTAATAAGTGCGGCAAATATATCAAATAATAATAATAATAATAAATTCTCCTCAGTCTTTTGAACAGGAGTAGTGGTTTATCCCTTGTTTGACATTTTAATATTGGGTTACTGGTTCCTTCTAAAGTCTACTTCCACACTATACGCCTCATGTTTGCTCCTGAACTCTGAAATATTATTCATTAATTAAATCTTGACCTCTTCAAGTCTAGAGTCAGCCATTATCTTTCCTGCATAGACCCTAGAACTTCTCTTCGTGTTCATTCTTACACTAATACAAATCCAGACAGTAACCCAATATTTTGAGTTGATCTTAGGCCTTGCATTGGGTAAACATTAGTAAAAAATAAAAAAAAACTTAAAATAAAATGCATGAAATTATAAGAATTTACGGTATTTTTCTGCTAGCAGAAATTCTGCTCAAACATGCGCAAAGGGTAACTAGAACTATAACATTCAATAAATCAAATTTCAACTGACTTAGCTGAATTGACCAACTCCAAAGTTTCTCGTCAAAAAAGATCTGGGTCAGATATATGATAAATCTATTGAAACTATTATCAGATCTCGTATTTCTGTCTCAGAACAAACGATAATCATTAATTACAAAATTTAAATCTTTACAAGAGTTTAAATTCAAAAACTATCTTTGACCTTCACATTTGAAGCCACCAGCGAGAAGGTTACAGTGGCCTTCACATTTGAAGCCACCAGCGAGAAGGTTACAGTGGCCTTCACATTTGAAGCCACCAGCGAGAAGGTTACAGTGGCCTTCACATTTGAAGCCACCAGCGAGAAGGTTACAGTGGCCTTCACATTTGAAGCCACCAGCGAGAAGGTTACAGTGGCCTTCACATTTGAAGCCACCAGCGAGAAGGTTACAGTGGCCTTCACATTTGAAGCCACCAGCGAGAAGGTTACAGTGGCCTTCACATTTGAAGCCACCAGCGAGAAGGTTACAGTGGCCTTCACATTTGAAGCCACCAGCGAGAAGGTTACAGTGGCCTTCACATTTGAAGCCACCAGCGAGAAGGTTACAGTGGCCTTCACATTTGAAGCCACCAGCGAGAAGGTTACAGTGGCCTTCACATTTGAAGCCACCAGCGAGAAGGTTACATTGGCCTTCACATTTGAAGCCACCAGCGAGAAGGTTACAGTGGCCTTCACATTTGAAGCCACCAGCGAGAAGGTTACAGTGGCCTTCACATTTGAAGCCACCAGCGAGAAGGTTACATTGGCCTTCACATTTGAAGCCACCAGCGAGAAGGTTACATTGGCCTTCACATTTGAGACAACGAGAACATTACTTTGAACTTCACATACATTTCTATCACATTTATTAAAAGGCAGCCCACACTTTATGTGCAGGTCCTTTTAATTTACACAAATATTAACTAAAACCAGAAACTCCTTTCAATAACTTGACAAAAGTATTTAGAAAGCTACTTGACTAATCATGAAAATTTCTATTTGCTAAATATTAGGGAAAAACATATGGTAGGGATGATCCATCACCTGACAGTACTAAAAAAAAAAAAAAAAAAAAAAAATAAAATAAAAGTTTAAAAATGAATTTACATAATTATTATTTAAGAGTTAACCTGTGAAAATGTCATGGTTTTCTGATGGATTTTAATTCTTAAGTCAATGACTAAATTCTACAACAATAAAACATGCATAGAAATTCCCCTATCACATTGTTAAAAATAAAAACCATGAATATGAATGCTGGTCGTTATTTAAAGAAGTGGATACAAGTGGAACATTTTTAAATTGTCAACTTTTTCCCAGTTGACTGAAATAGCTGTTAAATACTTTTACCTTCTTTTTTCTCACTGAAAGGTTTTGTTAACTAATGAAGGAAGAGACAAACATGATTATAAGAAAATTTAGAAGTTTGGTTTAACCCTTTGGACACGAGTGGCCAGTATTGATTTTCTAAGCTTAGCTTAGATGTGGCACAAGGCCAAAAGTACTATTTAGTCGTAACTGTTTTAGCGAGACAAACTTGCTAACCATTACACCATGCCGAGGAGCCCAAACCGAGTGACATGTATGCTGGTCACTGTGGGAAAGAGCATGTGCCCAGGTGGCCATTATACCAGCCAGAGTCATAGACAGTAGGGACCCAGTGTGGGACACCTGTACTCATCATTAGGTCAGGATTAAAATGCGAACAATTACATTTACTTAAATTTTAGATTTTTTTCTCATAAAAATCCATTTCTTGAAGAAAAATTTTACATTATTTACATTATTCATACTATTGTCCTCATATTTGTCGCCATATTTATTACGTTTTGGCACAAAGGTGTTGGTTAGATCCAGTGACAGGACCCAAAGTGTGTGAGTTCAATACCCAGAGAACAGTGGAGAACTTGGAGAGGGGAATTAACTGATAACTGACATCCATTACACATGGCATGTGGAACTAGAACAGTCTACCCCAGCAAGTGAAATAAAGGGTTCAGTTCGACATTCCAATTACCTGAAGAAGGCTGGAGCATACAACGGCTGAAATATTGTAATAAATATGGCAACAAAGATGAGGACAATAGTCCGAATAATGTAAATAGTGTACATAATACCTCATCTCAGAAATATAGACAAAAATTTTACATCCTAATGATCATAATAATAATTATGTCAGTTTGGAAAGCTAGCCGATCCTTGTTTGCAGACACCTGTTCAGGCACATTTGTGTTTTCTTAAACACTAACAGGGCTCACCTGTGGTTTATACTGCAACTATGCTGAGTGGATCTTAGTTTCTGGGAGAGAGTGCATAATCTGGTTTGATCAACAGTTTTGAATAAGGGCAGTATGCCTAAACACTAGGTCACGATTTATAACTTTATGCTAGAGAAGCCATCAATGGTCTCTGAACAGTTCCACCTAGCCAATTTTACTCACAGGGTCAATAGCATAGTTTTCAGGGACCTTCCCTAGGTGTCACATGTTTGAACTGCCTTCTCAGGACAATAACATCAAGAGCTCAACTCCCTGATGGTGGAATTCAAACCAGGGTCTCATGGTTAGAAAGTGAATGTCCCAACAACTCAGCGTCATGTGCATAATAATAATAATAATAATTATAATGATACCGACCTGATGAAAAGACTTTGGTGAAACTTCAAAGAATGTAAACTGGTTCCAAGTTGGGTAGATGGATTTCTCCACTTTTATAGGTTGGCAAAAATCTGAAAAAAAAAAAAAAAAAAAAAAAAAAGAAGAAAGAAAGAAAGAAGCAGCAGCAGCAGTCAAAACAATCAAATAAAATAATTGCCTGTAAAAAAGTTGAGATTCTAGGGCTAGAAGCAAGGATGGGGTTGGTTGGAGAGAGAAACGAGTGACGTATTTAGGCAAGTCACAAATTAAACTCTTTTCAAACAACAACAACAACAAAAAACAAGACAATATTTAAACCAGCAACTTTATCCTAACAAGCAGAATGGTATATGCAAAAATTGAAATCAAATAAGTCCTTTGAACTTATATATACATTTCCCCTTTCAGGTAAATGGAGTTCATCAGCTTGGGAAGAAAGTCCATCCAGGGGAGGGAAAAGTCCATCCAGGGGAAGGAAAACCCCAATTTTAAAATCCCCACTCCCTTGCATCACATTCAAACTTGGAAAAGGCTATAGAAATAAATTGAAACAGAAAATCCAAGTGGAGCCCTGTCGACCTTCTGGCAACTCCTGTAGCCAAACTGGCCCTAAATGTAACACCCCGTATTCCTTTGGATATTTTTGGTCTGGTCAAAGGGGTAAGGGTTGTAATATTGGTAGAGCACCCATCCCACCAAGAAGCCTCACCATCAAAAGACAATTTGGGCCAAAAAGGGTGCTACCTTTATTCCACAAGATAAACTGATGCCTACATAGATATGCCATACATATGGGAGATGAAGGTTTGCATCCTGCCAAAGAACACACATTCTTTTGAAAATCTCAGGCCAGTGGACGAAAATATACAAAAAAAAAAACCCCAACAACAACAAAATGCACACCCAGGGAAGCATTTATATCCACCAAGAATCATGTCGGTAGTAATAATATATATTCTATGCTAGGATATTTTTAATTACTTTTGTTTCTAGTGAAGATTTTTGGGTACCACTTTAGCATATGTCCTACCGATCAGTGTATCTTAGTACCACATTTGTATCCTACATTATCCAACATAAAGGGAAAAGCAAAAATGGAAGGGGGGGTGCCATTTATTGTTGTATTATAAAGAACAATTATAAAATAAGAAATTTGACTAAAAAAATCATAAAACAAGATATTTGAATCCTTTACATAAAAACATTCCGAATGTCTTAACATATTGAGAAAAAAAAAGTTGAGACAATGCCTTAATAATGTAAAATACTCATTGGAGCAGAATTTGATCAATAGGACGCATGCTAAATTGGCACCAATTTTTCTCAGGTTAAAGAGTAAATCATTATTTACTAAGTGTAGATGTGATACAAGGCTGCAAATATGGAGCACTCAACTGAGGATTGAACCCACCACTCAGTTGTAAATGAGCCAGTGAGACAAGCTTGTTAACCATTATGCCAGGTTGATGTGCCAAAAGGTTAAAGAGTAAATATTTCAGCTTGGCCAACTTTCCTCAGTCTTATACTTCCCAAATTATAACACTACTTTCTGTGAAAACACTCCACTGCTATGAAATACTATCAACTTACTTTTTAGTCTTTTTATTCATACAATTAAAAAAAGAAAAAGAAAAAAAAGAAAAAAGCATACCCCTGGATATATGCTTTTAAATTAAATTCACTTAGGAATAAAGACAAGAAAACTTATCTTTACCGACATATTTTGCCGTCTGATGGACTTTATCAAGGCAAATGTAAGGATTTTATTTTGCAACATGCATTTATAAGGAGAAGTAAAAATGTTAGTTTTTAAAAAAAATTTCAATTTAAGAATATCTATAAATATACTTTAGGGTAACTGAAACTAAAGGTAAACTATGGAGGATGCTAAGTGATATAATTTAATCTTACTTATTATAAAACGCAGATTGTGTGTGTGTGTATTTCCTACATTTTTCAACCGATTTCAACAAAACTTTACAGGACTACGTAAAATTACCTTGCGGTGGTCCTGACAGCACCCAAAATTGGAAAATCAATTGTTTTTGCACAAAATCAATTTGAAAACACGCTAAAACACGATTCTGTCGCCAGAATGAAAGGGGGACAACTCATATCGAGTTATACTGATAAAAACCCAGGTTGTTTGTGTGTGCGTGTGTTCATTTATATATGGGATCGGATTTCCTACATTTTTCAACTGATTTCAACAAAACTTCACTTTATTTTGGCAGGTAGTGTTTCTTATTGTCTTGCACACTTTTTTCTTTATTTTTACATTCAGAATGCTTTAAAAATTCCATTAAAAGACAACTGTTTATAATAAAATTCTATTCAATCGATAGACTCATAACGATTGAAGACAATGTTTTTGTTCGAGTTTGGGTTTGACCAATTAGTAAAAAAAAAAAAAAAAGAAAAAAAAAAACTAATTAAGACATGCGTGTCCGTCAACCTTAAACAATAATCTTTGTCAATTTTATTTTTCAGTCTTTATGATGGTCGATACTTGATCTATCTCTTACTGTTACATCCCCGGGCAACGCCGGGCTCTACTGCTAGCGTCTGATAAATGAAAGTGAATAAATGTTGTTACTGAATTTTTTTTTTATGAAATTATTATTCTATTTAGCGAAATTAATTTATGTATTTATTAAATTATATTTGAAATATCTGACGAAGTGTTGACTTTATTTTATTTGTTTTTATTAGATTTGATAACAAATTTTTTGCAGCCATAATATGGGATGTTAAACTAGAAAATTGCTCGGTTTTTAAAACCAATAAAAGTCAATCTCAAATTGGCATATACAGAGAGAGAGAGAGAGAGAGGAATAAGAATATTTGCAAAGGCAATTTTGGGAATTTGCATACGATGATTCGATGAAATCTGAATATTTATTAAACAACCATCAACATGCCTGGTCCTATAACCAAGATGTTATCAGTACTGAGAAAGACTCCCTTAGATTTTCACTTGAAGGTGCTTGAGTTTATTTATATTAAGTCCTGTCAGCAATCCCTCTTTAAGGAGTGGCTGTTAGAATTAAATGTAATCATGTACAAAACTTAGTCTTTAGTTACTGTGTACATTTCTTGTCCTTGATTAAGCCCCAATAAGAGATGACTGATAAACTGATTAGGCTCCTTTTATGTTGTCCCATATTTTGAAATTACCCCTTTACAGTTTTTTTCGGTGGGATTCCTTTCTTGTGTGTGTGTGTGTGTGTGTGTAAATAAAGGTAGGCATAATGCAACTTCTGATTCATATTCTAGTGAAGAGAAAATGACATCAATATCCATTTTATCCCAAACTGTGGAAATCTATAAAAAGAGAACGATTTCAAAAGACATTTTTTAAAACTTGTTACACAGACACTATTTTCTTAGTATTGTTATAATGTAAATTTATTATTGCCACTGTGTAAATCATGACAACCAGATCTGTCATCAAAGAGAAGTTCTTACCATTCGTCCCAAACAAATCCAATGAGCCACCATCAGTTGATAACCAAGGAGGAACAAGATACAAAATAAACGCAATTCGTCTTCTTTCCAGTTCATCATCATGGCATAATAAAACATCTGTAAAAAGAGAATCAAGCATCAGAAACAGAATAGAGATCAAGTATAGTACACAAGATTTTTTTTTAACAACAAAACTACTTATTATGACCTCTGCAACTTAAAAAGTTTTTTTCCCTTTACACTTCATCCAAATTTTGTCTCAAAACAGAAGGCAGTAATGATACCAATTTATTTAGACCGCATCATTGCAAAGAATTGGCAAGAAATTTCACCCCCTGGACTGACTTATTAGGCACAAGAGAATAAAAAGGATAAAAAAAAAAAAAAAAAAAAAAAAAAAAAAAGAGAGAAAGGAAAAAAACAAAAACAAGAGGAAAAAAAAAAAAACGAGAGAAAAAAAAAAAAACAAGAGAGAGAAAAAAAAACAAGAGAGAAAAAAAAACAAGAGAGAAAAAAAAACAAGAGAGAAAGGAAAAAAAACAAGAGAGAAAAGGAAAAAAAAAACAAAAACAAGAGGAAAAAAAAAAAAACGAGAGAAAAAAAAACAAGAGAGAAAAAAAAACAAGAGAGAAAAGGAAAAAAAAAACAAAAACAAGAGGAAAAAAAAAAAAACGAGAGAAAAAAAAAAAAAACAAGAGAGAAAAAAAAAACAAGAGAGAAAAAAAAAAAAAACAAGAGAGAAAAAAAAAAAACAAGAGAGAAAAAAAAAAAACAAGAGAGAAAAAAAAAAAAACAAGAGAGAAAGGAAAAAAAACAAGAGAGAAAGGAAAAAAAACAAGAGAGAAAGGAAAAAAAACAAGAGAGAAAGGAAAAAAAACAAGAGAGAAAGGAAAAAAACAAGAGAGAAAGGAAAAAAAAAAAAAAAAAAAAACCGAGAAAAAGGAAAAAAAGAGAAAAAGAGAAAAAAAAAAAAGAGAAAAAAAAGAAAAAAAAAAAGATAAAAAAAGAAAAAAGAGAGAGATGAGGCTGTTGGTCTGCAGAAATTGAAGAGAAAATTTGTAATTTTTTTTATTGGTAATGACTATGTTTTTTAAGGAATTGCTAAGGAAGAGATTATTATCTGTAGGAGAGAGGCAAGACAACATGCTTTCAAAACATGATGAAAAAGTCAAAATGTAGTAAATAAAAGACTCAATGAACCACAGGGCAAAAAAAAAAAAAAATAAAATAATAAAAGCAGTTTCATTTACAAGCTCAAATGTTTTGTTGCAGGCATCAAGATATGTTGTCTTATACACAACACATGAGATTATTAACATGTTTACTGCATACATACATAACCATGTTTTTTCTTGAAGCAGAACCAGGAGGAATTTAGCATAAGCAAGGTGGGCCCTGCTTAGAAATTCTGAGAGAAGAATGGATGTGACAAACTGCTTGTTCCAATTGTGCCAGAAAAGACTGCAAAGCGATTTCCCCTGCCCATTTTATAGGCAAAAGCACACAAATGCGTGCTGGGATTTCTTCTTAGCTAATAAGATAGGCCAATTGCCAGTTTCAGCAGACTCAGTCCTGGTCTGTCTTGAAGTCAGAATGATAAGTTTGCTTACCCAAACTTGCCCTTGTGTGTCAGCCCCAATTCTTAGTTTGTGAACTTTCTGGCAAATTACTGTTAATTTGTATTGCATATATTGTTTGCTTGCTTTATATTATTCCCCCCCCCCGTTCTTTTTCTTGTTATTGCTTATTACAAACTTTGACACTTACGTTTGTTGGACAGTTCTATTGATTTACATTTTACACAAAACAAACTTACCAGTGTATTCATATATTGAGCAAAACAAGTCCACATCTTCTGACAATTCAATACCAGTTACTTTCTTCATCCATTGTAAAATATCTTTGTAGAAAAGATTTCTAGGAAAAAAAAAAAAAAAAAATGTAAGAAATTTTTATGAGTTTATTGCAGCATGGGTAGCCATTTTCAAACAGTGCACTGCAGGAGGTACAGCCCATCATGAGGTGGGCTGCACAACTAAAAAAAGTAATTTTTCATTAAAGATACCACAGCCATTTTCCCTCAGCAAAAGACCATGTACATAAGCAACTGCCTTACATTTCTTAAACATAAGCATCTACCTTACAGTTCTTTTTCTTTGGAGAAAAGATACTTTCTATAATGAAAACAAAAAAACTGAAGTCCTGCTACAATATCACTGAAGACAGAGTGGTTAACACACACTTCTGCTTGTGTTTTGTTTCTAATTTATTCATTTGAGTATAGAAAAACATTTGTTAGAAAAAAAAAAAAAGTCCATTTTCTTGAGAAAAATCATTATCATTGATGTTTCCTGTTTCTGAAGCAAAAGATGTTTACACATATGATCTTCCTTAGTGAAAATAGCCAATGGTTTAAAATGCTGACAACATTAGCTTCAATGAAAAGTTTACAAAATTAAAGAAACATTGTATTTAATCATTATTTCTGTATGTAGTTATGCATTAGAGTGTGTGAGTGAACAAATGAGAACAAAAGAAGCAAGATTTTAAATGTTATTTTCCTCAGGAAATTAAGTATGCCACTCAAAAAGCCAATTGAACCACATGTGGCCCATGACTGGTTTATACATGCAGGTCATCATTGACCTACAACCATGATTGGTCACAACCAACAGCATGTAAATCGAGCAGGTCGTTAGTCGGCCTGTAATTAATTTTGCAACCTTTTCATCTTTCTTTAGGTAACTTTTGTATTTTTTATAACTTTTATGGTTTCTTTACGTTTGATACCATTTGTATCATCAATACACATTGTTTTGTTTTTTTATTTTTACGTTGACAAGTTTTAAGTCAAAAACTGCATACTACATTACAGTTAGTTTAATATTTGCTAAATATACAAAAAAACAAAATACAAATGCAAAAAACAGTTTTTTTTAGTTGCAAAACATACTAAATCCCACCAGACATCTATTCTCAATGTTTCACCCATATCAGTTATTTAAAAAGTTCACAAAATGAGTTGCAATAAAAAGCAACAGAAGATGAAAGAAAGACCAGTAAAAAATTAATAATAATGTCTCACTTTCCCTTATAAGCATGTTAATAAAAATAGATATCAATACAGAATTGCAATGTAAACTTATGAGGTCTACCTGGAAAGTAGCCATTGATTTGTTTTTTTTTTAACAGCTTATCAAGCTTTTGCAGGTTATTCAAGGCCAAAAAACATTTCTAAACCCAAAGATTTTTTTTTTTGAGGAGATAATAATGAGTTACTGATACAAGTCCTACTAATTAACCCATAGCTGGAGAAGAGGTGGATTCATTACCTTTCCCATGTAAGTGAATGTAACGAACCCAAACAGAATTGGAACTTGGCTATCAGATTTATTTGAGCTATTATCCATTACACCACTCACATATCCAAGCTTACATCACCTGGTATTCTCAAATGGTCACCCATCTAGGTACTGACCAGGATTGACATTGCTTAACTCTGGTGACTGTACAAAAGAACTGGTGTTTCAATGTGATATGGCTGCAAGCATTTGGAATGTATAATGTATTAGTAGGAGGGAAGAAAATGTTAACATCTAACTAAGGCCAATGGCATTTTAGTCATTTTAGACTTACTCACTTTAGGATCTCACCCACTTTAGCACACTTACCACTTTTCAAAAGCAGCTTGTAAAATCCTCTTTCAAGGTCACCAGCAAATACAGTGTCATTCTCGCTTTAATCTCACACAAAGGAAAACAGCCAGAATGTGCTAAGAACCAAATCTGGACTTTGGGGGTTGGGGAAAAAAAGTGTGTGTGGTGGTGGGTTAAGGATGTGATATCAAAAATAGACTGTAGAATTTACTCACTTGACCATTGTGAATGCAAGTCAGACAGCACACAAACTCATCTCTCTGCTGACTGAGCAACCCAGCAGGAGGGTGCCTGCACATGCATGCACAGAAAAATTCCCTCTGATTGCTCACCAAGTTACATCAGCTGTTCTACTGGGTCTTGAAATTTTCAAAATAGCTGGATATGTTGTAAACTTTTGAAAATATTTGTCAAATATAAAAATTACCATATGCCTGTTGCAGTTTTTTGTGTATATATACTAGTGAGTTAGCCCAAATGACTCACTTTATAGTCTACCAATAGAAGGTTAACCAATCAGAAGACGTAGAACATTCAATCCGTCGTGTATAAAGGCGGCCATTTTGTCTACTCTACCTGAATGTCCAGTCCAGCTTGTCAGGTGAAGAGAAACAGAAGGACGAACTACGCTCTGCTACTTTTATCGAAATATTCACTGCTAACCTAAACAACGCTTTCCTACTGTCTTTGAAATATTCACTGCTAACCCCTGGATTCTATACTTGAAGACAACTGTCATCATGAACAACAATGCCTGCCAGGAAAATTTTGCAATTGCTTTGTGTTAATAAAATACCAAACATTTTTCTTGTTTATGGTCAATACTTCCTGAATATTCAAGGAAATAAATAACATTCTACTTTCCCATCAAATAATTATAAAACAACTATGAAAATTTGTTGCATACAAGTCTTACACACACACACACACACGTGTGTACACAAGGTGCGATGGATAAATTGTCGTTCAAATCACACAAAAATGAAACTAACACTGCCATCTCATTTTAACAGAGATATTTACCAAAATTACACAAAAATATCTTGAAATACTATAGAGTAAATTTATTCAATAAAATCACCATTGGTTTCAACTACTGCCTCCAGATGACTTCAGCATCTCCTGTAGCTCTTTTGGACAGTCTCCTTGTTTAAGTTGGTGAAGGCTGCCATAATCTTTGCCTTCAGTTTGTCTTTGGTATGACAAGGAGTTTTGTTGGTCTCCCGCTCAACTGCGCCCCACATACAATAATGAAGGGGTTGGCAATCTGGGGAGATAGGTGGCAAGATGTAAGGAGTGATGTGGTCATAGAAATTGTCTGACAAGCATGATTGGGTTCTCCTGTGTGTAGGTCATGTTGCAGAATCCTTTTGCCAAATATAGGGTCTTCCAACAGCCACCCTCTTCACCCAGGGCAGCACTACCTTCTCAGGGCTCTTGATGTAGGCCTCCATATTGAGACTGAGGCCTTCACAAATTTGGGAGTTCTTTTCTTATCAGAATGATAAGAGTTTTCCGAGCTGCTGTACCTTTGTAGCCATTATTAGACTAACCCAACTCTTTCCAAATCCTCTGCACTGCCCTCAGATTGACACCCACACAATCTCTGAAATGTTTGTATTGGCAGTACAGTATGTTGTTTCTAAATTTTTGAGCAAAGTGAATTATATATATATATATAATAATAATAATAAAACAGTTTTATCCAGACTTGCCCAATAAAACTATAATTGTACAAAACTGGCCAGCTATGTGTGGAAAGTAAGAGACAAAGATGGTAAAAGCCCATTGGAGCATTTTAAAGAAGGTTAAGCCTTGCAAAATTGGTGATACAATGTGCAGATTATAGCAGGAGAAATTAGAAATCATATTGCATCCAGACTAAAATAAGCTTTTAAATGAAAATTCTGAAGTGATGTCAGGCTGCAAGCACACTATAAAATACATTTTGGGTATGCATGAACCCGGATAAGAGTACATGTACAATTTTTTTTCTCTCCCTCTTCTTCCAGTCCCTCTACACTTGCTCTGCTCCTCCCCTTCCATTGTACTTCCTGTTGAAAATGTACAAATACATATAAAAGGCATTGGGAAGTAGAATTAATCTTTATTGCCTGACGAAACCTTACCAGTGAAAACCATTGTAGCATAAGTGATTAGTATTCTTTTATTTTAATATATATATATAGATATATATATATATATATATATATTTGGTTGGATAGATATGATATTGAGTGCTATCTAATAAGTACCGCGCATATAATATATAAATAATTATATATATATATATATATATATATATAAAAAATAAATGTGAATGTCACCGTGTCACACTTTTTCAACTTTACTCCTCGAGGCTAGATTTCAAAATGGTATATATTGGGATAGCCCAATATATACCATTTTGGAATCGGGCTAACTCTGCGAGCAAATTAAAAACATTCCGGGCTGGATCCGGAACTGCAATCCTGAAATTTTGGATTCCCAAATTTTCATTACTGTGGTTTTTTGCGACAAATTTTTTTGTATGATAACAAATTTTATAATTTGGGAATAATCAAAATTAATTGGGATTTCCAGCGAAAGTAACTCGTGAAATAAAAGTAATTGTTTGTATGGAAAGTAAGGATCCATTTACATCAAATTGTCTTTAAATTAAGTGGCAGCAGAAGACTTTTCATTGAACTTTTAAAAGGTAAGCATGAGTATTAATGCAATACTTAAATGCAGCAATCAATTTCGAGTTCTTCTGTAGTTTATTGTTGCTTATCACATTTACACCTTGTAATGAATGTTCTGCAGAATCTTGTTTAAATGCTGTCTGATAGGGTAGCTTTTAAACAAGTATGTATATATATATATATATATATATGTGTATGTGTGTCTGTGTAATATAAAAAATTTCGCTATCAACACTACCTGGATTATTTACCAAAAATCATCTGATGAGACTATAAGGTTGAAACCCGAGCAGTGCTGAGGGTGAAATTTTTTATATTATCCACTTTACACGCTTAATTTTTCGGAATTGTGTATTGCGCACTCTCTTAAAATATCTGTCTATTGGTCTGACCTAATACTTTTTATATTCTTATAAAAAAAAAGCAGCAGCAATACTTAAGGTTTAAAATACATTTTCAAAATGGGGGTAAAAAAAAAAAAAAAAAAAAAATTCAATTTACCATTTCCCAATAAACGAAATAATTTGTATGTATAAAATGAGTGTAACAATATTAAGACATAATGTTGCAAGCAAATATTAACTGAAGGCATTAATTTTAGTTCTTACCTCAGAGCTGCAATCTGTCGTCCTGAAGCATGTTTGAGGTCTGAACTCTGACACAGACAAAAAAAAAAAAAAAAAAAAAAAAAAAAACTTAAAATGAAAGAACACTGGGAAAATGTAGACAAGTTGGTAAAATACAAGGGGGTTTAGAGAGAAAAACAACCAAATTAAATTTATTTAAATATTAATAAAAAATGTAACCATCTTTTTCAATGGCCGCATCCCAATTGGAACATAAATTTTTCTACATATCTTTGTTTTTGAATGTTCTGCTACTTACAGAATGTTCTAGTGATTGAAACAAATGAAAATCTGTAGGTGCTAAATTTGGTGAGCATGAAGAATGTCAAAGAGCCTCCCATCCTAATTTCTTCGGTTGGTTTTGCAGAGTGAGCCTTTGCAACTGCCAGGCTGAAGAATAATGCCTTTTCTGTTTACTGAAGGATACTTTCGACATAATGCAGAACTCCCTTCCAGCTCCTTGTTTTCCAGTCAACTTTGACCCCCCACCAAATTTTTTTTAAAATTCAATGTCAATCATTATCTTCTGTTTTCTTAATTTCTGTTCTTTTCTCTTTCTGTAAACACACAATGCAATCCCGAGCTTCTCCACCTGATCAGCCAAGGATTAAGGTATACTGCATTTTGATTTTTGATCTTGTTGGTGTGCACTGAAAGATGGGGAAAGTGCATGCACACAAGGTAACACAATAAAAGATGAACACCATTCTGAGAAATAAGGACACAAACTTGGTTTCCCCATTGAGGTTTTATGGCATATCAACCTCAATGGGTTATTTAATGCTGACAATATTTATTTCTGGTAATATTTTTTTCTTCAAAAATCTATTGCTGGTAATATTTTTTCAAAAATGTATAGCTGGTTTGGTTTGATTTGATTACGGCATATCAACCTCAGTGGGTTATTTAATGCCGATGAGATTTTTATTACTGGTATTTTTTTTTTTTTTTTTTTTTTAAATTTATTGCTGTTAATAATGTTAATATATTTCTGGTAATAATTTTTCTTCAAAAATTTATTGCTGGTAATAAGTATTTCTGGTATTAAAACCTATTTTTATGCTTTCATAGTGTTTAGACCTCAGTTTGGGGGTCAACCACCTACCCATAGCTAGGACCCCAATGTGTGCCACCACCCCAGAGTACCTGGGAACACCAGTTTATAGGTGGTTCCATGCTGTTGGATGTAGTTTATCGTCTTATGCAGGAGACAGATGTAGTTTATTGTCATACCCAGGACATCACATTATATAGAGATGTTTTATTTAGGGCTTTGCCTGATTGTTTCAGGTGGGTAGGTGATACTTTCTGCTATTTTCAGCTCTTTTCCCTATCCATCTACTTATCGCAATGTGGTAGCTGGCAATACAAACAAACTGCAAGGAATTATAGAAAGGACAAACCCATCACCAGTCAAGGGCAGACCATAACTCTCCCTGGTCCCAAACATGACCTTTTGACCAACACCTGGATATATCCTATTTCCGGTTTTGTTATCACATGATCCCCATCCCATCCTTTACTTCTTGTTCTAAGAGGCAACGAGTGGCATGTGTGATATGTAAGCAGAATAGTGGACGCCTACGCAAATGTAGCAACAGTCCCTGGCTAAATGAAATGCTGGACGAACAAGGAGAAAAAAAATGGCCGACCTTAGAATCTGAAATGAGCATGGACGCGTTTCGCATGCAGATTGCTGGAAGTTAACAATAAAAGTAAAGCGTCCTGGGGGGGTATTTATGAGTCACGGACGTGTAACGTATGCAAATTTCAGCCAGTTAGAACTGATATCAAACAAGCAATCTCGCAGGTAGGTGGGGCGGTCTTTTTCTTTTGTTCTTGAGTTGGTCGTACGGTTCGGGTGTGTGTATTGTCGGAGACTAAGAAAGACTATAGGAATCTATCTTCCTCCTTATACCTGGGACAGCAGTGTCAAACTTAAAACCAACTCTTTTCCTTCAGGATGTCACTTAGAAGATGCAACTTCAAAAGGAATTATCTGATAGTCCATCAAACAGAAACACTATAAATTGAGATAAAACAACCTCTCCGCTTTCTATGTGGTGGCCATAGTATAATATTCCCTGAATGTTTTTGTTTTCTCATATTCTCTCACACTCAGTTACCCCCCCCCCACATTTTAGTGGCTTTATTGTCTTGCTCAGGGTGAAGTGATTCTGGGGAAAGAGGCATTTTGTTCAAAAGCCTCTTTCCTCAGAATCAGGACATTCCACTTTTCCTTGATTAACTCAGTATGAACAAGTTTAAGTTACCTGATGAAAATTATACAAGTCATTATTCTTCTCATTAAAGGTGAGTTCTTGCAATTCTCCTTGGAGTCTGTCAAGATAATGATCTTCTCGAATCAGCTCTGGTAACACACAGTGGACAAATGGAGAGGAATGAAGGAACTGTGAAGTGAGATCACCTGAAGTTAAAGACAAAGACAAAATTAAAAAAAAAACAAAAAAAAAAAAACAGTTTTGATGCAATAGTAAGAACTTCATATGCCATTTTATTTGCCTGACTATCATTGCATAACTGTTACCGTCACAGAAAGTGGAATCTTTGGGAAAAAGGGATGAATTCATATTCCTTCAGCTAGGACAGGCTAGTCTCTCATCTTGGGTAGCAGTCAGTCTAAAAGAAGGATAACTACTTAATTCATGTGCTTGCAAATAATAGGGTAGACTATTAAGTAAGGCAAACAGTCAGAAAAGGTTTGGGCTCTGTCAACCTAGGTTTTGTTTATTTTGTTTTATGTCATATCAACCTCAAAAAACATTTTTTTTCACAGAGTTTTGACCCCAGGTTGGGGGAGTTAGCTGATAGCTGGGATCCTAACAGGTGCTACCACCCCAAGAACAACAGCAATTAAAATGTAGTTCAACGCTCCTCAAAACCTCCCGATCAGAGGCCTTGCTGCTAGATGTAGCTTAGTGTCATACCCAGGACTTCTGTCAACCTATCATGACATTACTGTTACAGACAGTGCTTGTGGTGCCTCTACGAACCTAATGGATTACTCGATTCATAATTATAGAATCCAATGAAATGATATTTAAGTATTTTGTCATAAAATAGTTTGAAGAAAAATAGATAACTTTTAAAAATGTTTCTTGATTCTTTTCAGCTGAATTGTTTTGATTTGGGTGATTGCAAATTCAAACTTTACACTTGTACTGGAAGTTGTAATTTAATTGAGTTAAGCTAAGAACAACTCTTTATGATCTGTCATTTTTTTTTTTTTTTATGTCACAGTGAAAACATGTTCATAAACAAATTGGATCACCAAACAGGATGTGATTTAACATTTATTTAGACTTACTTTCAAAACATTCCCACAACAGATAGAAAATGAATCCAGTATATACACAAAAGCAGAAAGTCAGTTCAACAAAAAAAGTAACTCCCAAAAATAATTGTTTTCATTTTGATATATGTAGATCTTATAGTCATTAGAAAATCCTGTACATTTAAGTGAAAATTTCCGACTGCTCTCAAGATATCACAAGCTGAAATTTTGCTGAATTGTCATTTCTGTTGATGGACATTTTAGAACTTGACAATCCTTATATCTTATGATTCACTGGCCAGAAATTAATGAAATTCGATACTCTTACAGATTTTTAGTCAAGGTATCCAAATATCCCTTTAGAGTAACCAGAAAGTAGATATTAGCAGTTTTAGGTGGATGACCACATTGAAAAATTGTGAAATATCAATTCTACTTTTAGTGGTATTTTCCAATTTTTCCATGTGGCGTTCACCAAAAATCTTCTGTTAACTCCCTGTACAATTCTAAAGGGATATTTGGATTCCTTGACTAAAAATCTATAAGGGTGTCAAATTTCGTTAATTTCTGGCCAGTGGATCAGAAGATATAAGGGTTTTTGTGAGATCGCTGAGTTTGAAAACATCCGTTGACAGAAAATGCCGATTCAGCAAAATTTCAACTGCAATTCTTGAGAATTGTTAGGAATTTGCACTTAAAATTTTTAGGATTTTCTAATGACTATAAAATCTACAACATACATGCAGATGGCACGAGAAACAGAAACTATACCACAGAATATTTAAATACAGAAAGGACACTGCAGGAATGCCCAAAGAAGCTAGTAAAGGAAAGTGAAAAGAAAGAACAAAATATCAATTGTAAGAAGACAGAATGTATGATTGTCAGCAAAAAGAACCTCGCAACATGTGAATGGAGATGCCAAAAATCAAGGAAAAAGAAAAAAATTTAAATATTTAAGAATTGTTTTAACAGAGAATGGAAAAGTATTACCGAAATCTAAAGGTACATTGAGATAGCGAAAGATGCCTACCAAAAGCTAAGCAAAGTATTAAGAAACAGGAAAATTATTAGAAACAAAGAAAAGAGTACTGAACAGTTATGTAATATGGGTCCTCCTATATGTCAGTGAATGCTGGACAATCTTCTCACAGATGAAGAGGAGACTTGAAGCAACAGAAATTTGATTCTACAGCAGGATGCTGAGAATCCCATAGACAGAAAATATGAGCAACGAGGAAGTTTTAGGGAATATGGAAACAAAATGGACACTTAGAATCAGAAAGAGACAACTGAAATTTTTAGAGCATATAAGAAGTAAGAGGGTTTGGAGAATCTGACAATCCCAGGACATATTGAAGGGGAGAGAGAGAGAGAGAGAGATGTATAACCTACAGAACAAGCTTGTGTAAATGGTTGACAGAACAGGGATTATAAGAGATAGCAAAAAGGCAAACTTTACAGAGACTAGGAAATTGTGGAGAGCCATGATCGTTTATATCCAGAAGGGACATGGTACATAAAAGAAGAAGAATGAGCTTGTTGTGTATGGTTCACAGGACAGGAATTAAGAACGATAACAAAAAGACCAAATTTACTAAGAGCTACAAAGACTAGGAAATTGTGGAGAGCCATGATCTTTGATATCCTGAATGGACATGGTATATAGAAGAAGAACGAGCTTGTGTAAATGGTTGACAGGACAGGAATTAAGAACGATAACAAAAAGACCAAATTTACTAAGAGCTACAAAGACTAGGAAATTGTGGAGAGCCATGATCTTTGATATCCTGAATGGACATGGTATATAGAAGAAGAACGAGCTTGTGTAAATGGTTGACAGGACAGGAATTAAGAACGATAACAAAAAGACCAAATTTACTAAGAGCTACAAAGACTAGGAAATTGTGGAGAGCCATGATCGTTGATATCCTGAATGGACATGGTATATAGAAGAAGAACGAGCTTGGGTAAATGGTTGACAGGACAGGAATTAAGAACGATAACAAAAAGACCAAATTTACTAAGAGCTACAAAGACTACGAAATTGTGGAGAGCCATGATCGTTGATATCCTGAATGGACATGGTATATAGAAGAAGAACGAGCTTGGGTAAATGGTTGACAGGACAGGAATTAAGAACGATAACAAAAAGACCAAATTTACTAAGAGCTACAAAGACTAGGAAATTGTGGAGAGCCATGATCTTTGATATCCTGAATGGACATGGTATATAGAAGAAACACGAGCTTGTGTAAATGGTTGACAGGACAGGAATTAAGAACGATAACAAAAAGACCAAATTTACTAAGAGCTACAAAGACTAGGAAATTGTGGAGAGCCATGATCGTTGATATCCTGAAGGGACATGGTATATAGAAGAAGAACGAGCTTGTGTAAATGGTTGACAGGACAGGAATTAAGAACGATAACAAAAAGAACAAATTTACTAAGAGCTACAAAGACTAGGAAATTGTGGAGAGCCATGATCGTTGATATCCTGAAGGGACATGGTATATAGCAGATCAGAAGAACGAGCTTGTGTAAATGGCTGACAGGACAGGAATTAAGAACGATAACAAAAAGACCAAATTTACTAAGAGCTACAAAGACTAGGAAATTGTGGAGAGCCATGATCGTTGATATCCTGAAGGGACATGGTATATAGAAGAAGAACGAGCTTGTGTAAATGGTTGACAGGACAGGAATTAAGAACGATAACAAAAAGACCAAATTTACTAAGAGCTACAAAGACTAGGAAATTGTGGAGAGCCATGATCTTTGATATCCTGAATGGACATGGTATATAGAAGAACGAGCTTGTGTAAATGGTTGACAGGACAGGAATTAAGAACGATAACAAAAAGACCAAATTTACTAAGAGCTACAAAGACTAGGAAATTGTGGAGAGCCATGATCTTTGATATCCTGAATGGACATGGTATATAGAAGAAGAACGAGCTTGTGTAAATGGTTGACAGGACAGGAATTAAGAACGATAACAAAAAGACCAAATTTACTAAGAGCTACAAAGACTAGGAAATTGTGGAGAGCCATGATCGTTGATATCCTGAAGGGACATGGTATATAGAAGAAGAAGGAGCTTGTGTAAATGGTTGACAGGACAGGGATTAGGAGAGATAGCAAAAAGACAAACTTTACTAAGAGCTACAAAGAGTAGGAAATTGTGGAGAGCCATGATCGTTGATATCCTGAAGGGACAAGGCACATAGAAGAAGAACGAGCTGGTTGGCAGAACAGGGATTAAGAGAAATAACAAAAAGACAAACCTTACTAGAAACTACAAAAGACAAGTGGTTGTGGAGAGCCATGATCGTCCACGTTTTGAAGGGTGTAAACACATAGAAGATGCATTACATTGAAAAGAACATCACAAAGAACTTGGAGCTGAAGTCAGGATTGCTGATTTTCAGTGTAAACAACATATGGCAAATTGTTGGAATGTTTCATTATTGTGTTGCTTGAGAATAAGAAACATTACAAATTTGCATGACAGTTCAAAAACAAAATTGATCTTTTGGCTCAAAGTAAACATGTTCAATGATTACTCAATCAATAATAATGACTTGGAAGAGGGGACAAGCACAATCTTCCCCATCATTTGGCCTTGTTAAAAAACTTACCTCGTATACCCATATTTCAAACAGAGCAAGTTTAACATTGACCATGTGCCAGACTAAGCCAACATAATACTTACCTTCAAACTGTTTTTTTTTTACATCAGCCTTTAATAATAAAAAAAGTGGATATAGTCGGTTTTTTAGAGTTTCAAACGATTTTACTGAACAAACTGTAACTTTCCCTTATCGGACATATTTGTGAATAAGTCCTGAAAATTTCATTTAAAATTTGACAATTATCTGATTTTTGCAAGAATTTCCAAATGAATACTTTTTACCTCAAAAAAAAACACTCAAAGAAAAATTTTTTATGAAGGCTCTAAAAAATAATAATGAAAAAAAAAATCCTTTGGTCTTTTCTTTTTGACGATTACGTTTTTTTGTTGAGGCATTTTTTCATCATGTATTGTACAGTAGTAGTATGCTCATTTTTTGGAGCATATACACGATGAACAAGGTTGCATAAAGGTTGTTCGTTAAAAGGAGATAAAAATACTTGAGATGTAAAAATTGCTTGAAACGCTAAATCCGACTATGACCGTAGAGAATATTATATTCAATATCAACATGTTCAATATAATTTTTTTAGTAAACAATTGTTTACTCATTGTAAGAATTTTATTTTTAAAACATTACTTTCAGGTGGCAAAAACTGTCAACAAGTTTTCTTTTAAAAAAAAAAAAAAACACTTCTTGAAGAGAATTTTAATTTTATGGTTGGAGAATCCCACTGCAATGTATAGACTGCCGCTGGTTTGATACTATTTATTTAATGACAATGTTAATTGATAAGTAAGTAGTAGTAGCATAACACTTCAGGAATCGGTGAGCTGAGTTCAAATTCTCGCCTATTTTTGTAGCATTCACTTTCGTACAAATGCCCTCATAATAATAATAAAAAAAAGCATGCATATTCTATAATTCTCTCATCCAACCCAGGAAAACCTGGGAATTCAAAAATGTGGAATGTCAAAGCTAGACGCAGATGATAAAAGAAAATTAATCTGTGGGGAGCCATAATCGCTTACCTCCTGAACGAAACTGACAAAACAAAAAACATTACACTTCCACACAAATGAAAATAATATTGAACACGTACTTTACGGCAGTGGTTCTCAATCTATTTTGCACAATGTACCCTTTTCCCCATCAGGGTGGCACCCACCTTTCCAAGATTGTCAAACTCAAAGTGCATCCCAAATAATATGTATACTGGAAAATCATTCTTTTCCATATTTAGTACGTACATTTTTTTTACAAACATGGATTATTTTTGTAATGGCAAAAAACACAAGAGCCAGCATGACCTCTCAGTTGCGCCGACCGATGCACATTGCGGGTTGTACAGCCTTTGGGGAGTTAAAGTTTTTAACATTGACTTTTTTTTGAGTCTATCAATCTGTGGCCCAAACTCCCATTCTGAAATTTACCCCAGGGGTGGGGAAGCCTTCTCCACTAGTTGAGAGTCCATGCTTTAGGATCTTTATATTTTTAATGATTTTTTTTTAATTGTTTTTATAGGCAACCCTCCCTTCAGAACTGGGAGAAACTAAAGAAAAAAAAAAGAAAAGAAAGGCAAATAGAAAGTTAATAAAAGCAAATTCTTCAATTGAATAGTAAAACAAATAAATGACTTACACTGTCCAGATTTATTTTCATCCAAGGAAGAAATTTTGGTGGTCTTTTTCGGTTCATTTTCACAATGAAGTTGGAATTTTTCTTTGAGAGAGTGAATAAAATCTTCTTTAAGATAATACGAATTGATTGTCATTCGCGTGGAAGAATCTTTACCATTTTCCACCCGAACACGCTTATTAATTTGGTCATGGCTCTTTCCCGAATCAATACTCCTTTTGGATTGGTCAGTTGCCATTTTAAAATACTTCCTTAAAAAATTGTTTTTCTCTGTATTAAAAAAAAAAGACAATTTCGTAAAGATTTACAATATCACCGCCATGTGTTGTGTTTCAAGTTGAGACAAAGCTTACTTTCGTACACAGCTATTACAATTAAAACCTCAAATTCTCTTTTGAGAAAAGCAGTAAATAAATTTTAAGGATGAAATAAAATAATTTTTTATTTATTTTTTAATTTTAAATTGTAATGACAAATATTTTATCCCTCTACACAAATGACAGTTTGTAAATACGTAAACAAGGATATCGACTTTACATGTTACTCAAATGGCGACGACCCATGTGAGGATTTGTTAAAACCTAGAAAGTGAAACTTCATAAAAATGGTAAGTTCTGTGAAGACTCCCCCACTTCATTTTTCTTTATTTGTAGTATAAACATAAAGAGTTATATAATTATTTCCATAAATGGCACATTAACTTTATTTAATTTATTCAGATACATCGGGACCAGTATTTTGTTATTTTTGTAATGTTGAAGTAATTTAGTATCCGTTGGCTACTTATATTTTCTTTTATAAAAGAATGTACCGACATACCTATGCAATATATACGTAGATTTATTATAAATTATTTAATGGGTTAAATCTGGACCAACGATTAATGAAAAAACGTATTAACCTTTTAGTTTGATGTTCTTGTTTCTTTGGCATTGTATGAGTTCGAGCCCTGGTCGCTGCAATTTGTTTTTCATAAATTTCAATAAAAATAAATAATCAAATGCAGAGTTATAAAACTAGTCACTTGTTTTGTGTTTTAAGTTCGAAAAACATGAAACGATTTTTTTATGTTCAGTTCTGTTAATTAAAGCAGCATTTTTACGGTAAAAAATAAAATAAATCGGGTAAAAATTTTACCTGATTTATCGAATTTCCAAAATTATCTTTTTAGTCAAGTCAAGTAAGTGTATTTTGACAGGAAGCGAACGAAGCTAAGTAACTTTTGAGTTTTTTTGACCCTTTTATCACTCTTTAAAAATGCGCGGAAGCTAAATTTATTTTACAAGCCATTTTTCTAGGAGAAGATATGTTCTATCGCCCGGTTCATACCCCTCTTCTATCTTTTGAACAGGAACAGCGGTTTCTCTTGTTTTCTGTAGGATTGGATTTCCAGTTCCTTTAAAATCTTTTCAATTTCATTCTCTTTCACTCTCAGTAGCATCTTCTTGTGTCTTTAATCACATTGCCTTGCTTGGGGTGAATTGATTAAAAATTCAGTAGTTGCTAAAAATAAAAATAAAATCAAAGGTTTTAAACTTTAAAACCTTTGATTTTATTTTTATTTTAAAATTTAAAGGTAGTTACAATTCGTCAAGCTGTCAACTGACCATATTCATTTTTTCTTACCTAGTCATTATCACCAATTTCGTTTGCTTTTATGAAATAAATGGAAGCAGCTACATTGTAAGGAATTAAAAAAATGCATCTGGGAGAGAGTCATTTTGTATTTTCTTCTTTTATGTTTCATATCTTCAGGGTGTGGCTAATCATGGCTCTCCACAACTTTTCTTGCTCTAAGCAATGCTTATCTCCTTTCTATCCCTCCTATGTACACTTGAATGAATCATCCTTATTCCCTTCATATTCTATTAAGAAGAAGTAAGTTCCATTGGACAGCTTCTTCCCAAGAACTGCATTGTGGAACAGACACTAGGGAGGATGTTTTCCTGATCGCTACTGTCTTGACCTCTTCAGGTCTGGTGTTAACCATTGCTTTTCTATCATAACCTCATGAACTTTACTCCTTGCCTTTTCTTACATTCCTAGAACACCACACAGTAATCCACTATTTTGAGTGGCTCTTGGGCCTTGTACTGGGTGAACATTGGTTTAAAAAAATATATAATTTATATTATATTTACATAGACTTCTCTATATATGAGGTGACACATATATATGTATATATGTGTAAAGGTGTATGTATGTATATATATATATATATATATATATATATATATATAAGAAATAGTTTGTGTGTGTATGTATGTATGCACAGGTATTTATCAGTGGGCATCTATAGCTGTACATGTATGTACAAGTATACAAAAAAGGCTCTAATATTTATACCCTGGTGGGTGGGTAGGTATGTATGTGTGTGTACATGTATATGCAAGTATATATATATATATATATATATATATATATGTAATGAAAAACAGACCACTTTAAGGTACCATTACGATAATTTATTTCACCTAAATCCTTTTTTAAGGATTCAGGATCATCAGGTAAAACTTCCAACAACGAATTGACATTGTGCTCTCAGGATTTCATCCTCTTTGGATTTACCAATTCGGTTTACCAAGTTCCTTATAACTTAACTATATATATATATATATATATATATATATAGGCAGCAAATTCTCTTTTAGACATGTCTGATTGAATAAATTACAGACATTATATCTGCTAATTTTAACAAAATCCATTCATACTCATGAATAATCTTCCATGTATTGATCTTCAGGTGTGCAAAACTATATATTGTTCATTAATATAAGTATTTATACAATGTTGTGAAACCAACAAATTCAGATTACAGATACTAGAAGCAATTTATATTAAAAAAAAATTAAAGCTGACACTGAACAAAATCAATTATGAATGCTGCAGTAATGTTCTGAAATGGCTGTAAAGAAACATTTTTTTTTCACACTTTAATGCATGCATGACCATGACATTATAACACATAAAAAAAATTCTATAAAGGATAATTTTTTCATGTTCTTATGAATGCTCAGCACATTGTCAACTGATTTGCATTTAAAAGCATAATGAAAAAATTATGATAATGGATAACAATGCACAACTTTGTATAAATACTTGAATCCCTGAAGATGATCTTGGAAGAAGATCGAAACTACTTGGGAAATGAAAATAAAAGAAATTTAAACAGCTATAGCACATTTCTCTCGTTATTAAGATTATTACAAAAATAGAAATAAAAATTGCAGAGAGTGTACCTTTTAGGGGGTTATTGACAATCTTATTTGGGTCCCGGGTACAGCTTGGCTACCTCAATTAGAAATATGTGGAGGTGCTCAGATGTTTTTTTTTTAATTATCTAGTAAATGAGTAAACTTTCACACAGTAATCTAGTCCTGTAAGGGCGGCCATGCTGTACGTGGGACCCAAATAAGATTGCGGTAGATTTCTGCAAATTTTCATAGCTGGGGGGAGAAGAAGAGGATTCGTACCTTTCCCAAGGGTATTAGCATGTAAGTGAATGTAATGGATTCAACTAGAATTCAAACTTGGCTCTTTGATTCCTCAATCCAAGCTGCTGTCCATTACTCCACCATACCTCCTGGTGTTTTGCCAACCATACCAATAAATGATATAACAAATGAAATAGTGTAAATAAACATTCTAATAAACATTGTTTATTATTTTTGTTGTCAATTGTCAAGAACAAAGAAAATGTATAAATTCACTTTCATCATATGTTTAAGTTTTACTAAAATTCTAATCATCGCTTTTTAAAACATTGTCGAAGAGTGAAGATAGTTAAAAAAGTGGTGTCCTGGGAAAAACCATCCTTTTGACACTACGTCTTATTGTGAACGTAAAGGTCCATGTTTGTCCCCCCCCCACTTTTTTTTTTAATTTGGGAAACTGCTTTGAAGCCCATATCTTCTAATTTTATTTTTGTATCTGAAATGTAAACAAAGTAATTTCTAAGGAATTAATGGGTTTTTATTCCTAACCCAACATTATTATGTATCCCCATAAACATATCTACTGGATACATGTGTGATTGATTAGACATCTTTTTTTTCTTTCTCTTTTTTTCTTTTCTCTTTTTTTCTTTTCTCTTTTTTTCTTTTCTCTTTTTTTCTTTTCTTTCTTTTTCTTTTCTTTCTTTTTCTTTTCTTTCTTTTTCTTTTCTCTCTTTTTCTTTTCTCTCTTTTTCTTTTCTTTTGAATAGTATTGATGCCTACAGGCCTGGGTCTATATATAAATTTATTTATTGTGTCAGAAATAATAAATTCCATAATACTTATCAAATGTCAACTCAGTTCTTTGATTTCTTATTCGTCCAGACTTTAAACAAGAGTGTTTGTATTGATTACAGAATATTCTGTGATCAATTTATATTGAGAAATTATGCAACTGAGTTGACATCTGATAAGTATTATGAACATTATTTTTTTTCTGATTCAATAATTATTGCTCTAGGCAATTTTCGTGTACTTTATTGGTAGAAAATTCTGTTGACTTTTACATTATTATGACCATCATTTTACGTGTACACAATCCCATATCCAAAAGCCTTGAGTCCAGTTCTGTTTCAGAATTCAGAACAGTATTGCAGCAAAGATGTATGAATGCTGACACTATGAGGGATAAAAAAAGGTTACAATTATTATTACAGTTTATTTATAGAGTCATAGAGGGATAATTAAGACCATAAGTAATGAATAAATTTTATTTTAGACAAAAAAATGCCTTGTATAACGTAAAAATGACATCATATGATAAACTAAAAATATCTGAAGTTCTTTTTGACATTTTCACTTTATAAAGTCACAAAAATTCTGAAAATAAAATCAGTGAACAGCCCATATGAGCACTTGAAAACAACTGATGTTTGGTGGGCTCAGGTTGTTCAGCCAGGTTGGGAGAGTGGTGGTCAGAGTCGGGCTGATCATGGCACTTGTTATTATGTCATATCTAAGTGGTGTGGATCAAATAGGTAAGCTTTTTGATTACTCCACACTAAAAATATTTGATTTTCAGATGTTTGGATATGGGATTGTCAACTTGTATTATAAATTTATTTTTATATAACTTATAAATTTACCTAATATATATAAATTTGCCTATTATTTTGTCTTTCAGTTACCTTTATCCTTATTGCGTACAGCTGTGAACCATCCAATGGTAAGTTATATTATTCTAAAGATTAAGACCGCTTGATAATTTAGTTGTTGTATATCCAATATATATTAGGTTGGTGCAAAAATAATGTCGTTTTTTTGACGTTCAACTTCAAAAGAAAAACAACATTATTTTTGCACCAACCAAATATATTTGTTTTTCTGTCAGAGATACATTCTCCCAAGGGACATTTGAATTGATACATAAGTTGGTTTTACATAATACATCAGTTAATGGGGAGGAGTTATTGTGAATAATGAAATTGATTGTATTGTACTTTGTATAATATATGATTAATTTTATATTACTCTACACATGTCTGACCATTCGTCCATTGTGAGGCATTTACACCAACATTCCTGTCCACATTCACAGTATAGAAAAATACTGATTGGTAACACAACTATACTACACCAAGACAATAACAAATTAAGACTACAGATCCTAGAAGCAATCTTCATTAAAATATTGAATCCGACACTGACTAGAATCTGCTAGAAATACTTATAATAATGTTCTAAAATGCCTATAAAAAAAAAAATTCAGGAAACGGGAAGTAGCAATGCCAGAAGTAAGGGTCTGTGATAGCCTGAAGTAGTAAAGGCTGGGAATGTTAAAAATTACTGGAAGATAAGAGTCAGTGGTAGACTTAAGAGAGTGCTGAAAATAGTAAAGGCCAAGAGTGCTGGAAATAAGGGTAGATAGGAAAGTCCAGCTAGCATTGAGTTGGGAGACAGAAATAAATGGGAACATAATTTAATACATAGCCTGTCCAAGCACCACAATAGTCAGGGGGTCATGTTTTTTTCTCCTCCTCTCTCTGACTCCTTGAATTTGGCAAGTAGTTGCAATCTGTGGTCTGGCAAAATACTAAAAATCTCAAAAAAAAAAAAATTAAGTTGAAATTTGCAAAATATGAAAGTATAAAAATAATCATGAAGTGTATTGTGACTAAATTCGTACCCCACAGAAGGGAACTAAAAAGTAATTAGGGCAATTATTAAACTGAATGAAATTAAATTGCAGGGTGTGCGTTGTAGGCAATACAAGGAAGAAAGTGTAATGTGCAAAATATTGTACAAAATAAAAATCCTGATTAATGATTACACTGCTCCTGGTGTTTATCTATCGGCTTGCCAAGTTAGACGTAGAAAATCAATTGGTACTTCAACGTGGTGTCATGGTTAGCAAGCTTGTCTTACTAGATCAATTATGACTGAATAGTAAGTTCGATCCTCACTGGGTGCGCCATATTTATGGCCTTGTGCCACTTTTAAGCTATGTTTAGAAAACCATCATCATTTGCTGCAGAATTATTTGCCTTTAAAATTTAAGTAAAGCATAATTTTATGCCAGTGCAATATATATATATTTTTATATATATATATATATATATATATATATATATATATATAATTTTCTGTAGTTCACTGCTAGGAGCAAGCAGAAATATTTCTCCCCCTGATGATGGCCATTTTGGCCGAAACTAGTCGAGGAATCTAGATGGAATAATAATAAAAAAAACAAAAGAATATTAATCTACAACCCAGTGTGTCTAAAGATTTTAATTTTTTTATGTTTTCATTGTTCAAAATATATATATAGAATTTCAAAGCCCACTTATTTTCCTTGGACCAACTCCAGATCTATTCTAAAAATTTCTTAGGTCCATGTTGGGAATCACCTGCTATAGACAAAATCCCGAAGAGTTTTAGCAAATAAGCAAAGCCACATCACTTGAACTCTTCCAACAGCAGGAACAAAAATGGGCAGCATATGTAAGTAGAAGAGGAAAAAATGGTACAGTGTACCCCGGATATAAGAGAGATTTTCTCTGGTCCCAAACTAGAGCCATACTTACCTAAACAAAATAAACCAAACCCGGATATAAGAGACTTCTTCTCCGGTCCCGACAACTCTCTTATATCCGGGTTACACTGTATAACCAAGATGTTGATGTTCCACACTACCTTAAGCAAAAAGTTGTAAGGAAACTCCCATCAGTATTAGAATGACCCATAATAGTGGACAAGAATTCTGATTTCCTGAAAAAATGTTTTGACAAAAAGATTTTATAAATTTCACCTGACAGTTACGCTAATAGTTCATTTAGTGACTAACGAATATTTTCTGTTTGTAAATTGCTAATTTTGCCATTAACATTATTACAAGACTAATTGAAAAAATGAACCCAGTCCTATTTGTTAACTTTCTTTTACGCTATCTCAAAAGTTCATGTATCTAATTAATCGTAACAGAACCAAATTCTCTCACAAGTAACATCAGGTCAGTATTTTTCTTCTGGATTGTGGTAGCCAGCCTAGGTTTAAGCAAGGGAAGATGGCTTCCAAACATCTGTTGTTTGGCATTTAAATTCTTCAAAATTTTACCACTTACCCCAGCCAAATGCTGTTAGGAATGGTGCCTTTCTTTGGGCAAGTCTAGAAAGATGTTTTTAACAGGCTCTTTCTTGAATACACTACGGCAATTGTTCCTGGTCACCTGTCAAATTCGTCTTTTCTGGCTTTAAAGGCAGCACATCTATTCGGTCTTGTCAACAATGAGTCAGCAATCAAACTTCTTGAAAAATAGGCAAGTATGAAAAATGCTAGGAAACTCTGAGAAGGGCCAATTTGTGAAGAATTGCTTGCCCCACTCGGTTTAAGCAGAAACATTTGGCCCCAAAACAGTTTTCTGTATTATAATATACTCATTTTAATTTTTTCTTTGAAGATCTAGTTTACATTGATGTTCTTATTGTGTTGTTTTTGTAGTTGGTTGAATTGAAAAATGGTGAAACCTATAACGGCCATTTAGTAAGTTGTGACAATTGGATGAATATCAACTTACGTGAAGTTATTTGCACATCAAGAGTAAGTTTTCTGTTCATTTTTATATATTCTTTTTCCTAATAAATAAATTTATTTAAAAAAAATTTGTTTGTTTGTAAGTAAAACATTTTGCAAATTCCTAGAATGAGAGGAGTGCTGAAATATTTTTGGTGTCCACCTCCCAAAATTTGATCAAATGAATGAATATCACTATTATAGTATGACATTCAATAAGTAGGAGGCGGGGGTATATTTTCTTTTTTGTAAATATAAAAGTTATTGGATCTTTTCTGTTAATTCAAACCAAATTCTTCCAGAGTGATACCCTTCCGTTGCACTCCAGTTGGGTTGATCTTTGCAATTGCCCCAAATGTGGACGACTCGGGTGTGCTATTTCTAAGTGTGTGTGTGTGTGGGGGGGGTCTTCGTTTGCACTCACTCTGATAAACAAGCCAAAAACATATTTTTTTTAAAAAAATTGTAAGTACCTCGAATATCATTTGCACTCACGAAATGTGAATAATTCGGGGTTGGAGTTGTGGCGAGGCAAGCTAAACAAATTTTGATTTAAAATTTATAATTTCAAAAGAGGGCCAAAAATTTAGTTAAAAAAAAAAAAAACAGTTTGATTTAAAATTTATAATTTCTTGGGGTGAATTAATATTTGCGATAAATAACTTTACATCATTTGTGGTGAATTAACAAAAGTTATCTCCCTTGGATTTTTAACCGTTGTAACGTTCTCATGGCAGAGAAGGTAATGAAAGTTATCAACCGTTAAAACAGAAGTTGGTAACTTCTTATTTAAAACTTTGTAAATGTCTCCAATTGCTATAAAGATTTTACCATCGGGACATTTAATTTGAGAAAACTCGTGAAAAAGAAAAGCAGACATTTTTGGCTCTGGACGTTGAAAGTTATGTGAGGTACCACTATTGATTTCCTAAAAAATGCTGAAAAACACATTTGAAATAATTTGAAATTCTTCTTTGAAGTTAAATTTTGGTTTTATTTGAAAAGCTAATCTGTAATAACAGAAAGATTAATTTCCGTATGTAATTAAATATTTTAGGCATTTTTAGATGGAAAATGTAAACAAATTTAAAACACTCTTAAAAATATATCTCTGATATATGTCCTAGAGACATGTTACAAAATCATTTAGTAAATTTAGGGATTAATTAACTGGATTTTATAAAAGTTATGGTTACTTTTTATTTAAAACTTAACAAAAATAACATTTATTTATGCACAGTAGTCTGTGGGGTCAGAGGTTAAAAACAAAAATTGTATAATTACACTTTTGACTTAAAAAGTGGAAAAAAAAAATAAAAATGAAAATTAAAGAAATATGGAATGCCAGCAGTGCAATAATCAAGAAATTGGTATTTATGTTTAAAAATAAATTATCTTTAACCTTATATAATCAACAATTTTAGAATATCATTTTTGATTCTATATGCTTTTATTAAACTTATTAGAATGAATAATTTTATTTTTTATACATTAGAAATAGGTATTTTTTAAAAAATGAGTTTAATTCATTGCTTTTATTTTTTTTTTTTTTCTTGCATACTTCATGCCATATTTTTTTAAAATTATTTTGAATTTAAGAAAATGTATTAAAATAACACAGTTGCTACTAACAAAAATATGGTCAAAATTTGTAAAGAGTTATTGAATTGATAATGTTAATTGCATTCACTTTGTGTTTTTTCTTAATTATTCCAAGTTATTATTTTTATTTTGTTCGCAAATTATTATAATCCTATTTAACCAAAAGTTTAAGAATACAAATTTTTATTCTATATGCTTTTATGAAATGTAGTAGAATGGTCAAAGGTGAGAAATCAGAATTATTTCCCTTTTGTACATCCATACAAAAAATAATCTAACAGTTGTTAAAAGAAAAAATAAATAAAATTCTTTTAAAAAAGCTTCACACTTGAAAATGACATTAAACTTTACATTTTTCACTTTATTTAATAAAAGAAACTCTTTTGACAAACAGGATGAATTTCAAAATTGCATCAAAAAATTACAATAATTTTTTGTAAAATAAATATCAAGTGTAGATTTTTTGTGTTTTTTTGTTCATTGTGAATGAAAATGTGTTTTAATAAATTATCCAAGCACCAATCCTTAAAAAAATTCATTTTCTGTGTTTTAAATTATTTCTGGTAAGATTTGGAACAAAATTTCAGTATGTTCATACTTGATATTATATAAATGTTTTACTGAAATATCTTCAGGAATATAACTGTGAGAAAATAATGCAAGCATCCCTCAAATTAAAAAATACACATATTGAAAGGAGGGGTGAAACAGCCTCCCTCCCAGATTTCCACAAAGTTTTCAAGTTCAGTATACAATTCATTCATTAATGAATAAGCAGTGAAAATTTGGTTTGATTTGTATAATTCCCTAATTTTTGGCAAATATTTTAAAACAGAGAGGAGTGATTAATGTTTTGTTTTTTTTCCTCCCATTTTTTGTTTTGGGGAAAAAACATCCGTTTTACTGGTAGCTAGAGTTTGATAACACAAGTTTTGGAAACAGTAAATATAATGGAAATGATTTTGTCATCAATACCAAATGGAAGAACAACATCCATAGAGACTGAAATAATCATAATATACACATTGAGTAAGAACATTAAAAGAATTAACAATAAATTTCTATCATTCTTTGTAAGAAACTTAAAGAGCTTGAAAGGTGTGCAGCATTTTTGTGAGTTAACAAAAGACAAGGAAGTTGAGAGAGGAGTGACTTATTAGTTATTTGCAAAGCTGCTGAAAATGAGAAACAGCTCTTATGATACATTATTTACATTATTCAGACTATTGTCCTCATCTTTGTCGCCATATTTATCACAACGTTTCGGCCGTTGTACGCTCCGGCCTTCTTCAGGCGGTTGGAATTTTGAACTGAACCCTTTATTTCGTTCACTGGGGTAGACTGTTCTAGTTCCACGTCCCATGTTTGATACCCAGAAATTCATACCCAGATGTCCTCAAGGACACATGGCACAGTGGATAAAGGCATTGGTTAGATCCAGTGACAGGACCCAAAGAGTGTGAGTTCAATACCTGGTTATGGCAGTGGAGAACTTTCAGAGGGAAATTAGCAGGAAATAACTGATAACTGACATCCATCAAACATGGCATGTGGAACTAGAACAGTCTACCTCAGTAAAGGGTTCAGTTTGAAGTTCCAGCCATCTGAAGAAGGCCGGAGCGTACAACGGCTGAAATGTTGTGATAAATATGGTGACAAAGATGATGACAATAGTCCAAATAATGTAAATAATGTACATAATACCTCATCTCAGAAATATAGACAGACTCTGAGCTCTTATGATGATGTAGTCTGTTGGAAAAAATTATTAATATTTTTTTAATTATAAATGATAATTTAAGCAAAAAGAAATGGTGACTGGTTAAATATAAAAAAGGATTTAAAAAAGACTTGTAGCCTGATTAGTTGGTACGACAAACATTTTCAATAATAAAAGAAGTGTAAGAAGCTATCGATAGTAAAAAGCAATTACTGATAAAGAATATTCTGTCAAGTGAAGTAGACTGGTGTATTGGAAGCAGAAATTATTTTTGAGTGTATATAAAAAAAAAAAGAAAAACGTAAAGAATTTCATTTTTTATTTTTTCAAATGGAAGTTTATTGAATTTGGCTTGGCTTCTTGTATGTTTGAGATTTTTTTTCTCTCACTGCAAACCAGGAAATGCCGCTAATATGCAAGTGGTTAATGAGAGTGACAGAAACTAAGAAAACATTATTGAGGAGAGAGGGCATTTAAAAAAAAAACATGAATTAACAGGGCAGAAGTTGACAATTGACACTACATTTAAATTTTTGAAGATCATAGTTGACAGAAAACCAGAAGAGAGTTCCATAAGTTTTAGCAATTTCATCAGTAAAATGATGAGACCTAGCTGCCAATCTAGTACTGCACTTAAATTCTTTAAGTCAAGGTACCAAAGATATGTAACAGTTATCAGCACAGAAAATGGAAAATGGTATGTTCACTTTTGGGAAAGGCATGAATCTATCTCTTCTTTATCTCCCACATAGGGTTAAATAGTAGGGTAGACATGCCTCTCTACCTCCAGCAATGGGTTAAATGGTAGGGTAGACATGCCTCTCTACCTCCAGCAATGGGTTAAAGGGGAGGGTAGACATGCCTCTCTACCTCCAGCAATGGGTTAAAGGGGAGGGTAGACATGCCTCTCTACCTCCAGCAATGGGTTAAATAGCAGACTGGCCCCTATGCCTCCAGCTGTGGGTTAAATAGCATGGTAGATTGGTCTCTCTACTTCCAGCAATGGGTTAAATAGTAACATTCAGAAATGAGTTTAGTAGGGTAGATTGGGCTCTAAGAGGAGGGAAACTCTGAATTTCAAAATGTGGAGAAGTCAACTGTAAAAATCAATCCACTGTGTTCCCCAAGAATGTATGGTAGTTCACAGATAATAAAGAAAAGGAATCTGTGGAGAGTCATGATCACCTCATCCCTGAAGGTGTATAGCATTTGAAAAAAAAAGAAATAAAGTACAATAATTTAACGATAAAAGAAACAAAAATGAAAAAAAGCGAAACCAATTCTATCAAGTTACAATGTGATCATGCGGGCTGGCTTCTGTCGAACTCCCTAATGCAGGGAGGAACTCGGAGGAGGCTTTGCCGAAGGGCAAGGTTTCCTTCGGGGAGGTAGACAGGACCTGAACCCGTCTAGGCGGGTTCAAAGGTCATATTTTTGGCCGAGCCTACGGGCTCGCGGGCAACCCACATTAAACCGGCCTTGTGCCACATTTAATCCTCGTGGGTGGATTAATAAATACTAGTTACAACAATAACACCGTAATTATTTTTGTAGGGGAGTTAATTCTTCTCTTTATTCGAGAGTAGCTTCCCTTGGAAAAATATTAATTCTATTTAAAATAGAGAATTGAAGTTTCCGGTCAAAATTGACTTTATGCTCATTGTATTTACCTTCATTCCAAGATAAGAAAACAAATCATACAGCAAAAATATTTTTTGGTGAAAAAATATATTCACTGAATAACTCTTCTGAGTGGTATTATACAATCAGCATTAGTACCAGAATTTTTTTTTTTAATTACTATTGATAAAGCATTCAAGATCACTAATTTAAAAAAAAAAAATTAGATTTTGTAAAATTTAACGGAGGTGGATCCAGTTTTTTTTATATGTTATGTTCCGTGCTAATATACTTGAAAAACAAGATAGATAAAATAAGTAAAGGTTTATTGTAGAAAAAACCCCAGTACAATAAGAATAAAGGTAACAGTTATGCACAAGGTCATCACAAGTCAATCCAGTAGTGAGTGCTACTATTGGAAGATCAGTAGTTCATGTGTCAGTCTGAGTCATACTCAACAGATCCCAGCTAGTCTCTGTAGTCCATTGCAGATACTTATAGGTAGTTACTAACTATAGTGTAGTCACTCATAGGGGTGATAGATTATTCCATTACATCATTATATAAATTAATTGTAGATTGACCTAACTACGGAAGCAAAAACAATATGCTCATATGATGTGAGGCTTACGCTGACATCATGTTGAAACACTCTCCCATACGATCATCGAAGTTAAGCAATGTTGAGTCTAGTCAGTATCTAGATGAGTGATTGCTTGGGAATATGTAAGTTTGGATGTGCGGCCGGTGTAATAGATAATAACTCAGAATTGTTAATTGTAGAGCCGTGTTCCAGTTCCTGTTCATTATATTCACTTACATGCAAATACCCTTTGGTAATCTCTTCTTCCCTTTGAGAGTAGTTTCCCTTGGAAAAATATTAATTCTATGTAAAATAGATTCTTCCCTCCAGCTATGGGTTAATTGGTAAGATGTATATCACTAAACCATTATTATCTCCAAAAAAAAAAAAAAAAAATGTATGATCTAAAAATATTTTCTGGTTTTAAATAACCTGCAAAGTGTGATTTCTTAAAATGTAATAGGCAGAAATGCCCAACAAACAAAATTGATAAATTTTGCATTAAACAATAACAAGAAAAGAAAAGAACAAGGCTAAAAAATAATATTTAGCAAACAATAAATGTAAGGCAAAGTAACAGCAATGAGGCAAAAAGATCAAAAAACTAAGAATGGTACTAACACACAAAAGGGGATACAGACAAGCAATCGCAGTGTTCTGGCTTCATAATAAGAAAGAACAGGAGTAAGTCTGATAAGAACAAGAAGTGGCCTACATTATTGACTATGAAAAAAATCCCAGCATGCATCTGTGTTTTGTCTATAAATTTGGGAGATGTGGTGGTGGTGGGCATTTTTGCAGTCGTTCACACAGGCATTGGAATTAACAAACGTAAAAAAAAAAATTGAAAATTTGTAATCTGGAACACTTAATAACCGTAGTATTTTATACAAATTAGATAGACAAGTATAAATAGAGAACAGCTGGCGAACATAGGGTGGCTATGCCTACCAAACCCGGTAGCTATTCAGGACACAGAGAACTATGACTACTACTATGCAGAGAGATATGCAAAACATAACTATAACGTTATTTGATAAATAACTCCAGATTACAAATTTCAGTTAATTTGCAACATTAGGACCTATGCTCAGTTTGCAATAAAAATTTCTCGAATACTTACATTTAGGTGTAGATGTACATGTTTCATTCAAAAATGATTTGATAAATTTAATAAAATCTAACGTTTTGAAGTTATTGACAGTAAAAGTTTGGATTCATTTCTGTCGTGGCAGCCATTACTGGTGTTGTTTGCAGTGGAATATTCACTTGTCTTGATTATTGCGCACACAATATAGTTCTCTTGTGCAGTAATTGACACAAGTAATATCAGTAAACAAGGCCGTTAATTACGTTCTCTTCCACGCTTAGCTTTCCACAGTGAATGTATGCAAACAACGTCAATAATGGCTGCTGCTAACAGCACGAATGAATCCAAAATTTTACTGTCGATAACTCCAAAACAGTAGATTTTATCTAATTTATCAAGTCATTTTTGAATGAAGCATGTACATTTATGCCTAAATGTAAGTATTCGGGAAATTTTTATTGCAAACTGAGTGCAGGTCTTAATCTGCAAATTAATCTAAATTTCAACATTTAAAAAAATATTTTTAACAATTTAAGAAATGATGTGTTTTGGCTGCCATAGAGGGGTCAATTTACTATGAATTTACATAGCAAACTAGACCACCCTATTTATAAATTAATAAAATTTAATAAAAAAAAATTTTTTTAAGCTGAAGTGCTTATGAATAAAAAAAAAAAAATATTGGAAAAGGATTATTTTTGCTTGTACAACTTTGGTTAGTTTCTGTTATAGTATTCAATATGGAGAGAAGAGAATTCATATTGCTATATCACATTGAAACACGGCTCTTGCAAGATCACCAAAGTTAAGCAATGTTAAGCCTGGTCAGTATCTATATGGGTAACTAATTGAGAATACCTGATGCTGTAAGTTTGGATGTTAGTTGGGTGTAATAGATAATGGCTGTGAATTGGAAATTGGAGAGCTGAGTTCCAATTCCAGTCAGGTTCTTTATATTCACTTAAAATATTGGCTTATGGCCACATCACATTGAAACACCAATTCCCATAAGATCCCCAAAGTTAAGCAATGTTGAGCATGGTCAGTATTTCAGTGGGTGACCAGGTGCTGTAAGCATGGATGTATGAGTTGTTTAATGGATAATGGCTTACAATTGTAAATCAAAAATCCCTCTTGAGTTTATTATATTCACTTACACTCAAATACTCTTGGGAAAGGTGTGAATCCATCTTTTCTCTCCTCACAACTATGAGTTAATTAGTAGGACATTATTATTACAGTCTAAAAACAGATATTTCTAGCTTTAAATAACCTGCAAAACAAATCAGTCAGTCAATCAATCAAATGATTGATTGAGGAATAAGATGGTTGGGAGTTGCAAAAAAAAATTGGATAAATTAACGTCTCAACCAAGTGCGTATGTCAATCCATTGTGAATTTCTTTTCTTGGTGGGGAAGGAATTGGAGAGAATCTGTGTGCCTAAATATGAAACAACCTGGGTTACTGTTGAGAATGGTGTTTGCATGACTCCTATTGCTGGGAATGAGCCAAACCAGTCTGTTAGCTACTATCTTTCCCATTCACCAACTATTTCTATAGAAAAGGAACTCCTTTTTTTCTTTCCACATTGTATGCCTAAAGAATCAATTGACTGAAATGAGGGCACTAGTCTGAACGATCTTGTATAAATGAATAACAGAGGCACGGATACAAAGGATAGGAAGTTGTGGAGAGCTATGACTGTTCACACCCTAAAGAGACATGGTACTTAAAAAGATGTAGTTTGAATAACTCTTGACTTTTGGGGTTTTCATTTAAGCAATATTCTCTTTTTCATGGAAATATCATAAATTTTTTTTAGATTAACATTTATTTGGAACAAAAAGAAAAAATCCTATCCTTTTGAAAATAATGTTTTCAAAATTTGGGACTATAAAAAGATTTCTATGATAAAAACAATTTTTTAAAATTTATTTACTTTAGAGCTACTGCTTTTATTTTTTGTTTTTATTATCACAATGTTTCAGTGTCTGTCTGTCTGTCTCATATATATATATATATATATATATATATATATAGCTAGCACATGCAGTCAATAATTACACAGGGTAGGCAGCTTTATGTAGTATATCTAAAAATAAAAAAACAAAATTTTTGCATTTTATGCATAATAATCAGGGTAACCTTTATAATTTTGTTGGATTAGATGCATATTGTGCCACAGAAGGAAAATGTAGCTGCTGATCTATTTTATTCAGGGTAGACACTGTCTACCTTGCCAGCATATCCCTGATATATATATATATATATATATATATATATATATATATATATATATATATATATATCTCCATTACCTTGTTTATCAAATTTTTATCTCTCATGGGGTCCACTTAATTGAAGATACCTCAAAGCCATTACATTTTTCAAATTTCTTTTTTGATGGTATGAAATGTGTCTATTTTTGAAATTTTGCCCTAATAAACATATTTTTGTGTGCTTGACTTTCTACCATTTTGAAAATCAGGATTTTTGGAGCAAGTTTATAACATGGTGACTGAAACAAAATTTTTTTTACTGAAGTTCTAGTTTCAAATTAGGATGTATAAAAATTTTGTCTGGGCTCTCAAAGTTTTACAGGACTTTACCCCAGGGCCTAGTTTAATAATTTACTCTTGTATTAAAATCCACGAAATTATAAAACTTAGTGTTATTTTTAAATGCTCATGGTGAATAAATTGTGCAAAAGAGGAGGTGGTAGGAACATATAAAATTATGATAAGCATCCTTCTGTAAAACCACATCTCCTTGAGTCTCTTCTTTATTTTTGAGGATACCATCCAACATTTACTGCCATATAGGAGGACAGATGTCACATAGTAGCTCAGTACTCTTTCTTTTGTCACCAAAGAAATCCTCCTGTTTTACAGTACTCTGCACAGCTTCTGAAATGCATCCTTGGCCATCCCAATCCATCTTTGGATCTCAGTGTTGCAACTACTGTCCTCTGTCAAATCATTACTACCCTGAATGGTTAAATAAAAAAAAAAAAAAAAAAAAAAATTTTAAGATAATAGTATGATATTGTTATACAAATGGAAAAGCTCACTAGGATTCAATGATCCCAATATTTTAAAAATAATTTTTTATGTGTATAAATATTGATTTTTGTAAATATGGATGCCTATGCATGACACTATCAGACAATAAGAAGGGCACCGATAATAAATTTAAAATTTATTGGTAATTTTTAAACATTTTCTTGGCAAGCATTTTTATGAGTAAGTATATAAAACCAAAGTACTAAAAAATTCAATAATATATTAGATTGCTTAAAATGTTTTTCTACAATACTTTAAACTAAAAAAATGTAATGTTTGTTTCAATTCAGATTAATTAAACTTTAAATCGGCTAATTTTTCTTAAATAATGTTTCAGAAAAGTTTTCTTTTTTTTTTTTAAAGATTTTTTAATAAAGAGAATCATTTTATATTGACATATCTGTTAGATAAATTTGTAGATACTATTTACATTATTCGGACTATTGTCCTCATCTTTGTTGCCATATTTATTACAATATTTTGGCTGTTGTCTGCTCCGGCCTTCTTCAGGTAGTTGGAATGTCGAACTGAATCCTTTATTTTGCTCACTGGGATAGACTGTTCTGTTAGTTGGAACTAGAACAGTGTACCCCAGTGAGCGAAATAAAGGGTTTAGTTCGATATTCCAACCACCTGAAGAAGGCTGGAGCATACAATGTTGTATAAAATATGGCGACAAAGATGAGGACAATAGTCCGAATAATGTAAATAGTGTACATAATACCTCATCTCAGAAATATAGACAGAATTTGTAGATTTTACTGATAAGTAGAAAAACAAGAGATTCCTAACAGTTTAAATTCAGTTTGCAGTACATGAAAGTATTTTCCTGATTGGGAATATTAAACTGAATTAATATTGCAATTAAAGCTAAAATTAAAGCTTCAAGATTTATTTTTTTCATTTAAAAAAAAAATAAATAAATAAAAATAAAAAATTGATAAAACTTCAGTTACTGTTTTTTTTTTTTTCTTTGGAGGTACCTAAATAAACCCTTTAAAATACCGCACTTTTTTAAAGAATATTTGAGCATGTATAACAACTAGGGATGAACAGTTTATAATTAGATCTATTTGTGTTTTTATTTGTACTTCTTCTTTATAAATTTTCTTACTAATATTCTTCATTGCTGTCGTTCCGGTATGCCATCAGAGTACACCTCTTTACCATTATCATATTCCAAGTGAATCAACTTTATCTTTGACTAGCAGCATGGCCCGGTGTTGCCCGTGCTTGATTCAAAAATCGTACGACTCATACAGCAATCGCTATCACTTGACTTAAAATATTTTTGCCCTTCCTTGCCTTTAAAGGAGTGCACTTTGCCGTGCTGATGTTGCTACATGCCTTACTTCTTGCCTATCTCACACTGCAAATTTTTTCTAAGCTCTATACTAAACATTAAATCTGTTACGAAAAAAGAACTAAACAAAATGAACACAAAACGATCAGCTTTAAAAAAGGACTCGTAACTGGAAAAACCGAATGAAAAAAGAATGTTAACAACAAATACTTTTCACACCCAACCCAGTTCTGTAGAATCAGAATCAACGTTGAGTTTACGTGCCATGAAGATTTAAATTTTTCCCACTTGTGATGAATGCAGCTATCAATTTTTTTGCATGCTAGTTAACATTCGTGTCAGTCAGCTGTTGGCTCTCACGCTGGCCAATAGAATCTTCCTGCTTATTCGTCACAGCCAGCTATAGGCTCTCACTCTGGCCATTACAAAATGGCTGCAAACTACATGAAAACTGCTGTAGAAGCATGAAAAAATCGATTATTTCCACTATCGATGGGAGTTGGGAAATGTAAAGTCGGTCTCGGCCTTCACTTGGAGCATGTGCATGTAAATTTTGGTGCAAATCCGTCGAAAATTGTGGCTGTGCATTCGTTATAGACACACACACAAACTGCCTTTTATAGATAGAGATATGCCAACTCTGAAAATACTCCTTCATCAGCAGTGTTGTCTTGTCATGGGCTTTCCTATTTTAAAGGGAATTCTGGGTAGAATCTACTTATTGCAAACTAGGGCCTGTTCTGAGTTTAAGAAAAAAAAATTCTTATCATTGCCATCATGATCTGCACAAATATCTTTTAAGAAAGACAGCAATTTAGATAACATTTCTTGTATCTTTTAAGTAAACAATCTTATTTCTAGTGATGTTTAGTTGATTCAAAATTTAGGAAGTCAAACATGATTGTGCATCCATTATATTATTTAATAAATATATTTAACTGTCTTTGGTATCTTTGTTTCCAAGCTTGGATATTGCCTATTTTATAACTACACTGTTTCATCAATGTGTAGCATGAATGAGGCCCCTTTAAGTTTAACACTTTTAACCACATTGTTAATTTTCATTGAGCTTGAGTGCCATTTTCGGTCATAAGCAGCCATCAAGCTTTACACTGATCCTGTAGTTAGTCAGTTATGAACATCCGGATCAAAATTGTAGTTAAACTTTCCAAATCTATATCAGTCAGTTTTGTGCCATATATACACACTTAGGCGATCATGTATCTTTCGATACATGACTGACGAGGCAGATTTTTTCCCACAGTAGGTTGCCATTTCTTTCTGCGGTAGACTATTTGCCATCCAAGGCTATAGAACTCAGTCTGTCTTGCTATTTATCCATAGCTGGGGAGAGAAGAGGAGGGTTCATACCTTTCCCGAGGGTATTAGCATATAAGTGAATGTAATGGATTCGACTGGAATTCGAACTCAGCTCTCCAATTCCTTAATCCAGGCTGCTATCCATTACTCCACTGATCATCTAGTAATATTCCTTTTAATAAGCAACACCTGTGCTTGAAGTATCTAATTCAAGGTCAGTCAAGTTTTAAAAAAAAATTTATATAAACAGATACCACTGTGTTAAAAAATGCATTTCTGTGATATTTTAAACTTGAAATAAGTAAAATTAGTTTAAAATCAGATTAATTAAACTTTAAATCAGCTAATGTTCCTCAAATAATGTTTCAGAAAAGTATATTTTTGAAAGATTTTTTTTTTTTATATTGTGGTGATGGATGGCTAAAAATGGCACTAAAATCGGCAATTTTAGTAAAATTTCTAAATGAAAAATTAACTCAAGAAATTCAGTCTGATAATTTTTAGTTACTGTATTAGTTAAAAGCAGAACACATTGGAGAATTTAAATTGGGGACCCATCTTACCAAAAATCTACTCTGATTCGTAAGATTAAAAAACGCAATAAAACTAGGACATTATTTAATTAAAGAAGCTTTTAATTACTTTTATTAATAATATTTATTAAGGACAATATTGTCTTAAGAAAAAAAATTCAGTAAAAAATGAATTTTTACTAGATTTCTTTTCTTTTTGTTTTTACAATTTTAATTAGAATAATTTATAATATTTTAAAACCTTTTAAAATTCAGTTTCAGTGGTGTAACTCTTAGGGTATATAGTCATTAAATAAAACTGTATTTACTAATCATAAATCATAATACTTATTACAATCTGATGACCTCAAGTATTTTTATAAATCATTTTGAATTATTTTTGTATGTGTATAAAAGTGCCGATTTTTATAGACAAGGTCACTCATGCAGAACATTATCAGAAAATAAGAATGATAACTATAGTAAATTTAGAGTCAGCATTCTCTAAAATTTAATAAAACGTTAGATTATGGAGAATATTTTCTTAAATTTGTAAGATTACTGAGTTCTTAAAAGGTGTTCGCATTATATTCAATTATAATTTTACAGTTAAGACCATAGAATAGCATTAAATAAAACTATTTGTCAAAGAGCTGTTAAAAAGCCGTCAGCATAAATAAACAAGTTACTATTGTGTTAAAAAATGTACTTCTGTGATATTTTAAACTTAAAGTAAATAATAGTTGTTTCAAAGCAGATTAATTATACTTTAAATCAACTATTTGTCAAAGCTTCACAAAAGTATATTTTATTTTTAACAAAGAGAATTACATTTTTATAACAGTTTGCTAAAAATTGCTCTATATTTAAAATAAAAACACCTGATCAATTTAAATTAGTTTTGAAATAGTGCATAGTATTTTGCTTATTGTAAATAATAAATTTAATCTATTACCTTGAAAAAAATTAAAACTAAAATAAAAGCTTCAAGAAAGATTTTTCATTATTAAAAATTTGTTTTAAATGTTAGGTATCATGTTTTTGTGGAGGTGTCTATATATATATATATATATATATATACATACACACACACATTCTATTGAACAGAACAGACAAAGAATGTCTATTAAATTTTTTGGTCTGTTTCACCTGGTGTCAAATTAACCTCTTAACCTCAGGTGGAAATGTACTTGCCAAATTAAAGGCTAAAATTGCAAAACTTTCAAGCAACCATTGGTGGGTTATTCATTCTCAAGAGGAGGGGGGAAATAAAGATAAAAAAGGCTGAAATCCCGAAATAAGTATATGCCATTTGTATTGTTAGTTTAAAGTTTTAAATGAATGTGGACGTTTACAATTTTTCCACCTGAAATAAAAGATTCATTTGAAACCAGCACAAACTTACAAAAAGGCTCACTCAGCAGTCTTTGTCTGTTCTATACAATAGAACGTTTACATGAAGGATTGCTACTTAAATATACTTTGTTGTATACACACACACACACTAAAGACCAAAAGTTTGGCGCCATCCTCTGGATTTAATAATTGCTAAGTTCTATACCTTTGTTTAATTAACTCCTACAGAGCTAAGATGCTGTAACTATTTATCCTATTAGCGTTTAATTTTTTAGAGAGGGTGTTGACTTAAACATATACCATATTTTTCTGCATATAAGAAGGTCTTTAAATCTCAAAAATTATCCTTTCACTGTGTATTTATATATTATGGGGGCATGACCAAGTGGTTAGTTTTGTAAAAATGGAGATATTTTGAATCTATTTTTACTTTTCAAAACAGAGATTTATCATCTGCAGCCATATAAAAATATTTAAAATTTTACATTGTCATATTCCAACAGTCTCTTTTGAGTAAAGCCCACCAAAATACAAAAAGAAACCCTTTTGTACAGATTAAGGTTGAAGAAAATATTATGTGTCACTATGTCTTGTAACTTGATTTAATAGACAAATGTATTACATTTGGAAAAACAAATAAATTTATTTAAAGAATACATTTTTCTCTATTTCCAATGAAAAAAATAAATTTTTATTGTGTGTAACCTTCGAGATGCTTACCATTGGCTGTCAGTTCAAACTTTGGCCTTCTTTTTTTTTAAAGATCTGGAGTGGCTTTCAACAATGCAACAATGTCAAATCTTTTTTTTTTTTTTTTTTTTAAACTATTTTTAGGTTGCTATAGAAAACAATTCCTTGTTCAAACAGATTTGGTGTATCTCTTTTTATGAAATAAAAAAAATATAATTTTTTTGTTAAAAAAAAAACCCACACACATGTATATATGAATTTATATATATATATATATATATATGTATATATATGAATTATAATATATAGAAAAATTACTTAACAGTAAATATTAATTTTTGATTCTGTTTCCCCAACTTTCAAGTTTCTTGGAATTGCCCATTCTCCAAGGTGTTGTTTGAATAAATTTATTTCCAAATTTTTTCCAATTTTTCTGTCTTTTTTCATGCGTACACGTGCACATTCATGAATTTTATGTTTGATTTACATGCACATGCTCATAAAGTTTTGCTTTTGTTTACACGTTTATTCATAAGTGTCATAATTTGTCCAGTTGTAAATTCTTGCTCTAAATTAGAATTTTTTTTTTTTTCAATTAGAATTTTTTATATGCATGGTTTGTATTAAAGTTATGTTATATTATTAATTAAATTATAATATTTATTAATTTGCTAGTGTACCTATGCTGCCAAAATTAACTGCAAGAATGAATGTAATATAAGTAATATGTATTGTAAATAATTTTTGTTTAATCCAAGTACAATTTTGTAATTTAAAATAGTTTGTTGTTACCGCCAATAATTGAACTATGTACAATTTACAAACACCTAAGGAAAGATATCCATATTTTATCCTCATAAATGTTACATATTTACAACCAAAATTATGTTTACTGCATAAGTTCCCAAAGCACAGTATTTTTTTGTGTAAACTTTGGAAGGTCTGAATAATCCTTGACAATCTGTAGATTCAATCTGTAACTTCAGTTTGCTTATTTGTCATCCTATTACGAGCAACATATCATCAGATATTTTTTTTTCCTCAGGTTATTACCAAATTCCTCAAGATATGCTCTGAATTGTAATATACAATAATTAACGACAAAATAAATATATATACAGACTCAGTATCATCCAACCCACTGTTTTTCGAAAAAGATTATCATCATATGATTTGAATTTGTGAAGATATTTTTAAAATTAAAAATACGTAACAATTGCTTTGGAATCCATTTTTAGCCACATAAGCATTTTGAAATTCTCAGAATTAAAAAGTAAAAACAAATGATTCTGCATATAATTTTGAAAAGCTATATGTATTTTTAAATTTTCTATTTCTTGAATTTATTCCTGTATTTTTTTTTTTATGGAATTATTTTAACTTTATTATTATTCATCCATTATTGCAGATTTTATAAACAAAACTTAATATCTATTCTTTTTTACTTTGCAAAAAAAAATTTCAAACAAAATATCTTAAATTAGTCCAGGCTGAGCCGGCGCTAGGGTTTCTGCCTTACCCCAAAAGTATGATATGGAAAAATAATTTATTTATGCTATGGAAAATAATTTTTTATTCAGTCTTTAAAAAATAAACTTCATTGTCTTTTTTTTTTTTTTTTGATTTGTTACTAACATGAAAAAAGTAAATAATTTTAAATTAAGTTTTATTAAAGCAAAAACTATGGCAAGCCTTATTTTTTTTGAAAATTAATTTAAATAAGATATAATTAAATTTGTAGAACAAATATTCACCACAACTAATGTTGCCCATAACTCATTTCTGTCTCTCCTAATTCTTATTTAACTAAAGTTCTTTTTTTCTTTTCAAATACAATTTCAATTTGGACGGTTGGGTCATCGTTATTTTGTACACTTCCTCTCAATTGTTACACACAGAAAAAATTTTGCATACTGCCTCTTAATTGTTACACACACAAAAAAATGTAAATTATATATGTGGTGTATTATATATAGAGATGTTATATTAATAATTAAATTATTTTATGTTGTATTTGGTGTATTATTATTAAAGGAACAAAGTAAATATTTGTTAAAATGTCAGCATTGGCCCATTATTTCATTCTTATTTAATAATTTAATTTGGTTATTAAAAGTTAATATTGATAATTTTTCTTCTGAATACAGTCTACATTTGCTATTGGTAATATTATATGGGGGTACTTTTTGTTTTTAATTTCCCATTTAATTATAGTAGGTATATTATTTTCTTTTTGATTCCATATATATTTTGATAATGTTGTACTATTTGTGTATTTATCTATTTTAAATGACATTAATTATTAAATCTTTCTTTAAAAGAGGTTTAGTTTGCTCCTATGTAAATTTTTTCTTCTGTATTAATATTTGATACAGTTGCTTTATATATTATATTATTAGTTAAACATTTATAGCGGACAGTTGTTTTTATTTTGACAATTACAATTATTATTGCTATTTTGCAAATGTGTATTATAATTGTTATTGTTTTTATTTAATATTTTTTTTATTGTGTTTATTTATTATTTTCTCCATATTCATATAACTATAACTGATTTTGATTTTCATATATATATATATATATATATATATATATATATGAAAAGTGTGTGTATATAAATATAAATAAATATATATATATGTATAATTATTTATATATTATATGTGCGGTACTTATTAGAAAGCGCTCAATATCAGAGATAGAACTAACATATATGGTTGGATAGATGTGAGCTTGTGACCCTGGGTTTCACGTTTGTCTGACGATTGCTAAAGCGTGAAACCCAGGGTCACAAACTCACATCTATCCAACCATATATATATATATATATATATATATATATATATATATATATATTTGGTTGGATTGATGTGAGTTTGTGACCCTGGGTTTCACGTTTTTGCAATCGTCAGACAAACTGATTAATTTTTTATACACACACTTTTCATACACACACATATATATATATATATATATAGAGAGAGAGAGAGAGAGCTTTAAATATTCTGGCTTATGGCCATATCATGTTGAAACACAGGTTTTTCATCCAGTCACTAAGATTAAGCAACATTGAGCGTAGTCATTACCTAGATGGGTGACCTTCTGGAAATACCAAGTGCTATAAGTTTAGGTGTGCAGGTGGTATAATGGTTAACGGCTCAGATTGAGAAATTAGAGAGCTGAGTTTGAATTCCAGTCAGGTTCATTATATTCATTTATGTGCAAATACCATTGGGATAAGTATGAATCTACCTCTTCTCCACTGGCTATGGGTTAAATAGTAGGACTTATATCAGAAAATCATTATTATCTCTAAAAAATTATTACAATCCCAAAATATGTCCTGGCTTTAAATAATCTATAAAAGGCTGATAAATGATTAAAAACCAAATCAATCAATTTACACATTCCCAGAATTCACCATACTGCTGTGCGAAAGATTATAAATTTAAAAGAAGAAAAATCAGCAGCTCCCCCTTTTATTTTATTTTTTATTAATCCCCACGAGAAACATTGTATAATTATAAATGTTTTTCTTCTTAGGATTACTACTGGAGATTTTTTTTTTTAAAGAAAAGGATAATTTATTTTGCAACTAAAGCAATAACAATTATTTAATAAAAAACCTGTCTTAACAACTAAACCATATTTCATGTTATATAAGATCTTGCCAGTCTTTTGATGGAGCATGGTAAGTTTTGGCTTTACAACTTAGAACAAGACAGGTCAGAGATGTCCAATCCATCGGCTGCACTGCAGTCCATTTAATACTTTCATGTGGCTCAATGCACCCTAAAATCTTTAGGCATATTTTCATTTACTTTAGTTATCTATGTTGAGAAAATTATTCTCAGCTTGTGTTAGCAGGTTCACTTCTCCATTGCACTAAAAGGGAAGGGAGCAAAGTCTTTTTCCGAGACACACCAGCTGGTGTGTGTGGCAAGATCCAGAGCTAAATAAAAGTTATTTAGCTTATCTCGAAAACTGTTATGTATGTGGGGGTAGTACATACTGCTGTGAACAATTCTTTGTGTGCATGAAAAACATGAAAACTGTTGAAAGAAATTCCATAAAAAGCAGATATTAACAATATTATAAAATGGAAGTAATGTCAAAAATCAAATTGAATTTGTTTTATTTTGTGTATGTATAAATTTCTTTTTTTTCTTACTGTCAATAATACAGTATTTTATTTAATTATATATATATATATATATATATATATATATATATATATATATATATATATTATTAAAATTTGGTATTCACGTTTTGAACTCTTTTTTTAAAAGCATATTTATATAAAGTACTTCCATTAGGAAAAAAAAAAGTTTAGACAACTCTGAGGTCATTCACAGCAGGTCTTTTATATTATTAGGTTGGTGCCAAAATAATGTCGTTTTTTTGATGTTCAACTTCGAAAGAAAAACGACATTATTTTTGCACCAGCCTAATAATAATAAACCGAGCTATTTAGCTTTGGTCAACGTAAAAGGCTGTAATTTTACAGTCTAGTAAAAGAAAACCAGGAGAAACTGATATTGTTAGCGGATTCTGCTATGTCCACCTTCCTTGCTAGATTTAGCACCTTTAAATTTTAATTTTGTCAAACTGGAGAATTTTCTTAGTGTAGGGTTTAGAAGTTAGGGTAGATAACTTTTTATCTGGAAACGTAGATGTTATTCGCAGTGGGGAATCTGAAAATGACTTTCACAGTAGATTTTGCCATTGTTTGCAATACTGTGTTCTTTGTTTAAAAAAAAAGCCAAAAAAGCATAACTTCTGATACAACTGAACTAGTTTTTATTTCTTTTGAAAAAAAAACAAAAACTGCACATTACTTTACAAAGAAAATAATAATAATAATAATAATTCTGGCAAGAACTTAAGAATTGCCATATAGGTTCCTGTTTGGCATAAATGTTTGAGAACACCAATGTATATTAGGAATGGCTCCATTCTACTCAAATGTCACATGGCGTCTTAATGCTAACTTTAGAATGTCACTTGCACTGATGATAGGATTTTTGATGCACAATGAAGCACTTCAGAAGGTGGGCTGAAAAGGGGGTATCCATTTTCTTCTTCATTATTACAATTTGTGTAAACTTTTCTCTGCTGCCCCCCCTCTAAAACAGAAGGGGGACTATTGGTTGGGAAGGTGGGTAGATTAGCCACAGGAGACCCTCTTATCGTAGGCTCTACGTAATCACTTTTTCAGATGTTTACCCATTCCCAGAGAATTGCAGGATTATTTTGCTCATCTTGTTCCCAGGGGTAACGTCTTTTCCTTATTTGTGTCCAACTTCCATACTGAACTGTAATTTACAGGTCTTTCATTTTTCAAAGCCCAATTCATCTTGTTGTCATGTGCAGAGGTGAGTATCTGGTGGGAATCAAAGGTAGATCACATTTGCCAAATTATTTGGGGATGCAATGTAATGATAGACTAATATAATATAATTCTGCCGCCATCGTTCTGTTTACCAAATTCTTCTTCTGCCATGTCACTTTAGTACATGGGTGATCATTACTCTCCCCACAGTTTGTCCCCTTACTATCGTTCTGAATCCATCTTCTGCCATCCATTTACATGAGATTGTTAAGTAGGTTACACACTGTTTCCTCCTGTGTCTCTTGCGTTCAGTATGTCTTGTAAGTGTCAAATTTTCTAAGCCCTCTTTCCTCATTGTGTTCCCTAGAAATTTATGTTGCTTTCTGATTCTAAGTAGAAGTGTCTTTTTTGTTTCCATTTTCTCTAAAACCTTGTTATTGCTCACATGTTCAGTCCATAGTATACTCAGCATTCTTCTTTTGAACTATTTTTCTGTTGCCTCAAGTCTCTTCTTCATCTTTAATGGGATTGTCCAGCATTCACTGCCTTATAGGAGGACTGATATTACATAACAATACAATACTCTTTTCATTGTGTCTGGTGAAATTTTCCTGTTTCTTAATATGTTGCTTAGCTTTTTGGAAGGTATCTTTTGCTGTCTCTTTCTGATGTGGAAGTGTTGTAATGGGTAATGGATTGCAATGAGAAATCTGAGAGCTGAGCTCAAGTTCCAGTTTGGTTTATTGCATTCACCCAGACACAAATACCCTCAAACACAAACTCTGATGTGAAGATGCAATATTTAAAAATGATGAAACTGACATTGCACAAAACAATAAAATTCTTTGAAAATCATTTATGAAATATGAAAGTACTCAAACGCTGAACAATTTATATTTATTTAGATATGTATTGGAAACCAGTAACATGATTTAATATATATAAAAAAAAAATTGGACAAAGTTTGTTGGTTTTTAACCAAACATGTAAACAAAATACAGGGTACGATGTATAAATTGTTGTTTAATTATACAAAAATGAAAATAACACTGACATCTCATTTTAACAGATATATTCACCAAAATAACACAAAAATACAGTGACATAATAATTTGGGTTCAAAGTTCTTTAGGATCAGAAAATCTGGTGGTAGTTGATATGGATTCCAGAGGCACTTGATGCAGGTTCTCACCCAAAGTCCTTGAGCTCCCAAAGCCATCTGCTTATATGCACTTTGGCTCAAAACTGGTATGAGGTGAAGGGTTCTTGGGATTTGTTGATTCTTCAGTTTCCACATTAATTCTAATAAGGATTTTTTTTCCCCTATTTCTGTTTCCTTAATCGTCTTTTCATTGAGTAGTTACAGGGACACTCCTCCCCCAACTCCAACCTGCATCACTTCACATCTCACACCACCACTCTACACGGGTGGTGCCAAATCCTGCTTCTGTCCCTCTCCGTATTCCACCTCATGTCTATCACTCAAGGCTGGGTGAACTGTTTTGTGACAAATCTAATTTTCAAATTGTGTGGGTGAAAGGGCATAGTTTATTGTAATCATTAATTTTAATTCTCCTGCCTCCTCAAGGCAGAGATAAAATTATCCCAAATGTACTCACGTCCAGCGAAAACACGAACCAGATCATTCTCTCAGCAATTACAGAATCTGGTTTCACAACTTTGACTCTTACAATGTATTTGCTCTTTGTTTTCATTTCCCCAATTCAGTTTTGCCAACAAAAATATATTTGTTTGTCTAAATTCTCAAGGAAGAGATAAAATTGCTCTCCATCCATGGGCTGATCGCTGTCTAGTGAAAACACAAACCAGATCACCTACTTGTCACGACATGATCGATCTTCTTAAGTTTGACCCACACAATGAGTTCGTAATTTCTTTTCATTTGCCAATTTGTTTTCGTCAGCGAAAATATATTTGTTTGCCTAAATTCTCAAGGAAGGGATAAAGTCGTTTTCCAACTCTGTTTTTGTCTGCATGCCAGATTCTTGATAGATAAGAAAAATAAACTTTAAGAGAGAAGAAATCCAGATGGTCCCATTTTCACTAAGGAAAATGTCTCCATTCTCTCTTACTGTCTTCCAGCCTACATTCCATTTTGGGCTCAACCCTTTTCTGCTCAGAATCAACATTTAACCACCTCGTGGCCTCAATGTCACAAGTTCACTTTAATCCACCAATGGATTAAAACATTGGTTTGTGTATTTGGTGACATAGTGATTGTGAGTTCAATCCCTGGATTGAGTAGTCTGTACTTTGCATTCAGTGGAAACTAAATAAAAATAAGAGCTAGATGATAACCCTATACATGAACAGCGGTACGAGAACAGTCTATTCCTGTAGATTAAATAAAGGGTTCAGAATTCCCTGTAGATTACCCAGATATACACCTGAGGAAGGCTGGAGGATACAGTCACTGAAATGTGATAACAAAAAAATAAGTGAAGATATATTCCAAATATGAATAGTGTAAACAAAGTTGTCTTTTGTCATTTAGTGTATTTCCGTAAATTTTGTTATCTGTTATCATGTGTCTTATATGTTGACAGGATGGTGACCGTTTCTGGCGGATGCCAGAATGTTATATCCGAGGCAGCACCATAAAGTATTTGCGTATCCCAGATGAAGTTATTGATATGGTGAAGGAAGAAGTTGTGATGAAGAACAAAGGCCGTGGAGAAATGAAAGGACGAGGAGGTCCTCAGCGAGGACGAGGAGGCAGGGGTAAGTCAAACGTGTGCTTTTTTTTTTTATTTAATTTTATTTTATTTTTCACTTTAATTGTTCTAAGTACTAGAGAGGGCTCTTGGTTAAACTCTGATGTTTGGGGAACGTAAACCTTTATCAACTCTGCATTAGCCATGTGTAGGGTTTTGTTACACCCAAATTTTTTATTTACCCATAATTCTTAGTTGGCAACTTGTTTCTTTTGCTCCTTTTCACTACTCACCTGACTCAGTGAGGGTGTGTAGCACATGGTGTAGCATAGTTGTAGCTCAGTTATCATGGGAGGCAGATGTCCCTTTGTCTTCTTTGGGGTGTCCTATCAGCCCACATGACTAAGAAAGGTGAGTTTTCATGGTTTGCACAAATTGTGTGACTGTAGCAACTGTTGGTGAATCAGAGCAAATGGTAATGACTATATAATGGACACAAACTGAATTTTCTTTTCACTTCATGATAATATGGGGTGCGATGGATAAATTGTCGTTTAAATTATGTCAAAATTAAAATAAGACTGACATTTCATTTTAACAGATATATTTACCAAAATTACACAAAATTATCTTGAAATACAAAAGAGTAAATTTATTCAATAAAATCGTCATTGTCTTCAACCACGGCCTCCAGATGACTTCAGAATCTCCTGCATCCCTTCTGGACAGTCTCCTTGTTTAATTTGGTGAATGCTGCCATAATCCTTGCTTTCAGTTCATCTTTGGTGTTACAAGGAGTTTTGTTGTTCTCTCTCTCAACTGTGCCCTGCACATAATAAACAAGGGGGTTACAGTCTGGGGAGTTAGGTGGCATAATGTAAGGGGTGATGTGGTTGCAGAAATTATCAGACAGCCATGACTGGGTTTTACTGCTTGAGTGGCTGGATGCAGGATCTTCCAGCAGCCACTCTCTTGACCCAGGGCAGCACTACCTCCTCAAAGCACTTGAGGTGGGTCTCAGTGATGAGTCTGAGGCCCTGTGGGAAGATGAATGGGTGCCTAACATTGCCATCACCAGTGATCCCTCCAAACACCTTTGTAATCACCATTAGACTCATCCAACTCTTTCCGAGTCTTCTGCACTGATTGACACCAAAACACTCTGAAATGCTCATACTGGAGCTTCCAGTGTGAATGCCAAGCAGTATATCATGCCGTTTCTAAATTTCTGGTGGAGTGAATTTTTTTTTTTTGTCACAGATGATATCCAACTGACTCCACTATACTGTACAGTTGACAAAATCAAGACAAACAATGCACATGTGTGAAAATAAAAATTTAAAATGGCGACAATTTAACCATCACACCCTGTACGTTGTGGCTATTTTTTCTGACTAAAACTATTCTCTATTACTGTATTGGTGTGTTTCACCTACAATTAAAAACATGTTTATGCAACAAATTTATTATAATTTTCATTTTAATGAATAATTATATGTTCAGTTCAACTTATGATTTAATGTAATGGAGATTGCCTGTTATGGTAGTATCTTTAGCAGTACAACAATATTTTACATAATTGTAACACAATAAGCATTTTTGTATTGGAGTGTGTAAACACTAGAGGACTATCCATTTCTGGAAATCTGAGGTGGCTAATGCAAGATTAATATTTGTCAGAAAAACTTGAAAATACCAAAAACTGCAACCCAAAGTTAGCAACATTGTGTAACAATGTTTTGAAGGAAATTATAAACAAATGCTACTTGTCTGTAGGTATTCTGTAGCCTCCATTTAATAACATATTCTTGCATTTTTATCCCAACTCCCAGATCATCATTCTACAATCATTACTAACTCAACCTACATTGTGTTTTTGATTCCTTTTTAGCTAATATTTCTTTCATCTTATTTCTCTTGCTTTTTATCCCAACTCCCAGATCATCATTCTATAATCATTACTAACTCAACCTACATTGTGTTTTTGATTCCTTTTTAGCTAATATTTCTTTCATCTTATTTCTCTCGCTTTTTATCCCAACTCCCAGATCATCATTCTATAATCATTACTAACTCAACCTACATTGTGTTTTTGATTCCTTTTTAGCTAATATTTCTTTCATCTTATTTCTCTTGCTTTTTATCCCAACTCCCCGATCATCATTCTATAATCATTACTAACTCAACCTACATTGTGTTTTTGATTCCTTTTTAGCTAATATTTCTTTCATCTTATTTCTGTTGCTTTTTATCCCAACTCCCAGATTATCATTCTACAATCATTACTAACTCAACCTACATTGTGTTTTTGATTCCTTTTTAGCTAATATTTCTTTCATCTTATTTCTCTTGCTTTTTATCCCAACTCCCAGATCATCATTCTACAATCATTACTAACTCAACCTACATTGTCTTGCTAGATCAATTATAATAGATTAGTGAGTTTGATCCTCACTGGGTACCACATACTTTCAGCCTTGTGCCACGTCTAATCTATGGTTAGAAGACCACCATTACTAACTCAACTAACATTGTGTTTGCAGGTGGGAGATTAAGCTAGTTTCTTTGACAAGATTTCAGGAGCCAACCCATTTGACATGACCTGAAAGAGTTAAGCTATGTAAACCATTGCCAGTGTTGGATATTGTTTATTCTGATGGTCTCAATTATTCTACAAAAAGGTTTCATTGATCATAAAACCTTTTCTTTCTCTCCTCCATCTTTACTTTCACTCTGAACATTTTATATTTTGTAGATTTCTTGTTTTGTCCCTTGAATATCGCCTGTTGACAATCGTTGATATCTGAAAAGGTTTTTTATTTACACAGCTAATGGCTCGGTTTTGTTAGAATGTTGATTTTGGTGTCGCGTTTTCACCTGACTATGTACGTACACTTAAGAACGCTTCTTGCTTTAGAAAATTCTGATTGACCCCACCCCCAAGGCAAACAAGGTGAGCCTCTCTGGTGTCATTATGGATTACTGTCTTTATGAATGAGTTCAACTCTTGCCCCTGTCCTGGTAATTGGTTGACCTCTAATTAAGGTCATTAAAATACATTGATTTATTGTGTCCATGATTTTATTTTTTTATTGTATTTTACTTATTTTTTTTTTTTTTTTAATGAAAGCAAATTATAAATTTGTTGGTTTGTAATTTTTTTTTTTCATTTAAGAATTTACATTTTTAACTCAGCAAAAAAAAACTTGTAAAATCTGGGGTTGTCTATAATTTGTAGCTGCAAGCTTTAAAATCATGTTTTATTTGATACTGTACATCTGCTTATGTAGTTCAAGGTAGCAACAACATCAAATACTTCTCTTATATTTTCCAATAGCAAGTGAACTTTTTACAGGGTCATATTTTAGCCCAACAGCTATGATAGGTGCCAAAAAAAGATTTAAAGCTAAAATGTTCCAACTGTTCTACTATTTATCCAGAGTTTTGGGGAGAAGTAGTTTCATGCCTTTAACAATTTTGACCCAACCCCAAGACAACCAATATATGTATAAATATAGAAATGATGTCTTTGAAATTCACTTAAAAATACTACATACTTTTGTGCCAGCCCACTAAATTTAGAAATTGAAAAAAAAAAAAAAAAAAAAAATCTTGTAAAATCTGGAGTTGTCTATATTTTCTAGCTTTAAAATCATGTTTCACTTATTCCTGCAGACTGCCTGTCTTTATTACATGGAAACTTAACGTGGTCTGTTTTTATTCAAACATATCTGCTCTGAATTTTACATTGAGCTCTCCGGATATCATCCTCCTCGGGTCTACCCATACGGATTACCTAAGTTTGCATAAACTATATATATATATATATATATATATATATATATATATATATATATATATATATATATATATATTCAAATAGATATAATAATTTTAATATCTATAATAAATGAAATAAAATAAATAATAAATGCAAATTACATTAAATCATTATGTCACTTTTAAACATCTAACCAACTCAACTCTAAATTGATGAGATCTGAACACCAGCCTCGTACTGCACTTAAATTAAAACGTCTAGTTACCATAGTGAAGATCTCATTTGAACAAATGCCATGAAAGTATTTATATGAAAGGTGCAAGGATCTTGTGTCTGAAAATTGTTGTTGTTAGATTGGTGCAAAAATAATGTCGTTTTCTCACATAGTAACATATGTGAGAAAACGACATTATTTTTGCACCAACCTAATATCCCTAAAAATTGTTAATATTCACTCATTAGAAAACAAAAAAACAAGAAATAATCCAATAAGATTTAAATAAGATACAAAAGGTTGATAAGCCATAAAAAACAAAACAATCAGCCAATCCAGAAATTTCAGAAGAAAGTCTGAAACCAGACAACATACCCTCATGATACACCATTAATAAGTTAAGAGATTGTTAATAATTGGCAATGTGCCTTAGTATGTTTTCTCTATCTATAAAAGGCAGGATGTGTGTGTGTGTGTGTGTGTGTGTGTGTGTGTGTGTAATGAATGCATGGCTGCAATTTTCAACGGATGTGCACCAAAATTTACATGCACATAAGTTAGTGGGAAGGCCAAGACCGACTTTGCATTTCCCAACTCACATCGATAGTGGAAATAATTGGTTTTTTCATGCTTCTATGGCAGTTTTCATGTAGTTTGCAGCCATTTTCTTCTGGCCAGAGTAAGAGCCTATAGCTGGCTGCTACGAATAGGCAGGAAGATTCTATTGGCCAGCATGAGAGCCAACAGCTGACTGACACGAATGTTAACTAGCATGCATGCAAAAAAATCGATGGCTGCATTCGTCACAAGGGGGAAAATTTAAATCTGCATGGCACTTTACTCCAATTGGCTCATTCACTTGCTTAAACTCAACGTTGATTCTGATTCTGCAGAACTGGGTTGGGTGTGAAAAAGTATTTGTTGTTAACATTCTTTTTTCATTCAGTTTTTCCAGTTACGAGTCCTTTTTTAAAGCTGATCATTTTGTGTTCATTTTGTTTAGTTCTTTTTTCGTAATAGATTTAATGTTTAGTATAGAGCTTAGAAAAAATTCGCAGTGTGAGATAGGCAAGAAGTAAGGCATGTAGCAACATCAGCACGGCAAAGGGCACTCCTTTAAAGTCAAGGAAGGGCAAAAATATTTTAGGTCAAGTGATAGCGATTGCTGTATGAGTCGTACGATTTTTGAATCAAGCACGGGCAACGCCGGGACATGCTGCTAGTTTTACTATAATTGTCTCTGAGTTCCTATTTTAGGGGGAAATGTGTTATCAAATTTATCTAGAAAGTTTTTCCTATAATAATAACGTTCTTTTAAAGTTAACCATATACTATGTTTGCATGCATTTATATAGATTTTAATTTGAAAAAGAAATTTTACATCTTTTAGTGAAGAACGGAGATGCACTTTAACCTTAGCTTTCAGAAAAAATATTAAAATTAACACTAATATCCTCACCTTTATTGTTACTATCACAATATTTTGAACATTATAATACTTAGACTTCTTTGGGTGTTTGTCAACCCAGTTAATCATTAGAGAATTTTGTACTGAGTCCTTTATTTAATCTCTGTTGTGTTTGCTGTTCTTGTTCTATTGTTCATGTCTAGGGATGGATTTGATTGATTTTTTGGAAATCTTGGACCTTCATGCTCACAAAAAAAATGGAGTGTCAAAAGGATGGTTTTTTTCCTTAACACCACTATTATTATAATTACCTTCACTCCTTGGCAATGTTTATTGTTTTAAAAAGTGATGATTAGAATTGTAATAAAATCTATACATATGCTGAAAGTAAATTTATAAATATTTTTTGTTCTTGAGAATTTACAACAAAAATATTAAACGCTATTTATTAGATTGTTTATTTATAAGAATAATTTTATATTTACAATATTTTAAAAACTAATGCAATGCAATATTTATCAGTTACCAATTTATAAAGCAATAAATATGAAATCAATTTTTTATTCATCATACTTATTATAAAACCCAGGTTATGTGTGTGTGTCTCTGTTCGTTTATATATTGGATCGGATTTCCTACATTTTTCAACCGATTTCAACAAAACTTCACAGGACTATGTAAAATTACCTTGTGGTGGTTCTGACAGTGCCAAAAATTGGAAAATCACAATTGTTTTTGCACGAAATCAATTTGAAAACACAATTAAGAGGCATCGCTGTTTTGAGAATGGAAGAGGGACAACTCATATCGAGTTATACTTATTATAAAACCCAGGTTGTTTGTGTGTGTTCGTTTGTATATGGGATCGGATTTCCTACATTTTTCAACCGATTTCAACAAAACTTCATTTTTTTTTTGGTAGGTAGTGTTTTTTATTGTCTTGCACACTTTTTCTTTATTTTTACATTCAGAATGCTTTAAAAATTCCATTTACAAGATAATTGTTTATAATAAAATTCTATTCAATCAGTAGACTCATAACGATTGAAAACAATGTTTTTGTTTGGGTTTGACCAATTCGTAAAAAAAAACAAAACAAAACAAAAAAATACTAATTAAGACATGTGTGTCCATCAACCTTAAACAATAATCTTTGTCAATTTTATTTTTCAGTCTTTATGATGGTCGATACTTGATCTATCTCTTACTGTTACATCCTCGGGCAATGTCGGGCTCTACTGCTAGTATATTTATAAACATTTACTTAATTATTAAAATATGTGAACCAACTATAAAGAAATCCTTATTATTTACCATTTTATAAAGTCTGAATCAATTGGCAATTAGCCAATGTTTTGCTAGCCATCCCAATAAATAATATAATCAATAAATAGTGTAAATAAACAAACTATTAAATAAAATAGTGTTTATTATGTTTGTTGTCTATATTCAAGAAGAAAGAAAATGTATAAATTCACTTTTGTATGTTTAGGTTTTATCAAAATTCTAATCATTGCTTTTTAAAACAATAAACATTGCCGTGGAGTGAAGGTAGTTAAAATTATAGTGGTGTCAAGGGAAAAACTGTCTTTTTGTTTGTGGGCACAAAGCTCTTAGATGGACAGTTTTATTTTTTTTACCAACCCACTGTTTTTTTTTTTTTTTAAAGTAGAAACTAATTTTGGATTGAATTCTTTTTACGAGTGAATATTGTATTAACAATTTTCTTTTCTAGAATAGCAATGATTTTTCCAGATATATCTTCTACTATTTAACACATATCTGTGAGGAGGAGATGGATTCATGCCTTTCCTATGTGTGTAAGTGAATGTAACAAACTCAACTGAAATTTGAACTCAGCCCTCTGACGTCCTGGGTATGACGTTAAACTGCATCCAACAGCAAGGCCTCTGATCAGGAGGTTTTGAGGAGCGTGGAACCACCTCTTAATAGCTGGTGTTCCCAGGTCCACCTTGACCCGGGGTGGTAGCACCTGTTAGGGTCCCAGCTATGGGCAAATAGTGAACTCCTAGTTTTCCAAGTCTTACTCACATCCTGGGGGTATGACGGTAAACTACATCCGTGTCCTGGGTATGATGATAAACTACATCCATGTCCTGGGTACGGCGATAAACTGCATCCAACAGCAAGGTCTCAGATAATGTTTTCAGAAAAATAATGTTGCCAGCTATACGTTTTTTTGTAAGAAAGTAATGTTGCCAGCTATACATTTTTTATTCCATACAAAATAGGCATTTAAAATTCATATAAACTGGATTTGGCATTAAATAACCCACAGTGGTTGATATGTCATAAAACTCAAACAATCAGCCCTCTGACTTCTCATTCCTAGTCAATATCTATTACACCACCTGCACATCCCCATGACCAGGGACATCTCATTCTTTATAGTACTGCTCAGTTCTGTTTTCACTGAATTGAATCTGTACTACCCAACCCCGAGAATGAACTTGTTCATGATGCCATCAAATGCATAAACCAATGATCTAATCCACAGGATCACTGTCTGTTGCAGTGTTAAAAGTGGATTTGTAAAGATATGAAATTAACATTAAAAGGTTAATGATGATCTTGAAATTCAAATTTGACCCCCAAAATCTGACCTGTAAATGAATAGTAGTAAGTGTTAAATGATAATTGAAAATGAAAATTTCCTCTCTTTTTATGCAATAATTTGTTGAAAATTGTTATTATTTTTTAACATATATATTCTGTTTACCTTGGAGTTCTTGACAAGATCCAGAGGCGGATATGTAATATAATTGGCCCTTATCTGGCATCTCGTCTACAGTTGCTCTCTCACAGATGTGCCGTCGCCTCTCTCTGTCTTTTTTACAAATACTTTCATGGTAATTGCTCCGATGAGCTGCTTTCACTGGTTCCCAGACTTCATGAATTCAAGCGCCCTACGAGGCTGGCATCCCGCTCTCACCTTTTCAATGTTTGAAACTTTTAAATGTAGCCATCTCTTCTACTCCAATAGCTTCATATCTCGCACGTGGAACACCCATCCCTATTCCAGTTTCCCTGAGAGCTATAATCTCCAACTATTCAAATGTAATGTCAATCGACATCTCCAGTTGATTTGATCTATCCACTATCCTTCTCCTCATCCTTTCCTCTATCACTCCTATCTGATCTTGCTCCAAATCTTCTGTAACCCCTTGCGTCCTAGTGGCTTCCCGCCTTGCTCAGGGCGTAATGCTTAAAAAAAATGTATAAGCCAACTTCATATATAGAGTGACCTCTGAATTTTTATGAAAAACCTGATTTTTTTCATATATCTCATGTATAATGTGACCCCAGCTTCTGAGCAATACTAATAGGCATACCGTAGTCAAATATTGCAGTATTGTGCATCATCCTAGACAAATTTTATAGCAAATAAATGACCTTCATTCTTTTTTGTACAAAGCTAAGGTATTTGTAGGTTTTTAGTGGCATGCATAGTGAATAATGTTTTGCTGTTCATGTAGCAACATTAAAAAAGAATCTAGGGTATGAGAGGTCGGCTAAAAGAGCTTACCTGTAGCGTTATGGTTAACGAAAGGTACCCTGGGAATGTATAGGCCTACCGGGTAGGTTACAGCCACCAAAAATGCATGGATTTTAACCCCTCCAAAAAAAAAAAAATGAGTTGTTGATTGTGCAACCCCCTATTTTTGTGTAAAAAACTGATTGTAAAAACTCGCACTATACTTGAGTACATATGGTAAGTATTTCTTTTGTATACTCATAATATTGTTAATAGTTGAGTTCAGATTTTCCTACTGAATATTCTGGAACAGGTTTTTGGTGACCAGTATTCTTGTAAAAGATGTTATCGCAATCCATTTGCTGTATTGCCATTTTGTTTTTTTCTGAGGCAGACATGATTAAAAGAAAGAAAAACACTGCAATGGTTCTATGCCAAGCAACTTGTGCGAAAAGTCCTTAGGGAACTCTTTACTTATTCCTGAACTGATTTTGCATTTTTTTCCTTATACTTTAGAAATAAGAGAACAAAAAAAATAAAATAAACATTAAAAACAAATTGCTATGACAGTCAAACAGAGACTGTTGTAAGCAGAAAAAAAATCCCAAAAGTGCAAAAATGACGATATTGAGTCTGTCTTACACCGAGGATTGTTTTTATCTAAAGGAGAAGAAAAAAGATTTATAGTTTTAGCACGTGTGAAGATTAAACGGTAACTGCAAGAAGACAGAATGCAGGGTCGTTAGCGAAATATAAATTGGAGATACCAAAAATCAAACAAGTAAAAAAAAAAAAAAAAAAAAATTTAAATATCTGGGAAGTGTTTTAACAGAAGGTGGGAAGTGCGACACTGAAATCCGAAGGTGCATTGGGGTAACAAAAGATGATTTCCAAAAGCTAAGCAGAGTATTAAGAAATAGGAAAACTTTGTTAGAAACAAAGAAAAAAGTACTGAAATGTTACGTGGTATCTGTCCTACTATATATCAGTGAATAGCGGACAATCTCCTCAAAGATGAAGAAGAGACTTGAAGCAACAGAAATGTGGTTCTACAGAAGGATGCTGAGGATATCATGGACCAAATATGTGAGCAATGATGAGGTTCTAGAGAAAATGGGATCAAAGAGGAAACTTCTACTTCATGAAAAGGCAGCTGAAATTTCTAGGACGCATAATTGAGGAAGAAAGGCTTGGAAAATCTGATACTCACATGACAGATTGAAGGCAAGAGGGAGAGAGGAAAACAATGCATACTATACTTAGTGAACTTGACTAAACAGATGGTAGAACATGGTTCAAGAGAAATACCAAAAAGACAAAATTTATTAAGTACTGCAAAGGACAGAAGAGCCATGATTGCCTACGTCCTGAGGGGACATGGCACAAGAAGAAGAAGAAGAAGAAGAAGAATCATCACCATCATCATCATCATTATTATTATTATTAATAATAATAATAATAATAATAATAATTCTTTAATGAAGCTAAGATTGCTCTAGTTTTGTGTATATTATTTTGCAATTAACTTTCCACAGGTGTAAATTGTAATCTATTTCAGAGATAGGTTATTTTTTTGGCATCATACTCTAGCCCCACCTGGAGATCAGATATATGTTATCCTTTTTTTTTTTTCTCTCTAGTTTTCTTTTTTTCTCTCTAGTTTTCTTTTTTTCTCTCTAGTTTTCTTTTTTCTCTCTAGTTTTCTTTTTTCTCTCTTTTTTCTTGCTTTTTCTCTCTCTTTTTTCTAGTTTATTTCTCTCTCTATAACTTTTCTGGTTTTCTTTTCTCTCCCTCTCTTTAACTTTTCCTGTTTTCTCTCTTTCTATCTCTTTCTTTAACTTTTCTCTCCCTCTTGTTTTCTTTTGGCTCGATCTCTCTCTCTCTAACTTTTCTTATTTTCTTTCCCTCTCTTTAACTTTCTTGTTTTTTTCTCTCTTTGTTTTTTCTTTTTTTACTCTTGAAACTTTTTAAACTAGTTTCTCTTTCTTCCTCCTTTACCGTTTTTTTCTGTATTTTCTTTCCAAATGTTACTGTCTCCCCCCCCACTTTTTTTTGGCCTTCACTCTAAGCATGTTTTTCTTTCTTTCTTTCCTAAATTGCAAATTTTCATTCTTCCTTTGACTGTTGTTGAATTGTGTTACCATCTTGAGTAAAATACACTGTTTCAATAATGAGCTACATTCCTTAGTTCCATCAATTCTAATCAGCCCAGATAAGACATGGCATGCCACAGATATGGAGTTGAACCAACCTAATTCCCTTTGTATTCCTTTAGTAAGGAGTAAGTTCCACCTGGATAACTTCTTCCTTTCAGAACAATCCCAGGAGGAAGCTTTCTTGACCACTGTAATTTTAACCTCTTCAAGTCTAGTGTTAACTGTTACCTTTCTCACATATCTGCATAAACTGTGCCCCTTACTATTACCACTTACACAACAGCTGCCTTCAGTTACCTTCTAGCTTGAGTGGCCCTTGTGTCTTATATAAGATGGACATTAATAATAATAAAAAAATATTTCTCTTATTCTATTATCTTCTCATTTGCATGCCAAATAGACCGACATCCTTCTATGACAATAAACTACATCCGCATCTTGGGTAAGATGATAAACTATGTCCAACAGCAAGGCCTCTGATTGGATTTTGAGGAGAGTGGAACCACCTCTTAATTGCTGGTGTTCCCAGGTCCACCCTGACCTGGGGTGGTAGCACCTATTAGGGTCCCAACTATGGGTAAATAGTTAACCCCCAAACTGAGATCAAAACACTAGGAAAGTGTAAAAATAGGTTTTAATACCAGAATTACTTTGTAAAAAATTTCAAGCAATAAATTTTTGAAGAAAAATTATTACCAGCAATACATTTTTGAAAAAAAAAAAAAAAAATATTATCAGCAATAAAAATCTTGTCAGCATTAAATAACCCATTGAAGTTGGTACGCAATAAAACAAAACAAACCAAATGGACCTACAATGTCTTAAAATATCTTCTAAGAGAAAATTCCATGGATGGTGCAAGCAAGAAGGAAAACTTAAAGACAATGGCAATGGAAAGAACACTTGTATTCAGAATCAGGAAAAGACAGCTGAAATTCTTTGGACATAATGAGGAAAGGGGACTTGGAAAACCTAACCCTCATGGGGCATAGAGATAGGGGAAGGCAGCAAGTTTACTTACCTGATAAGCTTGTATGAACAGGGAGTAGAGCCTTAGGAAAAGAGGGAAAACTGCTAAGGGTCACAAGGGATAGGAAGTTGTGGAGAGCCATGATTGCCTATGTCTTGAAGGGATGCAGCACACGGGAGAAGAATAAAGTTAATGACTTTCAAAATTAGTTTTTGAATATTTGACATTATTTATTATTTTTCAACATTGCCTCGTCAAATGAGTTTCAATTTCTGCTGCGAGATTTGGAGTGTCAGAATTTGAAATAAACAACATGGAAAGCGTGGACCTATCTTAGCTTGTATAAGTGGTTTAGGTTGTTGATGGTGGTGTAATGGTATGGGAAGTATTTTCTTGGTATCCATTAGGGCCTGTAGTACCAATAAAAGATTGTTTAAATACTGCTACCTACTTACATATGTTGGCTGACGATGTTTGTCAATTTACGTCTATAATGCATCTGTCCTCTAGTGGCCACTCCCAACAAGACAATGCATGGTATCACAAATCAAAACAGCAGATTGTTTCACGGAATGCATCAATGAAAGACATCTGTGTTAAAGTAGCCTTCAGAGTCACCGGATCTCGGTCCCATAGAGCACCTTTGGGATGTGGTGGTAAGGGATATTCAACTCCTGTCAATCAATCACTCTAAAAGAATTGCAGTTTGCCATAATAATATTATGAACCCAAATTTCAAAAGAGTGCTAACAGAAGATTATTGAATTCTTGCTAAGAAGAACTGATGTAATTCTAAAGACAGATACTTGGATCATTTGTAAACTTTTATACCCAATGATATGACCATATCATCTGATCTAGCACTAAAAACCGAAAACCAAGCTAGTTACATTCCATCATTGCTGATTGGACCCTGAATTACTGCCAGTCCTGATGAGTAAATATACTCTCAGAGAGGCTCTGTTCCTTGAGAGACTATTGGGCCATAAACTCACACCTGATCTCAAGTGCAACTTGTACATACAATCCATTGCTAAAAATGTAGGTAAAATGATCGCCTCCCTGTCACACACCAGTAAGTACCTGACTCCTTTATACTATCCTATATCTTTACAAGAGCCATATCAGACCAAGAATGTTGTACTGTTGTCATATTTGAGCGGGAACTGTACAGACTGCACTTTCCAGTCTTGGTAGAGTTCAGAAGTGTCTCTGAGTGTTTATAGGTAACAAATTTCCCACCCTTCCAAACACCTCTCTCACAGGCGGAGTGTAGCAAGCCTTTCATTGCTCTATCGTTACTTCCATGGAAAGTGTTCAGACGAACTACATTCCTCAGTTCTGCCAGTTCTTGTGAATCGCTGCTCTGGAGAACCAATTCCCAAGAGGATGTTTTCCCAATCACTAAAATCTTTATCTGTTCAAGTTAACCATTATTTTCCCCTCCTAATGTAACCTTCTACTTCAGGTGATCCCTGGGCCTTGTACAGGATAAACCTTACTGTAAAAGGGTGGGGTTGGGGTCCAGCCCAGTTCTAGATGAATATACCTACCAAAGTGACTGGCAAGTGTATAATTTTGAGAAGTGTCATTATCATGCCAAGAGTTGTTCAGACTAATGGACTTGTTGTGCTATCTTTGTTGTTGCCACACCATTTCAGCAGATCCATTCTACAGTCTTCTTCGGACACACAAATCTTAAGGGAATAAGTAGTCTGTCTTTAACAGAAAAAAAAAAAAATTGGTAAACAGAAGAGAAATGGTGGCTGTTATATCCATTGTCTCTGATTGCTCCCAGTAATATATGCAATGCAGATTTCTACCCTTTTTAGCAACCCAATCTAATATGGGTAGTGATTCTATGTGTATTCTCACCAAGTCTCTTCTTGTTGACTAAAGAAAATGACGTTGGGTTAGTTTTTTTTATGGCTTCTCAATCACTTATTTTAAAGCTGGATAATTCTTCTTCTTTTTTTTTTTTTTTTTTTTTTTTTTTTTTTTTTTGAAGTGAATGTTTCATTAAGAATTTTTTTGTCAAGATCTTACTGTTTAACCCATAAAGAGATGAATTCATACCTTTCCCAAGGGTATTTGCGTGTAAGTGGAAATATAATGAACATGGCTGGAATTTGAACTCGGCTCTTTGATTTCTCATTCCAAGCTGCTATCCCACTATATCCATTTCCGTGGGGATGTTACAAATACGATCAGATTGCCTGATAACTTGGGTGCTAACGTTGCAGGTTCAGATCATTTTGTTGGTTTAAGTTCCTTTGTCTCTTGGTTGTGGTGCGTTAAAAAAAATGGGTCTTCAGTGTTTGCAGAATGGTTTCTGAGAATTTAGTTAATTATGAAATTGCACCAGTCTTTGATTTTTGTTGAAAAAAGAATTCAGCTGATGAATAAAGTTTGACTCTATTCAGCACCTGAAGATTGGTGACTACTGGTGAGGATAAAAATGCATATTTATTGATATATACTTAATAGCTCTGTTATATTACATCGAGCACTATTTTATTGACACTAGTACTCAGTGTGTATGTATATATATATATATATATATATATATATATATATATATATATATATATATATATATATTTGGTTGGATAGATGTGAGTTTGTGACCCTGGATTTCAATCATCAGACAAACACTACCAAATATGTTAGCTCTATCACTGATATTGAGCGCTTTCTAATAAGTACCGAGCATATAATATATAAATAATTATATATATATATATTTATTTATATACACACACTTTTCACACACACACACACATATATATATATATATATATATATATATATATATATATATATATATATATATATATATATATGACCATTGAATGGTATCAAAAACTTTAGCGGACACTTCCACTATCAACTATTACTACTATCTTATTCTGTAACTTCCTTTATCTTTCCTTTCTTCTCTCTCTTTTTTATCCCTCTCTGTTTCCTCTTAAGGTATATCTCCCTATAGTTTTTAAGGAAGGTGACTTGTTTTTGAATAGAATTATCCATAACTATTTTTGATTCATACCAGTCGAGATGCACATAATGCATTGAAACAAAAATGCATCTTTGTAGTGGGTAATTGTTTTTGTCTGCATGTAAAAATCTATAATAAATAATTATTGCACTACTCTTGGTATTGAGCCCTCTTTTGAATTAATGCTGTGAACGTTTGAATTTACATTATTTTTGTTCTCATTAGATTGGATATATATATATATATATATATATATATATATATATATATATTCAATCAATCAATCAATCATTGGAACTTTTCACAAGAATTATTGCATCGATCATAGAAAATCTTTTATTACTTTATAAATGCACATTTATTTATGCTAAATTTAAAATTTAAAGTTACAACGGTCAATTTCATTATTTTTCTACAATAATTGAAATACCAAATAATAATTATCTCCTGTTTGTAACTTTAAATTTAAAATTTACAGTTACAATAGTCAGCCGTATGTGTTTTCTGTAAAAGAATTGAAAAGCCAAATAATCTTTTTTTTTTTTTTAAGTATTTTTAAATATATGTAAGTAAACACCTATATTCTGCTATAAATATAAAAAAAATAAAATTACTTTAATATATGTAATGAATAGAACAAAAAATTTGTTTTGGCGTTTTTGTTTAATAAGTATTGTCTGGGATATGGTAACAACTAATTTTATAATAACGAGCTAAACTCCCGTTTCTTTAAATCTATTAAGATCTGCCAACCTGTGTGTAGCTAAATATGACTGACTTCTTTCTTTTTTCGAGAGAGACTGAAGTAGGTTAAAGAATATGACTTTTGCCCGACTGTTTTCGGCATTTAAGAAAAACGTTTTTTTTTTTATTTACTTTTATTTATTTTGTTTTATGTGAAATGGGAATTGGCTGAAATAAAACCCATTCGTTTATGTGTGCATATATATATATATATATATATATATGCACACACACTTGAATATATATGTGTACTTGCACAAACACTCGAAAGTACATATTAACATTTATGCATGTATATATACGCACACCCACAAGCACACATACTACCATTTATAAGTATATACACTCATATATACAGTATATACAGAAACATTTATTTGTATGTACACACACACATTAGTATTTATGCATGAGTACGCACACATGCAATATACTAGTATCTATGTGTGTGTACGCACACACTGAGACTCACACATGCTAGCATTTATATGTCTATATTCCTGTACACACACTAGTATCTATGTGTATGTACTGTATACTCACATAAACGCACACCCTCAAACTCAAACATACTAGCATTTATGTGTGTGTTTGTGTATACATGCGCATAAACTGGCAAGTATGTGTGTACATATGCACATATGCTGAAACATGTACATACTAGCATATATGTGTATATGCATACACACGGAAAAATATGTACTATCATTAATATGTTTAATGATACATACTAGCAATTATGTGTATACACACCCTCACACACATTCAAGCATTGATGTACGTCTGTGTGTATTATATATATATATATATATATATATATAAAGTAGCATTTATGTGTATGTACACATACGTATATACTAGCTTTTATAAATAAACAAATAAATATACACTTGTATTCATAGAATTTCTAGTTAAACTGTCAATGATTTCTCCATTTGTTGTTGTCTAATCTTAAATGTATTTCATCATGTCAGATGCCCTCTCCCCATGCTTTTTAGGGTCGTAATATAATTGTAACAGCTGCCTGGCATAAAGAGTGTATGACTGAGGAAGAAGAAGCCCCCCCCCCCATCCCCGGGCCGGGCACGAAAACCTGCCATAAAACTCATACTAAAAGGAAAGACAATATCGGCAGCAAGCGATTCATACCTACTCAACACAAAGTTAGATATTTTAGTTTTGCTTACTTAATTTTTGTCATATATTTCTTCCAAAACTTCACCCTATTATTTCCTATTAAGACGTCTACTCACACATATCTACTTACAAATTGTTCTAGTCAATGGTAGATATCAATGGGACAATTTTCTGCAGGTGTTTTCAACTTGATTTTTTTTCTCTTGCTGTTGCTAGACATTATTGCCTCCTTATATAATGAAACTTTACTTTCTCTCCTGCACAAACTTTTATTGGCACGGCAATAAAATCTTTTAATAAGGAAAATTATCCTCATAATATATTAAAAAGAAAAAAAAGATATAAACTCGAATTACATTGGGCAAGAATTTCTCATAGAATTTGAAGCCGTCATGCAATAACTCAACTCAAATAAATGCTGTAGCAAGTTCATAAAAGATTTTGAAAGTAGGTTCTTGCACAATTGTAAAATAGGCACCATTTAAGATTTCCCGACTAAAGATCCTTGCAGACTGAGAGGCAAAATTTCCTTCTCCTCAGTGCCATTAGACTCCCCATGTGGAGTGGGATGTGTGGGTGGTGTAATGGTTAGCAGTTATGAATGAGAAATTGGAGAGCCAAGTTCAAATTCTAGTCAGATTCATTACATTCACTTGAGCACAAATACCCTTTGGAAAGGCATGAATCCAATTTCTCCCCTATCTATAGGTTAAATAGTAGGAATTGTATCTGGAAAAATCATTGTTATTCTCAAAAAATTCTTAATCCAGTATTCACTTGCAAAAAAAAAAAAAAAAAAAATTATCCTTACATTTCCAAAAAGATTGAGAGCTGCTTGTTTAGAGCTCTCATGAAATAAAAATTATTACCTATGGGATTTTAAGTGTTTAATATTCTTTAATTAATAATATATATAATATAAATATATATATATATATATATATATATATATATAAGGTTGGTGCAAAAATAATGACGTAATAATATTGTTTTTTGACGTTAAAAAATACGTCAAAAACGACATTATTACGTCATTATTTTTGCACCAACCTAATAATTATTATTATTAATTAAATAATTAATATTCTTTAATTAATAATATATATATATAATTATTATTATTATTAATTAAAGAATATTAAAGACACACATCATTGGGATTTTTTTGTAAGTCTTGAGATTGGGAACTGCTTTTTTAGAGCTCTCATGAAAGAAAAATTATTACCTATGTGATTTTAAGTGTTTGATATTCTTTAATTAATAATAATTTTGCTTTGTCTTTTGACATAGAGCTCTCTCTGGATCTATATACTCCTGGAAATTCCATACAGATTGCCATATTGTATTAATACTATATATATATATATATCATTTGTATACCAATGTAAAAAATATTTACCATTTTTCTCTTCAAGGCTTTAATTGCAGTAATTAACACTTTGTCTTTTATTTTTTTCTTCTTTTCATCTTGACAGGTACTTTTGGTGGTCGAGGTGGGCGTGGTGGAAGTAATACTGGCAGTGGAGGTGGCCGTGGTGGCAGTGGTGTTGGTGCAGGTGCTGGTGGCGGTGGTGGGGGTAGCGGTGGTGGTGGTGGTGGTGGTGCTGGTCCTCGGCCTGGAAAAGGTCGTGGTGACTAGTATTTCATCAACCACCACCATCCACTCAGATGGACACGGGCACTGAAGTAACGCCGACAGTTGCAGTATGTGCTGCGCAATTACAGCCGGATCAGTGTCGACTCACATTTCTCGGATATCATGTCATCTTTACTCAGAAGGAGAACGAAGAAAAGATCTAAACAAGACTTACAAGAATAGCCTGCCTTCTTCTGAGACAGTTGCGGGTCATTCAGTAAGAAAAACAAAAACAAATACAAAATTTAATTAGGCGTTTCAGAGAAATGAAACAACTTGCTTAATTTTTGGGTGGGTTCAAAGAATGTGGTAACCCCCACCTATACTTGTGCTCAGGTCACTACCTAACAGATTTTTGTATTAAAAAAAAAAAAAAATTTAGAATTTTGTTTCTTTTGGAATTGAAAAAAAAAAAAATCTTCAGTGTGCTTTCTTTCTTTTTTATTTTTGACAAAGGATTTAGATTGTCTAATTATATTTAGGGATGTGTGGATGGTGTAATAGATAATGGCTCGGAATGAGAAATCGGAGAGCCGAGGTCGAATTCCAGTCAGGTTCATTACATTCATATATGCACCAATACCCTTGGGAAAGGTATGAATCCATCTTTTCTCCGCCCCCAGCTATCGGCTGAATAGCAGGACAAACTGGGTCCTATTGGCTTGGGTGGCAACCAGTCTACCACAGAACGAAACAGCAGCCTAGTGTGATAAATCTTCTGCCTAGTCAGCCATAAATAGAAAGAGATATGATTGCCTAAGAGACATGATCATGTATAGCACTTAACTGACTGACTGGCTGAAGTATAATTAGAAATGATTCCAATTATTTCCTTTTCATGTACTGTACATGATTCAAGAATTATTTTCCACTTCCCCACTCCCCCTCCTGATGGTCATAGTCAGTCTTTAGGAAATGTTTTGGTGGCATTGGATTATTAAGCCAAAACTTTTTGTGGTTCAACATAGCAATATTTTTTTATGAAAGCAACTATACTCAAATCTATCAAGGAAAATATTTGAATTGCATTTTATCTTTTTTTGTAAGAACATTTGATTGCATCCAATTCTAGACATTTGACATCTGATTGCATCCAATTGCAGACATTTGACATCTGATTGTATCCAATTGCAGACATTTGACATCTGATTGTATCCAATTGCAGACATTTGACATCTGATTGTATCCAATTGCAGACGTTTGACATCTGATTGTATCCAATTGCAGACGTTTGACATCTGATTGTATCCAATTGCAGACATTTGACATCTGATTGCATCCAATTGCAGACATTTGACATCTGATTGTATCCAATTGCAGACGTTTGACATCTGATTGTATCCAATTGCAGACATTTGACATCTGATTGTATCCAATTGCAGACATTTGACATCTGATTGTATCCAATTGCAGACATTTGACATCTGATTGCATCCAATTGCAGACATTTGACATCTGATTGCATTCAATTCCAGAAGTTTGATGTCTGATTGCATCCATTTGACATCTGATTGCATCCAATTCCAGAAGTTTAGTACATTTGTTTAAAAAAAACACTGAAAATAATTTGCTGATGTCAAAAAAATCTGTAAGTTACTAATCTCTTTATTTTAATAATAGAATTGAAAGCACCAATTCTCAAAAAAATGACCATTTGCTGTACAGTTTTTCATCATTCCTCTAAGAATGTCATGCCTTAGTTCATTATTATGCCAAAAAATTCTTTTTGATGTTTATATCATTTTTAAGAACTGAAGAAAGAAAATCCTAAATGGTCTTTTGGAATTTAATCTTAGTTCTGCAGACCATATTCTTATTGCTTACCAATTCCAAGTTTAAACATCCATATTAAATTTCCACTTGTCAACAAATTGACCAGAGAGATTGCATCAGACGCTGTAAAAGTCTTAATTTTTTTTTTCTATCAAAACTTTTGAGGATCTCAGTTTTGAGGTCTTCTGTCTGTTATTTTATTAAAATATACTCAAACTTATATTTTGTCTGGTTTTGAATGTTTATTAGAATTGGGTAAATGTTTTTCCCTATTTGCACATTCAGATGTTTTGAAATGTATTGTTGCACGTATCTAAAACTAAACTAGTTGGATTATTTCTAATTGGAGACTGGACTATCATCCGTCGCAATAAATGGATTTTCCCTCAGGGCCTTACTGTGCTTTGAGCACCTACTGGGGCTTAAAAACCCGGAACTCAAGTGGAACTTATATATATGACCCATCACTAAAGATGCTGGCGAAATTATCAATTCCTTGTACCATTCCAGTAAGTACCTGACACCTTATGCTATCCTCTACCTTTACAAGAACCAGATCAAAGCTTAAAATGGAATAATGCTGCTATATATGGGCAGGAGGTACTCAACCATTACTTTACAGTCTCAATAGTGTCCAAAAGCATCACTGTGTCCATGTGGGTGACAAATTATCTTCTGCCCTGCCCTTTCCCATAGACAAAAATCACTATTTCCATGGAAAGTGCTCAAATGAACTACATTCCTTAGCTACACCAGTTCTAATCTTCACAGCTAGAATCTGCCAGGCTACACACATTGTAGCAAACTATCTTTGTTCCCCTTCATATTCCATTGGTGAGATGTAAGTTCCAATCAAGCAGCTTCTTCTTATGAACCATTGCTTTGTGGAACTGACTCCCAAGAGGATGCTTTCTCGATCACTACAATCTTAATCTGTGCAAGTCGAGTTAACCGTTATCTTCCCCCACCTATCCACATAAATTGTGCCTCTTACTCTCTTACCCTCTACTCGAGTAGCTCCCGGGCCTTGTACTGGGTTAACATCACTGTAAAATATATATATATATATATTTATTATATATATATATATATATATATATATATATATATATATATATATATATATATATATATATATATATATATTATATATATATTCAAAAACCTTATAGATTTTCTGTCTGAATTTCTGGGATAAGGACTTATCATTATTTACACCATTTACATACAGACTATTGTGCTTATTTTTGTTGTCGTTGTCATCACGTTTCCACTGTTGTACTCTCTGACATTCTCATGGAGTAATAATTTTGTGGATTCAAGCATTGATTTATGAATTATGTTACTTCAGTTGTAATGAAGTGGAATAATGGTGAGTTCAATCCCTGTGCGGAGCAGTGTGAACAATAACTGTGCAGTAGTAAAAGAAAGAACGAGGCGATATATCCCTAGATATGGGCATGTAATTTGAAAAGAAAACAATGACATAATCAAGATATTAACGTTACATACTACTTTTGAACAAAAGGTTACGAAAGACCCCTCCCTCTCCCCACCAATACTGGAAAGAGCGCTAACACCTACGGGACTTGAGAAACCCATTCTCTTGAAAAATTGCTCCCATAAAAAGATTTTATTAATTTCAACAAAAAGCAGCACTATGGAATATTTCCTTATAAGGAAACGGCCAATATTACCATTAGAAATGAGAACAGATACTACACTTATTCACTAACAGCCCCCCCCCCCTCTCACTGGTGGCAAAAATAGCACAAGGTCAGTTTAAAGTAGGAAGTCCAGTCGCATGGGCTAATGCCACAACATTACTCAGCAATTCCACCTATGACCATCCCTTTTTGCTGCAATGAGGGAGTTGCTGGTCGCTTGTCTTCAAAAGGAGCGTAAGACAATGATACATCTCTTTGGATTTATTCAACTTTTATAGCGGCATGATCCTAAGAGAACTAGATGTCCTACCGGGATTTATTATTGGCAGACACAATCTTAACAACATAAGATATAATGAGATAAAGAACAAATCAGAAAGTTTTATCAATTTAATATGTTTCACTTTTATTAAAGTTTCATCAGAGACTAAGTTCAGAATGAAACATATTAGATTGGTAAATGTTTGTTTTGTTCTTTATCTTATTCTGTCGGGTTCTCATCCATATTTGATCTACATTTGATCCTAACTCAACATATGATATGCAAATAACATCGTGTTGATGGCAGACATAGAAAACTACAGGAACTCCTAGGTAGAAAAGGAAAGCAAGAAGAAAGGACTATCAATCATAAGAAGACAGAATATATGATTGTCAGCTTGAAGAACAGCCCAAAATGCGAGCTAAGTAGTGGAGATGCCAAAATCAAGCAAGTGCAGAAATTTTAATATCTGGGAAGTGACTGAACAGATTACAGAAAATGTGACTCTGAAATCCGAAGTTAAAATAGTGAAAGATGCCTTCTAAAAGTTAAACTATTAAGAAACAAGAAAATTTCTTTAGAAACGAAGAAAAGATGTACTGAACTATTATGTAATATCAGTCCTCCTATATGGCAGTGAATGCTGGACAATCTCCTCACAGATGAAGAAGAGACTTGGGGCAACAGAAATGTGGTTCTACAGCGCCGAGAGTGTCATGGGCTCATGTGAAGTTTTTAGGAAAACGTAAATGATTTAGAATCACATGAAATTTCTGGGATGCATCATGAAGGCTTGGAGAATTTGACACTCACAGGACTTAGTGAAGGAAAACGAGACAACAAAACAGAATAACCTACCTAATGAGCCTGTGTAGATGGATAGCAGTCAGTGGGGATGGATAATAAAAAGATCAGCGTTGTTAAGAGGATAGGAAGTTGGGGAGAGTCATGTTCACTCGCACCATAAAGAGACATGGCACATCGAAGAAGAACGGAATTATCTCTACCCGTCACATCAGTCTTGTTAAGGACCACATTCTGTGCTTAAGAAGTTTTATGTTTACCGTATATAATCGTGTATAAGTCGATTTAATGCATAGTGCAACACCTGAATTTTAATCCCCTTCCGAAAAATTTACCTGTCCAACCGTTCACCGAAAATGCACGATTTTTAACCTCTTCAAAAAAAAAAAAAAAAAAAAAATTACCTGTATATAGTGAAACCCCCTATTGTGTAAAAACATATCTTAAAATCTTACATTGTATTCAAGTATATATGGTAATCGATAATGCAAAAGAAGAAAAACACGAAAATCACTGAATCATTCTCAAGGAAAATGTTATTTTAAAATTTTAATTAATATTTACGAACGGGCGCGCTTTGACTTGGTGTAATGGTTAGCAAGGTTGTCTTTCTAGATCAACTACGACTGAATAGTGAGTTTGATTTGGCTGCTTCATCTTTTGGACCTTATTCCACATCTAAGCTACGTTTAGGAAGTCACTTAATATTTACGAACGGATAAAAATAGAAATTGTAAATTATACTTATTTTATCTTGTAATTATAGCACACAAGTCGCCTTATTCTGTGACCGTTAAAACAGTGTGAATCAAAAATAGAAAGGTGCCTCTGTCGAGAATTGAACTCGTCGTCTTGTTAGTAGGTCATATAGACACTGGTTTTACTGATTTTGCCAAAACATCGACTACAAAGAAACAACAAATATAATCTACAATCACTTTTCTTTTTCCTTTTTCCCAAATTTAACAATCAGTAGGTATGTTTTTCGTTTAAAAATATCTTCAGGTGCATCGAGTGAAAGACAACCATGTTTTGCTGACTCGAAAAAACAATCAATTCCAGTTCGAAAGGGAAATTTATTTTAAATGCTTAATTTTTTTTTTTTTTTTTTTTTTTTTTTTAAATAAAAATTCCATATACTTGTATAAATCCGATTGCAAGTGTGGCGCGATCTCTGATTTTTTTTTTTTCATGAATTCTATTTTAAGCCATCCCGAAATTTTTTTTACCTATGTATAGTAGTTCAACCGGTCACCGAAAATGCATGATTTTTAACCTCTTCAAAAAAATTACCTTGTGTATAGTTCGACCTCCTATGTTAAGCGTAAAAGAACTAATCATAAAAACTCCTATTATACCTTTATTTTTTTCTATTTTATTCTATGTATATAAATGACAATTTCTGACTGTCCGTCCGTCTAACTGTGGCTACACTTGCTATACGTAGACATATATCTTTTTGGAATCAGGATGACCCCAGGATTGAAAATCTGCCCTTCATTTGATGCTCGAACATCCAACGTTGGGATTTGTGTCCGGATGAGGAAGGGACAGTTAATTCAAATTTTAAAATAACCGAAAAAAATTAGTGATTTTAAAAGTTATTAATTTATATGGAGCAAAAACAATTTTCTTTCTTCAAAATGCCAGCGAATCAGAGCTAAAGTCAGAGGTCTCATGGAGTGTGTGATTTGAAGAGCATAGTTTTCGATCTGAATTGGAATTTCGGCTCAAATCAGACTTTTGGCCGGAATTGAACTTTTGCCCGAATCAGAGTTAAAGTAAGGTTTTAAAGTTCTATAGAATGAATTGAGGAATTCAAAGTTATTTCTTCAAAATTATCATTGGTGTTTTCTAAGCTGGACAAGAGGTCCCGTTAGTTTCAGGCCAGAGGCCGAATTAGTCCTCAACAGGAACAAGCTGAAAAGTCTGCGTGAAGTGCGGCTTTTAAGCTAGTAGGTATATATATATATATATATATATATATATATATATTAAAGACATTTTTATGTTTAACGTTCTTTTTATAGATACAAGTATTTAAGTAAATGCTCTGTTTATAATAAACAGTATTAAATAACCTTTACCGGCTTGAATGTCCGAGAAATTTTCATAGAAAATATTCGTCCTTTGACAGGATTTGATCCTGCATCCTATATCATTTGTTTACATTTGATACGCCATGAGCAGTTATGAATGTACGAGATTCATGGAAGATTGAAGTTTATAAGCAGTAAATTCGACCTTGCCTACCGAACGATCCTTGGTGGCCGAGAGGTTAGGCACGTAAATGACGGTTCCGTATAGGATGCAGGTTCGAATCCTGTCCTGTAGATACAAGTATTTACTTAAATACTTGTATCTATAAAAAGAACGTTAAACATAAAAATGTCTTTAATAAATAAATTGTCGGACTTTGTCCATTTCTTTATATATATATATATTTTGAACAATAAAAATATTAAAAAATTAAAATCTTTAGACACACTGGCCATCATCGGGAGGAGAAATATTTCTGCTTGCTGCTAGCAGTAAACTACAGAAATGTGTCTTTTGCTGAAGAAAATGAACTTTTGTCTGTAGTTTTCATTTTTATTTTTTATTTTTTTTTATCTTTTTAACATGAATCTTTTAACATTCCTTGTGTTGGTCAAACAGTCTCTTTTAAGTTGTTATTTGAGATAAGAGCTGAATAGATACATGCTGCTCTGAATTCTCTGGTCAATTTGACAGTTTTATTGGACCTGCTGAGGGGATGTGTCTGTTTAGTGTTTGTGTGTGTGTTATTTGGTTCTTAGGGAGTGAGTGAGTATGATATGTGTAAACGTGTGTATTGCTGTGGGTTTGTGTTAGGGAGTGAGTGAGTATGATGTGTGTAAGTGTGTATATTCGTGTGGGTGAGTGTATAAGTGTGAGGCCTCCACACCTCCGTAAGCATGTCTGTCTTGTGTGGGTGAGAAATGTGGGTAGGTTTTGATTTGTTGACTATATATATATATATATATATATATATATATATATATATATATATATAGGGTGAACCAAAAATACTTTTACAAACTTTGGGGTGGGTTCCTCACACCAAACAAGTACAACAGTTCATATAAACATATGTCTGTTAATCCTTCATCCTTCGTTTTTGTGTTAAGTTTGTTTTAAGTTTTATTGTTGGTCAGACGTACGAGTCTATCTTGGTCTTCCTCGATCCATAGTTTGTGGTGCCACGGATCCTGTTTCAGCAACGCGACGATAAGCAGCAGGAAAAGTTGGATGACTCGGTTGCCTTCGGTCTGGAAACGCAGTCTGATACAGCCGTACAGCCTCGTGTCCATTACCATTTGCGCGCCCGTATGTAAAAATCATCTCTGCCTGCTTACGATATGAATACCCTGCGATTGTTAAACGGAACACATTTCAGTTTACTCATGTTAAACGTTGAAGACAGACTAACCTCAAATGTACAAGAATGACAAATGTCACCTAGTCTACGTGGCAACATATAAACGAAGGATTTGCGGACATATCTTTATATGGAATTTTGTCCTTGTTTTGTTATAAAGTACCCACCCTCAAAGTTTGTAAATATATTCTGATATACCATATATATATATATATATATATATATATATATATATATATATATGTGAAAATATATAGAAAATAGGAAAGAACTGGTTAGGTAAATAATCCAAAGTTCTTTAGTATTTTTGTTATTTTTAAAAAATAGTGCTCGATATAAAAGTAGAGCATAAATATAATTATTTATTTAAAAATATGATTCCAACACGCTACATAAGAGGTCTCATGTTTCATGAAACATGAGAGCTCTTATGTAGCGTGTTGGAATCATATTTTTAAATAAATAATTTTATATATATATATATATATATATATATATATATATATATATATATATATATACTGAGTGTAACAGTAAAATTGTCTAAATCATGTGACTGCATGGCATAATTGTCCATCCCACAAAATCTAAATCTAAAAAAACACTAAACTAATTGGGTTTCTTTTTTCCAGGTTATCAGGTAAGACATTTAGCCATCTTGACACCATTTGTTGTGAGAATCAAAAAACCCTTTGAGTTATTCAGTTAGAAAGAGAACAGGTTAAAATCATTTTGTGTCAGCCTCACTATGTCTTCTCAACTGAGCAATGGTGATAGGAAAAAGATCATTCAGGCCTTCAGTAATGGCAGCAACATTCATACTCTGGTTTCCATCTTCAAAGTCCATTGAAGAACCATCAAGAAAGAGAAAGTGAATAAGTTTAAAAAAAGAGGGAACAGTAGAAATGAAAACTGGGTCAGGAGATCACAACAGTAAGAGGGATCATCGTTTCAACTTAGAACTAAATACATTCTTATTGTTCAAAGTAGTGTCTAATTAGTGTTATAAAAACCACGAAGAATTCCAGTAAGATATCTTTAGTCATTTCTAAGATACAACGGTTCAAAGATTAATCTAAAAATTGGACAATTTTGCTGTTACACGATTTGGACAATTTTGCTGTTACACTCGGTATGTATTCTTAATCACTTCACCCCGAAGGAAGGCAATAACGCGACTAAGACGCAAGGAGTGGGGGTGGCTACTGAAAGTCAAAAAAAAAAAAAGAAAAAAAGAAAAAAAGTAAAAGACTTTAGAAGGAAACGGAAACCTAATCCTAAACAGGAAACAAGGGATAGACCTCTAATTCTGTTCAACAATACGGTAATAGTTTTATCAGTGAGAAAGCAGTTTTTCATAGCTACTTTTGATTTTCAAGTAGACAAGCTGGGACACTTATTCACATTCTGGAGAAAACTCCACATGGAACATCCTTATTCAGCCCCCACCGTATCAAATATTCAGAAAATTTCCTCTCGCCCGTTTTTCGGCTGCGAGCATTATAAGAGAAAGTGGAATTAATGAAGAAGGTAAGAAAAATTCTAGCTTACCCATCTGTTTGGAACTCTAGTGTAAACTAGCAGAATGATTATTTCCGTTGCCATTGGGCATTATTTGAACTCGATCTGAAGAATGTGATTAAAGTTTTATAGCAGCAACATTGGTAAGCATGCTCATCCGGGACCAGATGTTCTTGCATTTCGGGCAGTCATTTGGTTTACAAGATTTGAGAATATTGATAACAAAATGCAAATGAATCCTACTTACCATTTTCTTTTGGTTATTGTGCATCTATTTGTTTGAATCATAAACTATAGACCAACATTTTGGAAAAAACCTCTAGGATTCAAAGAATTTCGTAAAATAAAAGGTTGCGTAACTTTTTAAAAACTAATTTACTATCTCAATTCAAACCAGAAAGATTTTCTCTTCCTGCAGGTTTTTTTTATCATGTATCCAATATCTGTCTATATTTCTGAGTTGAGCTATGATGTATACTATTTATATTATTCGGACTATTGTCCTCATCTTTGTCGCCATATTTATTACAAAGTTTCGGCCTTTCAGTATCTATATATAATATTATATTATAATATATGTAAATAATGTACATAATACCTCATCTCAGAAATATAGACAAATATTCAAAGGACGAAACGTTGTAATAAATATGGCGACAAAGATGAGGACAATAGCCCGAAGAATGTAAATAATGTACATAATACCTCATCTCAGAAATATAGACAGATACTGAAAGGCCGAAACGTAATAAATATGGCGACAACGATAGGGACAATAGTCCGAATAATGTAAATAATGTACATAATACCACATCTCAGAAATATAGACAGATACTGAAAGGCCGAAATGTAATAAATATAGCGACAACGATGAGGACAATAGTCCGAATAATGTAAATAATGTACATAATACCTCATCTCAGAAATATAGACAGATACTGAAAGGCCGAAACGTTGTAATAAATATGTCGACAAAGGTGAGGACAATAGTCCGAATAATGTAAATAGTGTATCCAATATTCTACATATATAATATGTTCTACTCAATCCGACATGAATTTTCCTTATCCTAAACACAATAACACGAAAACAGCATCCAGTAAGATGAACAAAGGAGATAACATTTTGGAACACGTTTGGTATGTTCTACTCAACCCGCCAAGTTCACCTGACTTGCACTAACCAAGTATTAACCTTTTCTAAAATGAATTTTCCTTATCCTAAACACGATAACACAAAACAGCATCCAGTAAGATGAAAAAAAAGATAACATTTTGGAACACGTTTGGTATGTTATACTCAACCCGCCATGTTCACCTGACTTGCACTAACCAAGTATTAACCTTTTCTAAAATGAATTTTCCTTATACTAAACACGATAACACAAAACAGCATCCAGTAAGATGAACAAAGGAGATAACATTTTGGAACACGTTTGGTATGTTATACTCAACGCGCCATGTTCACCTGACTTGCACTAACCAAGTATTAACCTTATCTAAAATGAATTTTCCTTATCCTAAACACGATAACACAAAACAGCATCCAGTAAGATGAACAAAGGAGATAACATTTTGGAACACATTTGGTATGTTATACTCAACCCACCATGTTCACCTGACTAGCACTAACCAAGTATTAACCTTTTCTAAAATGAATTTTCCTTATCCTAAACACGATAACACAAAACAGCATCCAGTAAGATGAACAAAGGAGATAACATTTTGGAACGCGATTGCTATGTTATACTCAACCCGCCATGTTCACCTGACTAGCACTAACCAAGTATTAACCTTTTCTAAAATGAATTTTCTTCATCCTAAACATGATAACGCAAAACAGCATGAAGTAAGTTGAACAAAGGAGATAACATTTTAGAACACGTTTGGTATGTTATACTCAACCCGCCATGTTCACCTGACTTGCACTAACCAAGTATTAACCTTTTCTAAAATGAATTTTCCTTATCCTAAACACGATAACACAAAACAGCATCCAGTAAGATGAACAAAGGAGATAACATTTTGGAACACATTTGGTATGTTATACTCAACCCACCATGTTCACCTGACTTGCACTAACCAAGTATTAACCTTTTCTAAAATAAATTTTCCTTATCCTAAACATGATAACGCAAAACAGCATCCAGTAAGTTGAACAAAGGAGATAACATTTTAGAACACGTTTGGTATGTTATACTCAACCCGCCATGTTCACCTGACTTGCACTAACCAAGTATTAACCTTTTCTAAAATGAATTTTCCTTATACTAAACACGATAACACAAAACAGCATCCAGTAAGATGAACAAAGGAGATAACATTTTAGAACACGTTTGGTATGTTATACTCAACCCGCCATGTTCACCTGACTTGCACTAACCAAGTATTAACCTTTTCTAAAATGAATTTTCCTTATCCTAAACACGATAACGCAAAACAGCATCCAGTAAGATGAACAAAGGAGATAACATTTTGGAACACGTTTGGTATGTTATACTCAACTCGCCATGTTAACCTGACTTGCACTAACCAAGTATTAACCTTTTCTAAAATGAATTTTCCTTATCCTAAACACGATAACACAAAACAGCATCCAGTAAGATGAACAAAGGAGATAACATTTTAGAACACGTTTGGTATGTTATACTCAACCCGCCATGTTCACCTGACTTGCACTAACCAAGTATTAACCTTTTCTAAAATGAATTTTCCTTATCCTAAACACGATAACACAAAACAGCATCCAGTAAGATGAACAAATGAGATAACATTTTAGAACACGTTTGGTATGTTATACTCAACCCGCCATGTTCACCTGACTTGCACTAACCAAGTATTTACCTTTTCTAAAATGAATTTTCCTTATCCTAAACACGATAACACAAAACAGCATCCAGTAAGATGAACAAAGGAGATAACATTTTAGAACACGTTTGGTATGTTATACTCAACCCGCCATGTTCACCTGACTTGCACTAACCAAGTATTAACCTTTTCTAAAATGAATTTTCCTTATCCTAAACACGATAACACAAAACAGCATCCAGTAATGATGAACAAAGGAGATAACATTTTGGAACACATTTGGTATGTTATACTCAACCCACCATGTTCACCTGACTTGCACTAACCAAGTATTAACCTTTTCTAAAATAAATTTTCCTCATCCTAAACATGATAACGCAAAACAGCATCCAGTAAGTTGAACAAAGGAGATAACATTTTAGAACACGTTTGGTATGTTATACTCAACCCGCCATGTTCAACTGAATTGCACTAACCAAGTATTAACCTTTTCTAAAATGAATTTTCCTCATCCTAAAAATGATAACGCAAAACAGCATCCAGTAAGTTGAACAAAGGAGATAACATTTAGAACACGTTTGGTATGTTATACTCAGCCCGCCATGTTCACCTGACTTGCACTAACCAAGTATTAACCTTTTCTAAAATGAATTTTCCTTATACTAAACACGATAACACAAAACAGCATCCAGTAAGATGAACAAAGGAGATAACATTTTGGAACACGTTTGGTATGTTATACTCAACCCGCCATGTTCACCTGACTTGCACTAACCAAGTATTAACCTTTTCTAAAATGAATTTTCCTCATCCTAAACATCATAACGCAAAACAGCATCCAGTAAGTTGAACAAAGGAGATAACATTTTAGAACACGTTTGGTATGTTATACTCAACTCGCCATGTTCACCTGACTTGCACTAACCAAGTATTAACCTTTTCTAAAATGAATTTTCCTTATCCTAAACACGATAACACAAAACAGCATCCAGTAAGATGAACAAAGGATATAACATTTTGGAACACGTTTGGTATGTTATACTCAACCCGCCATGTTCACCTGACTAGCACTAACCAAGTATTAACCTTTTCTAAAATGAATTTTTCTTATCCTAAACACGATAACACAAAACAGCATCCAGTAAGATGAACAAAGGAGATAACATTTTGGAACACGTTTGGTATGTTATACTCAACCCGCCATGTTCACCTGACTTGCACTAACCAAGTATTAACCTTTTCTAAAATGAATTTTCCTCATCCTAAACATCATAACGCAAAACAGCATCCAGTAAGTTGAACAAAGGAGATAACATTTTAGAACACGTTTGGTATGTTATACTCAACCCGCCATGTTCACCTGACTTGCACTAACCAAGTATTAACCTTTTCTAAAATGAATTTTCCTTATCCTAAACACGATAACACAAAACAGCATCCAGTAAGATGAACAAAGGATATAACATTTTGGAACACGTTTGGTATGTTATACTCAACCCGCCATGTTCACCTGACTAGCACTAACCAAGTATTAACCTTTTCTAAAATGAATTTTTCTTATCCTAAACACGATAACACAAAACAGCATTCAGTAAGATGAACAAAGGAGATAACATTTTGGAACACGTTTGGTATGTTATACTCAACCCGCCATGTTTACCTGACTTGCACTAACCAAGTATTAACCTTTTCTAAAATAAATTTTCCTCATCATAAACATGATAACGCAAAACAGCATCCAGTAAGATGAACAAAGGAGATAACATTTTAGAACACGTTTGGTATGTTATACTCAACCCGCCATGTTCACCTGACTTGCACTAACCAAGTATTAACCTTTTCTAAAATGAATTTTCCTTATACTAAACACGATAACACAAAACAGCATCCAGTATGATGAACAAAGGAGATAACATTTTGGAACACGTTTGGTATGTTATACTCAACCCGCCATGTTCACCTGACTTGCACTAACCAAGTATTAACCTTTTCTAAAATGAATTTTCTTTATCCTAAACACGATAACACAAAACAGCATCCAGTAAGATGAACAAAGGAGATAACATTTTGGAACTCGTTTGGTATGTTATACTCAACCCGCCATGTTCACCTGACTTGCACTAACCAAGTATTAACCTTTTCTAAAATGAATTTTCCTTATCCTAAACACGATAACGCAAAACAGCATCCAGTAAGATGAACAAAGGAGATAACATTTTGGAACACGTTTGGTATGTTATACTCAACCCGCCATGTTCACCTGACTTTGCACTAACCAATTATTAACCTTTTCTTAAATGAATTTTCCTTATCCTAATCATGATAACACGAAAACAGCATCCAGTAAGATCAACAAAGGAGATAACATTTTGGAACACGTTTGGTATGTTCTACTCAACCCGCCATGTTCAGCTGACTTTGCACTAACTAAGTATTAACCTTTCCTAAAATTAATTTTCCTTATCCTAAACATGATAACACAAAACAGAATCGAGGAAGACGGACAAAGGAGATAACATTTTGGAACACGTTTGGTATGTTCTACTCAACCCGCCATTTTCACCTGACTTTGCACTAACCAAACATTAATGTTTTCTAAAATTAATTTTCCTAATCCTAATCATGATAATACAAAACAGCATCCAGTTAGATGAACGAAGGTGATAACATTTTGGAACACGTTTGGTATGTTCTACTCAACCTGCCATGTTCACCTGACTGTTCATTAACCAAGTATTACCCTTTCCTAAAATGAATTTTCCTTATCCTAATCATGATAACACAAAACAACATCCAGTAAGATGAACAAAGGGGAAAACATTTACGAACTCGTTTGATCTGTGCTACTCAACTCGCGATACTCATCTGACTTTGCACTAGCTTAGTATTACCCTTGCATATTTTGCTTGTGGAGATTCATAATTAGAATTCTCGTTTGAATATATTTTATATTCTTATTGATTTCTGTATATTTTTTTGGGCGATCTTAAGACTAAATGCTCAAAAGTTTATCAAAGCTATCAATCTAATTTTTCATAGCATTACTTATCTCACCAAACTCCAGTTTTCACAACGAGTGCGATATTGACATTCCATAAAAAGTGGAAAATCAGTCCTACTCTCTTTCTAAGTCAGGGGAAATAATTGATCAATGTCCGTCATAATACGTTGATTATTAGATGGACCATTGCTAGTTTTTGTGTTTTTTCGAAAAACTTCTCTTTTATTCTCCATTCGGGCTGTTTACTAACGGTCGTAGAATGATGATCTGGAAATGTTGATAAAAAGCAACTGAAATCAATATGAAGACATGCCGCCATATTATGTTGAAAGAACTGTTTTCGTTACATCACTGAAGTCACTGTCAAGCCTGGTCTGTACCTAGATGGGTGACAAATTGGGAAGACCAGGTACTGAAAGCTTTGATGCGCGAGTGGTGTAATGGATAACAGCTTGGAATGAGAAACCGGAGAACAGAGTTCAAATTTCAGTCGGGTTCGTTAATTCATTTACGCGCAGATACCGTTGGGCGATCATGAACCGAACAGAGACATTAAACGTTTAAAAATATCTTCTTCATCAGGTAACTATTGAAGGCTACAAATTCTAAGTCCTCTTGAGTAGAAGTCTATAATTGTTCTGAATTTTATCGTGTTGCTATTGTGGTGAGAGAGGGGATTTATGAGCTCATTTTGGTGGATGTTCAATAGACGTTTAGTTTTAACTTATTTTCAATATGCTTTAACATGATATCAAGGGAAGGTAAGGCGTTGTTTATCTCTATTTCATAAGTAAATTCCATAAGTGGATCTCGAACTTTGTGGACTGGCACTACAGAATCACGAAGTGCTGTACCAAGTAACAGAAACCACATCGTTCGAATATTTCCAACTGCAGCAACAAGTAAAATGGATAACACATGTAGCAAGAATTTTACTTTCCACACTACCTTAAACAAAAAGTTAGGAGGGAAACTTCTATCAATATTAGAAAGAGCTATAACAGTTAGTGGATTGAGAAGTCTAATTTCCTCGAAAATTGTTTCTAGAGAAAATTTTTATAAATTTCAACCGACAGAAGCACTGGCTGCTCGGTCAATGAATTTAGAATGTTTCCTTCTAAGGAAACGGTTAATATTGTCATTATTACGTTCAATGTTTAATTTATTTACAAGATCTGGTACTGTCGTTTATTGGGGACATGTTAATATCATAATTATATCGGGGTATGTCGATTGTTTTGGCAAGATGTTTTTGAAAGTACCAGTTTCTATGAAATCTAAGAAAAGAGAAGCTAAAACACCGCTAAGAAGCGCCCCCATCAATAATTGTTCCGTCTTGATTTCGCGAGGTAAGACGGAAAAGGCATAGAGACCCTGTTTGGTTTCAATGAGAAAATGAAAGAAAGAAAACAAAATTTAAACAAGAAGGCGCTGAAATTTTCACGCGTACTACGAGTAAAAATTATTATCGACAGTTTATTAACATAGGTTGTAATAAGTTGACAGATCTCTTTTCTCCGTCGGTAGAGGGAGGTTCTTCTATGGGGCGTGTCCCTTCAGGATGTTGGCGATCATGGCTCTCCACAATTTCCTGCCCTTTGTAGCTCTTAATAACTTCTTTTTGTTATCTCTCCTAAACCTTATCCCATCATCCACTTAAGTTCGCTAGGTAGGTTATGCTTTGTTTTCCACCTTTCTTCTTACCGTCAGTCTGTCCTGTGAGTATCAAAATTTCCAAGCTATCTTTCCTCGTTATGACTCTTAGAAATTTTAACTGAGGCAATGTATAATTGTCTTTTTTGTTTTCATTTTCTCTAAAATTTCGTCGTTTGTTCGTTCCATGACATTCTCAGCATCCTACTGTAGAAGCACATTTCTACTGTTTCAAGTCTCTTCTACATTAGTGAAGAGATTGTCCAGCATTCACTGTCATATAGGAGGACTGATATTGTATAACAATTCAGTACTTTTTTCTTTGTTTCTAACAATTTTTTTCTGATTGTTTAACTTTTGGAAGGCATCATTCGCGATGCCAATACAACTTCGGATTTCAGTACCGCATTTTCTGTCCTCTATCAAAACAATTCCCAGATATTTAAATTATTGTACTTGTTTGATTTTGATATCGCCATATTGAAATTTGCATGCTGGGTTACTTTTTCTAACAGTCATGCATTCTCTCTTCTTGCAATTGAGGTTTAGTCCTTTCTTCTCGCTTCCTTCACTACTTTATATAGGAGTTCTTATAGTTTTTTTTCTGTATCTGCTATCAACACTGTGTCACCTGCATATCTTATGTTGTTAAGATTGTGACCGCCAGTAACAAATCCTGGCAGGACTTCTAATTCTCTCAGAATCACCTCGCTGTATAGTCTGATTATCCGGTGAGAAGACACATCCTTGTCTTACACCCCTTTCTATTTGTAACAATACGATTTCTCATACATCCTTAAGTAGATAATTTCCCTTTCCTTTTAAGTGCACTTAGTTATCTGAGTTTCTTAGGAAATTCGTCTCCAGTCCATTTTTCTGTCAACTTAAGTGTCAGAGTTTTCAGGACTTCTGTCTCCAGCCCACCTTTGAATTGGCAAACATAAAACTTTGTCAATGATTTTAGATAACCATAAAAGTAGTCCTCTGAAGAGAGATCATCCCCAAAACCAAAAGGGTGGTTTCTTGTTCCGTAACACAAAGGGATGGATAGGATAGACCTCAACCTGTATCCATATAAGCAGAGAAAGGAAGCGAAAAAGTAGGTAGGCGATCAGTAAGCGAGTAAGTGACCAGCGGCCAGTGGGGAAGGGAGCAGTGCGAAATCAGCAGTCGCCTGGACGGTCAGTGAATGTAAGGGCCCCCTTTTCCCGTGGCCGGAAGTTAGGGAGATAGCAGTTGAGCCGAAGGAAAACATAGAGAGCTAAGGAAGAATTCGTATTACTGCTATTTCTTAATCAGCGTCTTGAAAAGCATTTGTAACTTTTTCTTGAATACGATCACGGCTAAGGAGCTAAATCTGTGGACATAGCGAGTCGGATGTATCAGGTCATCCCATAAGTTCTGTCCGAATTTTAACTTTTTGTTAAAATGAACGAAATTTAAAAAGTATTTTATAATGTCTAATGGAGCTGAACATTATTTTTATGTTTAGATGCATTTAAACTGATCAAATTTTATTTCAGAGAACAATAAAATTAAATTTTGTTTGATTAAAACCCTGCTAACATGGAAGTACCCAAGAATCATTTGAGGCACATAATGCTTTATGAGTTCAAGAAAGGAAACTCAGCAGCCGAAGTGGCTAGAAACCTTCACTCAGTTTATGGAGAGGAATGTGTGAATGAAAGAACTTGCAGAAGATGGTTTGCAAAATTCAGAGCTGGAGATTTCACCCTTGAAGATGAAGATCGAACCGGACGTCCAGTTGAGTTTGATGAAAAGCTTCTTGAAGCAGACCTTGAAGAAAACCCTGCTTTATCAGTTGAGGAATTGGTAGTGGTTCTCAGTTCAAACCATACAACTGTTCATCGTCATCTTCAACAACTTGGAAAAGTTCCTAAAATTAGAAAATGGGTACCTCATGAATTGTCTGAAAACAACCTCAAATCCCGAGTTGACATCTGCTCTTCTCTCCATTCTCGCCAACTTGTTTCACCTTTTTTGGATAGACTTGTGACTGGCAACGAAAATGGATCTTTTATCGAAATGTTAAGCGTCGTAGACAGTGGCTTGGTAAAGGGGAAGGACCCCAGCCACAGCCGAGAAGAGAACTTCATGGGCAAAAGGTTCTTCTTTCAATCTGGTGGGATCGCCAAGGAATAATCCACTTTGAATTCTTACCACCTAATGCAACAATTAATGCTCAAATATACTGTCAGCAATTAGAGCGTTTGAACCAAGCTTTGAGAAAAAAAAAGACCTGCTCTAGTGAATCAAAAAGGGGTGATGTTTCATCAGGACAATGCGCGACCCCACACAGCAAGAATCACTTCACAAAAGATTGATGAACTTGGTTGGGAGAAAATTCCTCATCCACCTTATTTTCCTGATCTTGCTCCTTGTTTCGTAGCTTACAGAATAATTTGGAAGAAACAGCTTTTGTAACACAGGAAGAGGTTAAAACTGAAATTTGTGAGTTCTTCGAATCAAAGCCAAAAGAATTTTACAGTAATGGAATTAGTAAGCTTGTTAATAGATGGAAGGAAGTCATAGATAATCAGGGAAAATACATTGTTGATTGAATCTGTAATTAAATGTAACATTTGGTCACTTGTTTCCTTTATTCAAAATTCGGAAAGAACTTATGGGATGACCTGATATAAGCAGACACAGCCGACCCTGGATGTCATCACAGGTACAGTGAACAACGGACGAACGGAACACGTCGTCACATATTTCTGTATTTTCACTGAATAAATTTTCTATACAGGCGGTTTGCTGACAGTATAAGTTCTGGATTATTCTAACAGCCTTCCCAAATATGTCAAGGTCGCTAAGCAGTCCCAGTAGTTCTTTGTAGCATACAAAGTTAAACGCTTTTGCAAAATCCATAAAACACGGAAACACACCCTTCTGTATTGATTTTGTTCTTTCTGATATAGTAAGTTGTTATGGTGAAACACACCTATTCTATAGTTAATATAAGTAGGATAAGCTGATATAAGTAGGAGTAGTAAGAGAAACGAGGGTCAGTCGATGTCGGACGACCGGCTGAATGGTTGAACGGGGAGGAACCCGAACGAGGCTATGCCGAAGGGCGGAGTCTCGTTCGGGAAGGTAAACCGACCCTGAACTCGTTTATATGTGTTCAAAGGGTATATTTTTGGCTGAGCCCACGGCCTCGGAGATCCCACGTTAAACCGGCTTTGTGCCACATGATACCTTCGTGGCAGGGGGTGACTATATACTAGTCGATGTCAGACGACAGTCGAACTCTCTGCTTTCGGGCAGAGAGGAACTCGAACGAGGTTATGCCGAAGGGCAGAGTTTCGTCAGGGGAGGTAGACAGACCCGATCCCGTTTATGCGGGGTCTACGGGAATTTTTTGGCCGAGTCTACGAGCTCGGGAACCCCACAGTAAATTCGGCCTTGTCCCACATGTTACTGCGTGGGGCAGTTACTAAATAGCGTCGATTTCGGACGACAGTCGAATACGAAAGTATCAGCGACCACAACAAGATTACTCTGTGTAATACCTATTATATCAAGTTCCAAACGTTTTGTACGTCGAACCTATTTTAGGACCGATTTAGTACAAATACAAGCCTCCACTGTGAAATCACTCCACAACATAAGTGTAAATATTGATTTTCTTGTTCTAGTGTCTTTAACGAACCCACACTGTTCTTGTCCTGTTTACAATCTAGGTTTTGTTTTTACTAGACGTTTCTTTCGTAGATTTTAGTTAGTGCATAGAGATTTAATGTCCCAATTTATCATGAGTCTATCTTTCATATTAATATCTTTTAGATTTTGACAAGTATGTGGGAATCAAAAACTAACCTCTATCTACCGATAGGCAAAACTACTTTCGACATTTGGGCTTTATTTGAAAACCAAGCGCTATTTAATTTTTAATTTCGCTATTTGCAACTTTTGTGGTTACTTTTGAAAGCTTATTTATACTTGTGGTGGGCTGCACAGATTTTTTTTAAAATTGTTAATGAGGTTGTTAGTGAGGCTGCGTTTTTAGTGAGAGCACATACATTTAAATTTGCAAAGAACACAAGAAAAGAAGAACAAAAGATCAAATTGCATTCAACAATAAAATATATATTGAAAATCAACGAGTACAACAATTGTGCTTATGTATTAATATTTAGGGAGAGAAAAGTAGCTTCCCTTGTACTGATATCTGATGCAAGATAGGAATAATGTACTTAAGAACTTTCTTGTTGAAATGTTCAGAGTTCATTGAATAAGATTTGAATTCAAGAATGAAAAGTTTGTATAAAAAGGATAATAGAATTTGGTTTGTGACTTGGCTTGTGACAGACTGTTAACAGTGTAGTGTAATGGTAGTTCTGTGTCTGTGTGTGCGTGAGTAGAAGAATGTAGATACGCGTGCGTTGTTGAGTTCTGTTGATTTATTGTTCTACTAACTTATTTCTGGAGTACGAACTGTTTAAATCCTTTTTGGGTAGGCTCCAGAGAGAAGCAGGAAAAATATCGAAAAGGAATATCTAAAATACACGATTGGATAAAAATTGACCAATCACTGATTTTTTTACAAAAGCAAGTTAGGCAAAGTCATGGCAGAAAATTTTGTGTGGTTACTGCGATAGGTAAATTTTCCTGTAGTAAACAGTACTTATTTTCTATCCAATTATAACTGAGTATTTTGTGGGCGTGGTAAATCGGAGTAGTTACTACATACTAAATTGTGAATTTCAATACACAAAACTGTTAAGACGATTTTTAAAACGTCCAGTACTACGAAATTCTGAATTTCGTTATTTGTGACTTTAGGATCTACTTTTGAAAGCACCTTGACTCGAAAACCAAACTTCTGCCATGAGTACCTATTGGGTCTTAAACTCAACCCAACCCTCAAGTGGAACTCGTATATATGATCCATCGCTAAATGGTTGGTTTCCTGTATCTCTCTAGTAAGTACCTGACTCCTCGGATCAGCCTCAAGTAGAATTCCTATATACGATCTATCGCTAAAGATGCTGGTAAAAAGATCCGGCCAAAAATGGAGAACTACTACCATATATGGGCATGAGCTGCCCAGTCTTCACTTTTTAGTCTCGATAGAGTCCCAAAGCATTTCCACGTCCTTGTGGGTGATGAATCATTTTCCACCCTAAAGCTCTTTCTCACAGACGAAACGTCTCAAACCTCTTTCTGCTCTATGGCTATTTCAATGGAAAGTGCTCAGACGAACTACATTCCTTAGTTCCACAAGTTCTAACCTTCACGACTAAGACCCACCATACCACGAACATTGTAGGAAACCACCTTCATTCTCTTCGTATTCCACTGGTGAGATGTAAGTTCCACTCGAGCAGCTTCTTCCAACAAACGACTGCCTTGTGGAACCGAATCCCAAGGGAATGCTTCCCAGATCACTATAATCTTAATCTGTTCATATCTAGGGTTAATCGTTATCTTCCCCACATATCACTATGAATTTTACCTCTTATTCTGTAACCTTCTACTTGAGTGACTCTTGGGCCTTGTACAGGGTGAACATCATTTTAAATGCAGCAAACTTGTACCATGAATGAGAAGAAAGTCAATTCAAGATTTAGTAGCGGTGGGCATTTAACCGAATTCGTTACTTGGTAGCTCAATTTGGCAATCATGCAGAGGACCCTTTTTTGTGTCGTGTCCTTTCAGGACGTTGACGATCATGGCTCTCTGAAATTTCCTGTCCTTTGTAGCGCTTAATCAATTTCCCTTTTTGTTATTTCTCGTAAACTCTGTTCTGCCACCCATTTACTCAAGGTTGCTAGATAGGTTATGCGTTGCTTTCCTCTGTCCCTCTTGCCATTGATTTGTCTTGTGAGTAACAAATTTTCCAAGCCCTTTTCCTCATTATGTGCCCTAGAAATTTCAATTTCTCTTTCCGATGTTAATTATAAGAGTCCTTTTTGTTGCGATTTTCTCTAAAACTTTGTCGTTGCTCACATGTTCGGTCCATAGTATTCTCAGCATCCTTCTGTAGAACCAAAATTTCTATCGTTTCAAGTCTCTTCATTTTTGCGGAGATTCTCCAGCACTCACTACCTTATAGGAGGACTGATATTGCATAACAATTCGGCACTCTTTTCTTAAATGTTCCTGTTTCTTATTAATTTGCTTAGCTTTTGGAAGGCATATTTGATAAATTTGCTTTTTAACGCCCGTGCTAAATATCTCTTAATATTTTCCCAAATTCCGTGTAAATGTACCTGCTGAACTCGAATTAACAATTAAATTATGAAGAAACCTACCGTTTTGGAGTTATCGACAAGAAAAAATCGCACTTCTTGTTTGTAATTTGTCCTTCATTACAGGAATTGTTTTAATACATTCTGCCCTGACTACTATTCAAGATTTCCGGTGGCGCAATCAGAAAATTTGACCTATTTACTTCTTTTACAGCTATATCTCTTAAAAGAACAAAATAAATAATACAATAAAGTATTTTTTATATTTTAAAATTGAAAATAAAACAAAAATTAATGCGAAAACTTGGTAAAGTAGAAATGAAATAAGGGTTGATTGTAATGTTTTTTTTTTTTTTTAAATTTAAACCCTTTTCTACACAGAAAGAAAACCCCACCCTTAACCTTAACACCTAACCCCAAACAACCCGGTTTATTGTATTATTTAATGTTTTTTTTTTAATTTGTCCCCTTTTCTACACAGAGAGAAAACCCCATCCCTAACCCTAACACCTAACTCTAAACTTAACTCAGTTTATTGTATTATTTAATTATTTTTTAATTTGTCCCCTTTTCTACACAGAAAGTAACCTAAACAAACTCTTCCTAACCCTAACACCTAACCCTAAACTTAACCCATAAACATAACACTTTGTAAAGATCAGGATTATGTATAACATAAAATTACAGAAAAAGAAAAAATGCTGGAAACATAATAAGGGTTTATTGTATATATTAATGTTTTTTTTTTCAATTTGTCCGCTTTTAATTTAAAAAAAAAAGCTTTATTGTATTATCTAATTTGTTCTTTTAATTTGTCATTGCTATTTTACACGGAAAAAAAAAGTTCTATTGTATTATTTAATTTGTTTTTGTTATAAATAAAAATACACTTACCAAAAAAAAAAGAAAAGAAAAAAAAAAGAAAAAAAAAGAAAATTACATTTTTTTTTACAGTAGTGCGTAATGATTTTCTGCAACGAAAGTCTGTAAAAGAAGTAAATAGGCCAAAATTTTGCTTACGCCAGCGGAAGTACTCAGCATTGAATTACTGAACATTAAGGCAGTAATGGGGTACGAATGACCAACAAGAATTGCAATTTTTTCTTGTCGATAACTCCAAAACAGTAGGTTTCTTCATAATTTAATTGTTGATTCGAGTTCAGCATGTACATTTACACGGAAATATGACGATTTGGGAAAATTTTAAGATATATTTAGCGCGGGCGTTAAAAAGCAAATTTATCGCATATTTCCCAATGCATCTTAATTATATTCTGTGAAATTAGTCATCCATTGTTTCCTGGTTCGTTTCAAGGTCAAATGGACGAAACTCTGTGGAGAGTGTAAGGCCAATCTTCCAAGTGTGGAGAGACTATCTGTGTAAATAAAAATGGATGAAAAGTGTGAAGAACACCGGTCCTCAAACTTTTGGTAATTTTTATCTCATTAAGGTTCACCCTGTACAAGGATCAGAAGCCACTCGAGGTAGAGGGTTACGTAAAGGGATAGTTTATATTGATAGGCGGGGAAGATAACGGTTGACTTTAACAGGTTAAGATTGTAGTGATCTGGGAAACATCCTTTTGGGAGTCTGTTCCATAGGGCAGTGGTTTGCAGGAAGAAGCTGTTCGAGTGGAACTAACCGATGGAATACGGAGGGAACGTGAATGGTTTGCAACTATGTAACTGGCATGGCGGATCATAGACCTGAAGGTTAGACCTGGTGGAATCAGGAGATGCAGTTCGTCAGAGCACTTTCCATAGAAGTAGCGATAAAGCAGGGAGAGATTCGCCACATCCTGCCCGTGAGAGAGAGGTTGGAGCGTGGAAAATAATTCTTCTCCAACAAGGACTCGGAGATGCTTTTTAACTTTATCAAAACTGGAAAGTGAGGGTCTAGGCAGCTCCCGCCCAAATATGGCAACAGTACTTCTTTTTTCGGCCTGGTCTGGCTCTTATAAAGGTAGAGGATAGCATGAGGAGTCAGGTACTTACTGGAGCGATACAGGGGGCCAGTCATTTTACCTACATCTTTAGCGATGGATTGTATATAGGAGTTGAGGTCGGATGTGAGTTTACGGCCCAATATCCTCTCAAGGCATGGGGCCTCCTCAAGGGGACATCCATTCATTGTGACTGGAGGTATTTCGGAATCTGATCGGCGATGATAGAATGTAACCATTTTCCCCACTAGGAAGTCAGTGCTTGATCGGAAGAGAGGTCAGCTGCTAATCTCTGATCGTCATGAGTTTTAGAGATGCGCGCGTATATTGTCGTATCATAAGAATTATTTCTACCCAAATCATCATGTGTCTACCATGAATATTTTTTTACAGTAAGGTTCACCCTGCACAATGCCTGGGAGCTACTTGAGGTATAGGGTAGTTTATGAGGGGAAGATAACAGTTAGCAGTGAAGATTAGACCTGGCGGAACCAAAGAATGTAATTCGTCCGAGCACTTTACATGGAAGTAGCAATGGAGCAGTAAGAGACTCGCTTCATCACGCCTGTGAAAGAGAGGTTGGTTAGTGGGAAATAATTCTTCTCCAACACTTTTAAGCACTGTCAAGACTGGGAAGTGAATATGGCAGCAGTACTCTATTTCCGGCCTGATCTGGCTCTATTTAAAGCCTGATCTGACTCTATTTCCGGACTGATCTGGCTCTTATAAAGGTAGAGGAAAGCATGAGGAGTCAGGTACTTACTGAGGCTGTAGAGGAGGCCGATCATTTTACCTTCAGATTTAGCGATGGATCGTATGTAAGGATTCCACTTGAGATCAGGTGTGAGTTTGCGGCCCAATATCCTCTCAAGGCATGGCGCCTACTCGAGACGATATACGTTTATCGTAACTGGCCGTAATTCGGGGTCTAATCGGCGGTGATGGAATGTAATTGGTTTGCTTTTCTAGGTATTGAATGTAACCAGCCAGTTTTCTCCCGACAGGTAAGTTAGTGCTTGATCGGAAGAGAGGTCAGCTGCTAATCTCTGATCGCCATGATTTTTAGAGATGAGCGCGTATATTGTCGTATCATAAGTATAGATGTTTACAAATGATCTGATTATCATGGAAATAAAAAAAAAGGTTGGTCCTGTATAATAAATAAAGGTTGGAGGGTGGAAAATAATTCTTCGCCAACTCTATTGAGCTCTATCAAATCTGGAAAGTGAAGAATGCGTAACTCCCGCAAAAATATGGCAGCAGTACTCTATTTCCGACCTTATCTGGCTCAAATTCCCGGCCTGATCTGGCTCTATTTCCGGCCTGATCTGGCTCTTATAAAGGTAGAGGAAAGCACGAGGAGTCAGGTACTTACTGAGGCTGTAGAGGAGGCAGATCATTTTACCTGCACCTTTAGCGATAGATCGTATGTAAGGGTCCCACTTGAGATCGGGTCTTCTCTCAAGACATGTGGCCATCCCGAGGGAACATCCGTTTATCGCGACTGGATCTGATTGGCGGTGATGCAACACAACTAGTTGGGTTTTCGAGGTATTGAATGTAACCAGCCAGTTCCCCACACCGGTAAGTTAGTGCTTGATCGGAAGAGAGGTCAGCTGCCAATCTCTGATCGTCATGAGTTTTAGAGATGCGCCCGTATATCATCGGCATAGACGTTTACAAATGATCGGAATATATTCTTAGGCAGGGCTTTTATGTAAATCAGAAAGAGGATTGATCCGAGAAGTCAGCCTTGCTGGACGCCTGCGTTGACCGCCAGGACCTCGGAGAGCTGGCCGACAATAACTGCCTTCAGGGATCTACTTGTTAGGAAGGA